>SJYX01002555.1:426612-495925 GCA_006410675.1 Oreotragus oreotragus
GAACATCTGGAAGTTCACGGTTCATGTATTGCTGAAGCCTGGCTTGGACAATTTTGAGCATTACTTTACTAGCGTGTGAGATGAGTGCAATTGTGCGGTAGTTTGAGCATTCTTTGGCATTGCCTTTCTTTGGGATTGGAATGAAAACGGACCTTTTCCAGTCCTGCGGCCACTGCTGAGTTTTCCAAATTTGCTGGCATATTTAGTGATGCTGGGAGAGATTGGGGACAGGAGGAGAAGGGGGCGACAGAGAATGAGATGACTGGATGGCATCACTGACTCGATGGACGTGAGTCTGAGTGAACTCCAGGAATTGGTGATGGACAGGGAGGCCTGGCATGCTGCAATTCATGGGGTTGCAAAGAGTCGGTCACGACTGAGTGACTGAACTGTACTGAATACTTAGGTAGAATCTGTGTCATCCTGACTCATTACTGAAAAGGTTATATTATCATCTGCTGCTGCTGCTGCTGCTGCTGCTGCTGCTAAGTTGCTTCAGTTGTGTCCGACTCTGTGTGACTCCATAGACGGCAGCCCACCAGGCTCCCCCGTCCCTGGGATTCTCCAGGCAAGAACACTCGAGTGGGTTGCCATATAGTCTCCCTGGATCCCTGTCATCTAACAATGCCATGATCAGTCCATAGGCATTTAGAGTCATTTTTATGTGCCTAGGGCAGTGGCAGGAGTTCAAGTGGGTAAAATTCCAGCGTTAGGCTTGAGCATGATATCATAAATGGATGGGTAAATCATTTTAAGGAAAGTAAATACAGTATGTTTAGGATTAATATAAGATTTAAAGTAAAATAGGAGAACGGGCTCCACTCAGGAGTGTTTAGAAGACTTGGCAGATAATTAAAATGATGTGATACAACAACTAAAATTCTTATAATGAAATATGAGAATAAATAGAAGGATGCAGAATTGTATATAATGGCTGGATAAATGATGAACAAAATATAATAAATATTGATGTAAAATGTAGTTCTTTGTATATGGGTGTTTACTGTAAAATTCCTTAACTTTTCTCTATGCTTGAAAACTTTCAGAGTAAAATATTTGAAAATTTGCATGCACATGATAATTGCAGTTATCTGTTAAACACATGAGAAAAAAAAACTGGAATTCAATGACATGAATGGGTATTTGTGTTAATTAAAATGTTATACATTTATTTTTCTTGGTTTTTATAATTTAAGAACATTTCAAAGTAAATGCAAATTGGTTTCTACTATGTTAAGTTCAGAAATAAATTCTTGACCAAAATATAAGAGAGTGAAACTTGGACATTTACTGCCTGCATGAACTTAGATAAATTATTTAGTCTTAATTTCTCTAAAACTCAGTTTTCTCTTTAGTAAACTGTGAATAAAACTACTGGCGTCTTCCTGAGGCTGCTGTGAGGACTGAATGTTTTAATAGGTGCAGTGCGTACATGAGGTAGGACTTGGTGCTGGTGGTTGAGTCGCTCAGTCGTGTCCGACTCTTGCGACCCCACATACTGTAGCTAGCCAGGCTCCTCTGCCCATGTGATTCTCCAGGCAAGAATACTGCAGTGAGTTGCCATTTCTTTCTCCAGAGGATCTTCTCGACCGAGGGATTGAACCCGGGTCTCCTGCATTGCAGGCAGATTCTTTACCAACTGAGCTATGAGGGAAGCCCCAAGATGGGACTTAATACTTGGTAAATATTAGTTAATATTTTTAAGAAACTGACCTCTTAGAAAGTAATTACGATACAGATAGCTCTCCTCCACCCTGCACATTGTGTTGTTAAGTAGGTGATACATTCTTTAATCCTTGGAACCAGATGTTCTCTCCTTAAGCTTGTTACATATTTTGAAGAGCTTGGGAAAGTGACTTTGAAGTAATGGTAGAGAGATAGCAGCCATTGGAGGAACTCAGAAGGAACATTAAGTTTTCCACCGAGCACCCTTTGATCCTGCTGCTTTAGAGAACAAAACAGACGTTCCTTGCTGTTAGCCTATTACCACTCCCTGGGGAAAGAACCTGATCAGGAATGAGACACTCTACAGTAAAGCAAAGCACAGAAAATGAAGCATCTCTTGAGGTTCAGCGACAGGTTTTTGTGCTGTCATTGATTTCTTCACCTTGAGCAATGGCTGGAGTCTGTGTAAATTCAGCACAAAGCTCTCCATGCAGTTGTTTATATTTTCACTGTACGGACTTTTCATTAGAGAAGGCTCATTTTCTCTTTCTGGGCCATGTGTACAATGAGATGATAAAACAGCTCTACTGGGTTTGGAGGCGATTCTAAGATTATAAATTGTGGATTTAAGTCCATATCCTATCTTTTCCTGTGCCCAATGGAAAGGATATGGAGGATCCCTTTGACTCATTTCCTCCTTCTTCAAAAACGTAACATAATCATGGACTGCCTTTTATGGATTGCTTTACAAAGATTCCCTGGCCATGAAATCTTGAACCAGGTTTATCCCGAATGCAGAAATTGCCAGACACTGCCAGGGGCAGAGGAGTCCCCATTTGGTGGTTGGGATCTAGAAAGCCACAGGCTGTCTTCGAGGATGAGAAAATGAGGCAGGGGAAGATAGACCTGTGTGCGTTGTGTGCTCAGCCCATTCTTGCCACAGAGCAGACTCCTGCGAGGGCTTGGATGGTTGTCAGATTGAACCTACAGCATTATGCCTACCTCAGTTATACCTGACTCGACAGGATACAGTTGGGTTTCTGATATTAGCAGTATCTGAACACTTCCCAGACAATAGATTTGAGTACGGTCTTATTCATTTTCTGATTTCATGGCTTCCCTTAAAGACAAACATGTGGCTTCTTCCATTTCTGTCTACCTGAAGGTTAGTGACTGATGCGAAAACTGTTACATAAAGGTGCATTGTTGAATGAATAAATGAATGAATGAAAGGCTTAGTGTTTCAATTATTATATCAACATATTCTAGAAATATAGCATGTTCTGATAATTCAGCCGTCATTATTTTACATAAAAATTCTTTTGGAATACTGCACTTAGAAGTGGTCTTCTTGAATAGAGATGCAGACGTAGAGAACAGACTTTGAACACGGTGGGGGAAGGATAGGGCGGGACGACTTGAGACTGCCATGTATAAAAAGGATAACCAGGGGGAAGCTGCTGTGTGGGCACAGGGAGCTCAGCGTGGTGCCCTGTGGCTCCCTAGAGGGGTGGGATGGGGTGGGAGGTAGGGTGAGCTTCAGGAGAGAGGAGACACACGTGTACTTGTGGCTGATTCATGTTGTTGGATAGCAGAAGCCGACACAATATTGTAAAGCCATTACTCTCCAATTAAAAATAAATTTTAAAAAATGTAAAAAAAAAAAGGAGGGCCTTCTTGTAATACATTTATAAGGTAGATTTACCTATATATTTCTGGAAATGATAGCTTTCCAATTATGAATGTAATATATGCCTATTACCACAAAAGACCATACTAAATATTTTTTAAATGACAGTTACTGTTTTGCATATATCTACAGTTGGTTACAGTTAACATTTTGGAATATGTCTGTACTTTCTTCTATACTTTATACACATGTATACATTGGTAATAGGACAATTTTCTAAGTAATGAATGTGCTATGATTCATTTTAACCAATCCCTTACTGATGAACAGTTAAATTGCTTCTACTTTTTTGCTGTCTTTTATAATTAAAAGTAAATATGATTTTAGTCAAATTTCTGCATATAAAGGATATATTCAATAAAACAGAATTTCTATGTATTTTTTTCCTCTACAAAGAATATATCTCTTTTGAGTCTGATTAGTTTGAAAAATCTATTTCATTTATGCCAAATATCTTAATACCAGCACTAAAGATTTAAAATTCAGTTGTTTCAAATATAAAATTTAGCATTGAAAATATCCTTGGAGGAGTATGTCTAGTATTATCTTTGAGATGTACGCTATATTTACCCACATGGCTATTGCCATCACATAATTGCAGCTTTTCAAGTTTGGTATATACTAAAAATCTGAGCTCTAACATTCAAAATGTCTTCTATCTTTCACAACTCTAGACGACATATATACTCTTTCAGATTTTGGAAATTGCTGTTAAGTGGTAGACCTTTGTAAATAAATAATCAAAGAACTCTATTGCTTTTCAAAATTTGGCGGAAACTAATTGTTCACATGTGTGTGTGTATATACATGCATGTGAAAGCATAGGAAAGAGCAACTTAAATAATAGACTGAATCTCAGGATTCATTGTTCAGTGTATGTGTGAGAGACAAAGGAGAAAGGAGAGAAAAGGGGAGGATGGAGAGAACATGAGTATGAATAATGAGGACATTTAGTTCCTTGTCTCTTGAGGCTCACTGGAAAATAATTTGCCTGGCAAAAGCAGGAGACGTAGGTCCCATCCCTGGGCTGCAAGATCCCCTGGAGGAGAGGATGGCAACCCACTCCGGTATTCTTCCTGGAGAATCCCATGGACAGGGAAGCCTCGTGGGCTGCGGTCCATGGGGTCGCAGAGTCGGGCATGACTGAGTGAGTGAGCATGATGAAAGGTCTATATATCTGGTCAGATCTACCTGGTATTTTGAAGAACATTCTCCTCACATAGGAGAGGCTGTGTGCATTCTAACAGGAAATCCCCTGCACAGAAACCTTCAAGCTGGGAACTTTCAGAGATGCGCACGTGTGTTCCATCAGTGTCAGGCATGAGCGTTATTGCAGCTTACCCTCCATCTCCTATTGATAATGATCCTTCAGCTCTACCATCTCCCACCTCCACCCCCTCCTCTGGTCAGTAACTCCTCTTCTTGCCTGTTCACTCAATGCCAGCCCCTGGATACCAGCTGTTGTATTGCACTACTGTAGTTTTCAAAATACTGTACCATAAGATTAAAATTGTTTCTGTATTTTTTGTGTTTGTTTTTATGTATTATCTGTGTGAAAAGCGTTATGAACCTATTACATTATAGTACTATATAGCCGATTGTGAGGTACCAGGCTAACTTTGTGGAACTTAACAAACAATTTGGACTTACGAATGGCCTCTCACAAGGGAACTCATTCATATATAGGGCATCTAAGGCATCTGCACCTCTCTCTCCAGTGCCTCAGATCTTTCTGGGTTCCTCTTGCTGTCCTTTCACACTTTGCTGTATTGTACTTCCTCTGCTCCCACTGCCTGAACTCACGTGTTGTCTTTGCTTCCATTGTTGGATCTCATGTGTTGTCTTCTTGCCTAGATTTTTGCATAGATGCTTTGTTCATAATGACAGCTTGATTCTTTATTACAGGGTCACCATTAAACAGAATCTTAAGGTTTTCCTTATCTCTGCATCCTACCACCAAGGTCAATGCCATCACAATATTTAGACTCAACTGTAGTTCCCAGGACCCAAGCCATATTAAATACAGAGGGTACAGACAGATTGTGTGACATGGGCCTTAATGTTTGGTCTTTTATGTATTTTTTTAAACTACCATGTTTCTTGGAGGAGGAAATGCCAGCCCACGGCAGTATTCTTTCTGGGAAGATCCCACAGTAGCCTACAGTAGCCTGCCAGGGTTCTCTGTCCATGGGGTCATAGAGTTGGACATGACTGAACAGCTGAGCATGCATGCATTGATTACACTGTATCAAAAATAATTAGCAATGGAGCAGCATCGTTAAGAATTTAGACTTTGGAATCAGGCCTAGATTTGATTACAAGATCTGCCACTTAAAAGGAGTGTGTCTTTGAGAAAGCTTATATATTCTGAGTTTGAGATTTTCCAGTGATTAAAATGGCCTTGATAGTCGCACCAGACTCATAGGTTTATTATAGGTATTAAGATGCTATAAGTAAAGAACTTAGCACATTGCTTAGAACAAAACAGGTACTTAATAAATGATCTGTAGCATCTTTATTTCTATTCAAATTGGTGAAATTTGGATTATGGTGGTAAGTGGAAATTCTAGGGCAAAGTGATTTATGAATGCGTTCTTCCCTAAATGTTAAAATCTTTAGGTAAATCTTATTTTCCCAGACTCACCTCTGTTGTATGATTTGGAATCTTTTCACATAAAATGATACAACCAATCAAAACAACAAAAAATGAAAAAGTAGTTTGTACCCTGAAAATGGAAGCTGCTGTACTTGTATACACTCAAGAGTTTATCCTCTAAAGCTTAATGGTTTAGGGAGATGGATAAGCATGGACTTATTATTGCTGCCTTGAATTGGGAAGCCTCACTTATAAAGGCAGACACTAGTCAAACTAGAGTCATAAACTTTGGGAGAATCTAGGGAATGCTGAGGTTAAAGGAGGAACATAGCCATAAGATAAAACATTAACGTTTACTTCAAGCACAGCATTTTCTTTCTGGTTTTCTTCCAAGGTAAAGCCTTCTGATTCTGCCAGATTTCACTTGGATCCATGTGTATATGTTGCAATTTGGCATTACACTACTTGGCGGGTGGGTAGCTCATATCTGTGATCCTCCTTTTGTTCCTTGATCTTTGCAAAAGAAAATTTCCCCTTATGCTCGTTGACCTAGAAATTAAGTGGTGGTAAGTAAAGGGTACCTCCCAGGGAATGCTTCACACACACAGTATTTTAATATGATGCTTACTGCATCCAGAATATGAATCATGGGCCATTCTCCATGGCCTTCAGCCACTGGCTCCTGAATCTGCTTACTCTAAACACCTGAAATACAGAATCAGCTAGAGCTATTTTAGGACAAAATCCCATTTGGTTCTATGGTATTAAACAGCTCTTCTGCTTGGAATTACAGAATCCCGATGTCATAAGGGATTTCAGAGGGCACCAAATTCAGCATTTCCCAAACTGTGTTCAGAGAATCCAGTCATCCCAAGAAATGGCAGTGTGAAAGGAAGAGAAGGCTCTGTGCTCAAGCAAGTTGTACATTATTTAAAGTTTTCATTGTTGGATCCTCATAATGTTTATTGTTATAAAGATACTCTGAATCTCAAAAAAGGATTCAGAGACTATACAGTATTTTCCAAATTTCAGTATATGAGTTGTTTTAGAATCTTTAGGTGCATAGGCCTTATGAAGAATAGTTTGGGAAATAGCACTGTGGTTTCAGGATTCCTAGTGGTTCAGACAGTAAAGAATCTGCCTGCAATGCAGGAGACCCGGGTTCGATCCCTGGGTTGGAAGTTCCCCTGGAGGAGGAAATGACAATCCACTCCAGTATTCTTGCCAGGAGAATCCCATGGAGAGAAGAGTCTGGTAGGCTACAGACCATAGTGTCCCAAAGAGTTGGATACAACTGAGCAACTGGCACTTTCTTTCACCCCATGACTTTACAGATAAAGAAACAGTGTGAATGTCAAGACAAAACCTTTAATTTTAGTAAAAGGAAAATCAAGTCCCAGTTAGTATTAAAAACTCACCAGAATAGGCAGGAACACACTTCTTAGAAATCTCACTTTATTGTTTGACATCAGAACAGCTGACACTGATAGACATTACATGTTCCCAGTGCATTTTCTTCCATCTCACCCAGAGTTACATACAGTCTCATACAGCCCAAGGTGTCCCTGAAGGTATCAGATGCCAAGACACCTTTTGTTTCCGTAATGGAGAACATCAGCTCATAACTACTATGTTCTTGTTATGGACTGATTTGAGACCTCAAAATAGTAACCCTTCCCATTTGATCATCTCATGCATTGTGAACACTAATAGTGACATTGAGTCATTTCATCTTTTAACCACTGCTTGAATTATTCACTTATCATGAATATAACACTGCATCTCTCCTAATATTTCACAACAATAGTGTAAAGACTTGGGAAAGAGTTCTTTTTGATTTTGTATTTAAAGGCCAAGTGGATCTTTACTGTGTATTTTAGTAATCTGGACGTGAGAGTATGGTAGAGATCAGTGGTGGCTCAGCTTAGGAAGAATTAATGCTTTCTCATCTCAGACACAGGAAGCCATGCATTGTTATGGTTAGGGGGAAAATTATATACCGAAGTCTCTTTCTTTTTATATACGCTAGGTTTCTCCAGGCCATACCCGCTTGAGTGTGTAAGTGGCAAAGCAAACGCACTGACAGTGTATTTTAAGCACCAGGCCCCTCTCCTCCATACTGCAGATGCAAAGATCTGTCCTCATTCAGTGCAGGGCATCTCTGATTACTTCCATCAGCAATCAGTGTGGCTTCCAGGTCATGGCAGAAGGGAAGGGAAACCTTCCATATTCTACACACTGGTGCACACCCACATATAATTCTAGGGCTACCTACTTGTTCAAAATGTGTCATATAATTTAACCTCAAGTTCAGTTCTCCGTCCATAAAGTGGATCTAATATGCTCCCTTTTCAGAAAGTTTATGAATATCAAATAGAATAAAATATGGAAAGATAATAACACAGTATAAGAACTCAATAAATCTTATCACCCTTTATTAACCTAAATATTGTGCTAACCATACCTGTTTCATAGAGATTTTTGGAGATTAAATAATAAAGTAAATGAAAACATCTCAAGGGATGTTAGATTCTTTCATCCTCCAACCTAAAATTAAAAGAGAAAGTCACTCAGTTGTGTCTGACTCTTTGCGACCCCATGGACTGTAGCCCGCCAGGATCCTCTGTCCATGGAATTCTCCAGGCAAGGAGATGAGTGGATAGCCATTCCCTTCTCCAGGGGATCTTCCCCACCCAGGTGATGAACTTGGGTGTCCTGCATTTCAGGCAGATTCTTTGCCATCTGAGCCACCAGGGAAGCTCTTAAAAATAAAATATATGTTATATTACACAATCTGTCTGGGAAGATAGAAGCCACTCCTATTGTTTTAACACAGAAAATGTAAAATAAAGGAGAAGTTAAACACCTGCTGGGGAACTGAAATAGAAAGAGTTATATAGAGACAGTGTCTATAGAAAGAAGCTCTACCTTTAGGGTTTGGGGAATTAAAGGAAAAATTGAGGTTACTAGGAGCTTTGAAGAAGGACCCTGTGGTTCTGAGTCCATATTTCTTGGAAGCGGTGCTGTGCAACCAGTGATGGTGTGTGAGGAACCCAGTGTATAGGCTTTAGGATACATAAACTCAAGACCTGTCAGAGGGGATGCCAATAGCTCAGTGCTGACACCTCCGAGAGGACAGAGGGAGCCAATTCTAGATGACCTTGACAAATTGGTGGACAGAAACTGCTTTCTGTTCAGAGAGTAGAGAATGATTGCTAAGGTAGTAACTGAGAGCAGATGAACAGGATGTAATAAGTCCCTCTTTCCCTTTCTCTTGCCCCCATCAAGCTCTCTCCAGTGCCTCCAGAAGTCAGCTGGCAATGTGATATGCAGAGACCCAGCCCTGAAATCTCAATGCAGATTACAGAAGCTGGTCTGTGGGCTATGAGACAATAGCTTAGAAACTGACAACATGCTTATCTAGCCTCTATTGAGAGGGAAATTAGAGCAGCCTTCTGCTTCCTTCACAATCTGTGAAGTGAACCTGTCAAGAGGACTTGAGATGTCAATATTATTGGATGGGCCCAGTAGATTCATTTTCGTATCTATATTTTGAGAGAAGAGATTCACTTGTTCCACCCAGTACAATTGTAATTACTGTTCTTTGCAGAAATAGAAATTCGGGAAGCCACCAGGAGAGTGAAGCAACACAATTTGTTCTAAAGTGACTAATTTAAAATTGATCACTATGACATGCCTCCTTAAGCTTGAGATGTTTCACACAATCAGGTTTTCAGTATTTTCATTAGTGTGATTTGCATAACCAAGATTTTATTTAATTTTCTGTAGATGGTTCTATTGTAAGGAAACCAACATAGCTATTAAAAGGATAGACCTGGGCTGATGAATAAATGTGAATTCATTGTATTTTATGTGATTACACTGTAATTTTTTTACAGTAAATTTGACTTTTAAAGTATGTGTGTGCATGTGTGTGTGTGTGTCTGTGAGAGAGACAGCATAATACCTCATACATTTATGAATGAGGTTTCAATTTGCAAAATGTCAAGTCTAGAGTATATATGGAGGTAGTGGTTTAGTTGCTGATTTGTGTCCGAGTCTTGCAACCCCATGGACTTGTAGCCCCCTAGGCTCCTCTGTCCATGGGATTTCCCAAGAAAAAATACTGTAGTGGATTGCCATTTCATTCTCCAGGGGATCTTCCCTAAACCAGGGACTGAACCAGCATCTCCTTCATTGCAGGTGAATTCTTTACCACTGCATGCGTGCATGCTAAGTCGCTTCAGTCATGTCTGACTCTCTGCAACCCTATGGACTGTAGCTCCTCTGAGCCACCAGAGATTCCAGAATATATATATTCTAGATGCAAGAGACCCGGGTTCGATCCCTGGGTCAAGAAGTTCCTCTGGAGAAGGAAATGGCAACCCTCTCCAGTATTCTTGCCTGGGAAATCCCGTGGCCAGAGTTACCTGTTGGGGTACAGTTCATGAGGGCTCAGAAGTGTCAAACATGAATTAGTGAATAAACAACAACAGTATACATATGTATAAAGTTTTATACTTTCCATAATAATAAAAGTGATTATGGGCATGAATAAATATGTTTCATTTTCATGTGATGATTTTATTTTATGCATCCATTCTTTAGAAGGACATCCACAAGCATCTTAAAAAGAGAAAAGCTATAATGTTTAAATTATCTTTTTCCTCTGACAGTTCCTATAACTTGATTGCTGTCATACTTTCTCTTATCATTTATATGTTGTTACTGATATTTAGATCATTTATTTTGAAACAGATTGAGTAAAAATACTCAGTTTGATGTGAAAGTTGTTTTATATCCCAATTATTATTTTCTAATATCTATTTAAGAATATCTGTTGGCTTACAGAAACAAACAGAATGAATTTCATTATCCAAAAATGCAAGCAATATTGTCATCTGGGATAGATACGTCCGATGAGATTGTGACTCTGCAGTCTAGAAATATATATGTGATCTTTTTCAGAATTGGAGCAAAAGCAGCCAGATGGAAAATGACATGAGAAAATTGAGATGAACACTATTGGAAGGAGCTAAGTTTTATTTTTCCATATTCCCAAGTGTTTTTGTTTCATTTCATTTAGAGAATTCATTGGAGAATGTTTCAAGATGTAGAGCCCTTGAATGTGAAGTATCCCAAATGAAGTTGGAGCATTCGTGCTGAAATTGTTTCATGTTGTGGTAAGATGAAATGATTCTTAATATATTGGATTGGTTTCTGGAGAAGGTGATGAGAAATGTGTGTGTGTGGATGTGTGTGTGTGTGTGTGTGTGTGTGTGTGTAAAATAAGTTATGATGATATGTAACCCAGTACATAAGTTTGGATTTTGAAAACAGCTTTTTAAATTATTTTGTCATGATTATTTTTGGTTCGACAAAGAGCCAACTCATAGGAAAACACCCTGATCTGGGAAGGATTGAAGGCAAAAGGAAAAGGGGGGATGGAGGACAAGATGGATAGATTGCATCATCAATTCAATGGATAGGGATTTGAGCAAACTCTGGGAGATAGTGAAGGATAGGGAGGCCTGGCATGCTGCAGTCTATGGAGTTTCGAAGAGTCAGACACAACTTAGTGACTGAACCACAAAATTTTTGTTTCCTTAAGAGGAGTGGGGAACTCAAATGTGTTATTATTAATTTCCTATTGTGTATATGTACATAATATATATTACTTAATAAGTCAACACAATAGTCATAGAAGTAGGTGGTAATATCTTCATGGTGCAGTTGTGGAAAATGGAAGTTCAGAGAAATTAAAGCCTTGCCCAAGATGACACAGCTAATGAATGACACAAGAGTGCTGTGTCTCTATGTTCTGCTCTTCCTGCTGCCATGCTGCCTCTTGCAGTTGTGCTGGGTAAGGAGCCAAAGGATTACTCTAGTGAAGGCAGCACTCTCAAGTTTTACACTGCTGTTTAGAAAAGAGTCATAATTGCCTTCCCTCAGATGGAAAACCAAACTGAAGAAATTTCTCTTATATTTCCACTACACTTAAAAAGATTTCTGTATGTCATTACTAGTTACCCAGATGATGGTGTTTCAAGGAAGTTGAAAGATATAGAAAAACTGATTTGGAAAATGTGTGCTATAATTTTCCTATTCACCTTTGCTATAAAATGAAAATCTGTTGTAGGCTTCCTTTGTACAAATACCCAGTCATAGCCGACAACTGGTTAATCGAACCGATGCCGTTTCTTCCTTTATGGGTAACTGGTATATAACTCAAGAAAGTTGATGTTCTTCCCTTTTTTGTTACTTATATTTGGAGGTTGTTGCAATATTCCATTGAAATAAGAGATAACACATGAAAATTACCTGTAATTCTGCCTGGCAGACTAATAGATCTTATGATGTAAAAGGTATCAAAGAAGACATCGTTTTATTGTAGTTCTATCCAGAAAGATTTATCGTTAAAGAAATGTTTAACATGCAAAATATTCTCTTCATTCAACATTCTTTAACGATAGGCTCACAGGTATTTTATTAATATAGAATTGATTGAGGCAATTGCAGATGGCTGATTGAAACCTTTAGAACTCTATGAAACTTTAGGTGCATTCATTTATAAATGGCAATACACAGACTCATTTGCTCTAGGTATTCAGCAGTACCCCTCGATTTAGTGATCTAGCTTTCTTACCTGAAAACTTCCAAAGGGATTTTCCCTAGTAATTGCAGACTGGATGCCCACTGTGAGTCAAATTTGCTTGGCTATTCACCAGTGACACCTCGGCAATCTATAAAACATTCTCTTGTGAGCTTCATGCTTTCAGAGTCTTGCTTCTGTGTTGGTAATGATCAGCAACATTTCTGTGGGAACAGATATTGCACCTGCAGTCAAAGATTACATGTTTGCTTTGTATGGCGTGAAGTGAAAGAATTAGAACAAACAGCTTTCAGTGTGAGATTTTGAGAAGAAGTCTTCAGGCATCCTTGAGGTCCAGTGTGTATTTTCCCTTTTTTTATAGTGGAGTAAGAGCCTATAAAATTAATGACTGCAGTGAGGGTCTTAGTCTAGATTCTCCAACATAAATAGACAAAGACTCCCTCCAAAGCAACATGGGAAGGGAATCTAGGCCATTCATTACTAAGCTATTTTCAATTAGTTTGCATTTTGAAAACACCTACAAAATGGTGCATGTACCTCCAATGCTGTATTAGTTCTCAATTCAAGAGTTTTGCATTTGAACAGAGACTCTTCAGTAAATAATCCCAAATTCCCACATTGAATCCAGCTTTGGATTGAGCTAAAAAGTTGTTTCTTAGGGAAGGTGTTCTTTGCTTAGGCCTTCATTTCTTTTTGCTTTTTCTTGGTAATAACCAGAGATTTGCTTTATGTCTTGCCAGGTTTAAGATAGCGACCAAGTTACTTAACCTCTTAATCTCTGTATTATTCATCATTAAATGAGAATCATAAGAGTTATATTGAATATGTTTTCAGGTTCACAAAGAATATGTGTACATCATCTATTGCTTAGAACATTGGTGATGATTTTAAATGGCAGCTTTCTAGCTGGATCTGCTTCTAGGTTGGGCAACTTGGGGCTCTCCCAAATATTCATCAAGAATTTCTTGAAATCTTCCAAAAGAGAGAGATTGAGTTGACTCATGAAAGGGGGCAGGGGACATAAGAGGAAGCCTCAACTCAGACATGCATACCTAGCCAGGAAAATAAACATTTTATTCACAAATTATTAAGCCATGGAAAACAAATAGTTAAATTAGATTTGTACATATTGCTTGTATGATAATACACCTTCTTCATGAGCTTTTCCATATTTCTATCTTGAGGTCAATGGTTCTCAAGTTTTAAAATGTTTGCAAGAACATGTAAGCAGTTGATAGAAAAGTAGATTAGAAAATACTGTTGCAGTTAAAGACAACAGGACTTGTGAGTGGGCTAATGTTTACTGAAAACCTTCTAATAACCAGCTGCTTTCAGATGTGTTAGTTTATCGAATTTTTATTCTAGACCTTCTCAGTAGTTAGCATCCACATTCTACAGATTAACAAAAATAGATTTATGGAAGCTAGTGCCTCATCAAGTCATGAAGTTAGGAGATGATAGGGTCAGAACTCAATTTTGGCACCGGGCTGGTGTGCAACTGCTACATCTGCTTCCTAATCCTACGATAATTCAATTTTTCAATCATGAAAGACTTTTGTTTTATGGCAGCCAGCAGCATAAGCACATATGGGGACAATCAGCCTGTATTTGTTTTAAGTTCCTGAGCACTTAATCACCATCACCTGCCGATTTGGACTTTCAGCATCAGTAGAGCAGACCTATTTCATCTTCTCTGTAAAACTACTCAGGAAGAAATTTTTTTGGAATAAAAATTTCTCAAGCATTTTGGATAGATCCTTGTTGTTATTCACCAGTGTACTTGTTGATTTTCTTCAGTTCTGCCAGTCTCCTTTTTATTTAGGTTTGGCCAGGTATCTTACATTCTCCAATGGGACGTGAGCTACAGTAATGTGGGCTGTGTCCAGGTCATGTCCTTAAAGGGTGAGTGTACATGCTCCTCTTCCTTCTTCCCCTAGTAGCTTGGAAAATGAACATAGCATGAGATGTCCTGGTGAGCCATCTTTTGTTGTGCAAACAAGGACAATTGTCTGAAGGTAGAACATCATGGGAACCTGGATTCCTGGCTTAATTTATAGAGCAAACAGTCCAGGACAGCTTCTCTGAGAAACCTTGTATAAAAGATAGAGAGGCTTGTTAGCTATTGCCACTAAGCTCTTCTACATGGTGGAAGAAATGCCCCAGTGATTTAATGCATTCTTTGATAAATGTGTTAGCCATGCATGCCTAGCATACTGTGACTCCTTTGGGAAGTCAATCTTGGCCTGAAAAAAAGCACAGGTCCTCCAAATAAAGAACACTGGTGGTTGCCTAGATATTATTTATCTAGACTTTGTAGCATCTCACCTTGCTCCTCATATTCTTTACACTCTCTCCCTGACCACTTTCCTCTAGATCTGTTTTCTTTTCAGCCCATGCTCTTCCATGGAAATACATAAATTTGTCATTGTCTTCAAGTCCCTTTGTAACTGCATTTATCTTTTATGCATTTACAGTATGAAGGAGGCACATTGGAAACAATAGAAATGATGAACCCTGAGTTGAACTTCAGAATCCTAACCCTGCTTAAAGACATTCAAAGTGATTTTAAAACACACATACACACATAAGCACACTAGGCTATCCAAATAAAACTTTCTATAGCTTACATTAAGTAGACTTCTTAAGCTTCTGATACCTAGATAACAATGTCCAAATCTATAGTCTGTAAGATTTTCTTCATTGTTCCTTGCCTCACCGGATCTATTCTCATTTTGCATTCAGGACAATACTAAATTTAATTTTTTCACATTTAGTACATCTGCTTGGATCTTTATTTTAGAGAAGATTTTAAATCTATAGTTATTTTCATTATATCCAAAGAAAGCCTTGGTATCTTATGGACACAGTGTTCTCCTAGCTTTGTAATTTAGACTTGAGTGAGTCTTTAACAGACTTTCCGGTACCCAGAGTGCTCCCTACCAAAAACTAGTTTGATGATTATATTCGCACACATGCACTAGACTGAGATCCCGTGGCTTTTTATCTTGCCATCTAATAATACAGTTTGTGCACCTTCTGACTAACAGAGTACATGCTTGGGATATGCCTTAAAATATCCTCATGGCTGATTGTCTATTACAAGGCAATGTTTTTTTTCCTTTTTTTTTTTTTTCGTTCTCTCTGTTACTCCCTTGACAGCTTCTTGTACCTCTGAGCATACTTGCTGGCAAATTCAACTCAATCATCTACACAGAGTATCTCATTTAATCCCTGCTAAAGCACCCCACTCCAGTACTCTTGCCTGAAAAATCCCACGGACGGAGGAGCCTGGTAGGCTGCAGTCCATGGGGTTGCTAAGAGTCGGACACGACTGAGAAGCTTCACTTTCACTTTTCACTTTCATGCATTGGAGAAGGAAATGGCAACCCACTCCAGTGTTCTTGCCTGGAGAATTCCAGGGATGGCGGAGCCTGGTGGGCTGCCGTCTATGGGGTCGCACAGAGTCGGACACGACTGAAGTGACTTAGCAGCAGCAGTAGCAAAGCACTGAGATAAGTATAATGACCACACACATTAGTCACTGACTTAGCATTTACTTGTGCCAGATGTTGTTTTAAGCAATCAGAAGGAAGGTATCAATAAGCCTTCCAGTTGTTCATTCTCTAGTAGAGAAGATAAATAAGTATAAAAAACTCTAACTTTTAATTATAATAATATGAAATTTAAGTAGCAGAGAGGTAGCTGTTCAGTGTTATTTGAGGGGGAGAAGGGCTAAGATCAGCAAATGTTTGCTGGAGATTCTACTTCAATTGAATGCAAAAACGTGAGGAGACAAACTTGGACAGATTATATGACTTTTCCATAATGTCACTGCTAGCTAATGGCAGAGACTGGACAAGGATTCCTACCCAGGTGGTTCTGATGTCAGAGCCCAGGCAATCAGTTCTTGCTGCAGAATTCTTTGGTTCATAGCCAATTGTTATAGTTGAATGCTGTTCATAAATTGGTTCCTCTTGCTGCTGAATCCCATCACTGACTCCACTTGCTTCTCAGTTACAGTATACAGTAACTTAATAGTGAAGATGATACACAAATTCAGATATTTTTCAGGGAAATAACTTCTGAATCTTCAGTTTCCATATACGTTCTTTCTTAAAAGTGGTCCAGTTGAGATTCCACTTACGTTCTGCCAAATCTAGTTTTTCCACCTCCCCTTTCACAGTTGTTCCTCTTTCACTTAATAGCACAAAGGTATGCTTCTTACTCATGTCTTTACTTCTCATGATGCTCAAAGAAGAAATGAAGGGAGAGCACCTTATTTCTTTCAGATGACAAGCTTAAGGCAAGGTTACTGTTTTAATCTACCTGTTTTCTGCTACATGACCCATGTTCTATTCATCTACCTTGACCTTCTTTAAGATTTCTTTTTATAAGATGGAACTTGACCTTCTTTCAGATTCCTTTCTGTAAGATGGAAGCTTCAAGTATCTATATATCCAAGGTTTTCGGGAACATATATTTAAAGTATGTATCAATTACATAATAACACAGAAATTATATGCTTTGTACATATGCAAACATGTGCCAAATGTGTGTGTGATGTCGACTTTAATAAGGTGTGGGAGTATGTAATACGTATATGTAGTATGCATGTTTTAAAAATATTTCAAAGAAGAATATAAATACACTTAAAGACCTCCTCCCAAGCATCGTTCCTCTGGGAAGCTGTTGAGAGTGAATAAGAGTAAACATATTCCCAGTCTCCATCATTTCCCACACCCCCTGCCTTCAAGCATTTTCAGGCTTGTTCTTGAGGTGTTGGATATTTGCCTTTTGGATAATGCAGATATTAGCAGTCAACCTTTGAAAATAAATATCACCCAAGTATTTTGCAATGCTGTTATTCTCTAGTTGATTTTGCTACCATTTTTTCATTGAAGAATTAATGGATAATATGTAGACTATTAATTTTATCTGAGTTAAATTTTTTTAATGCTTATAATAGGTTTTGGGATTTATGTACTAAATAAATGAATAAATGAGTAAAAATTTTATCCTAATGTAGGAAGCAAAATGATGAGTTTTAGCTATTTCTTGAGAATACAAGAGCATTTACAAGTTTGTCTAGTTTTGAAAATTTATTTTCTGATTTGGGGAGCTTACTTTATCCTGCTTGGGTTTATCATGCAGTATTAGGTAATTTAATTGCACAGCATCCTTAACATGTAAGTGCCTCCTTGGCACTGGCGGTGTTCTCATTATCTGTTGCTCCAAGCTATATCACACGATCATTGAAAATAAGAAAAAAGTGTGTTTTATCTCAGTTTTGAAGAGTGACAGTAAAACTGTGATCGCAGCATAATTAAATCTGTATATCTAGATACTAATAAATGCTCCGCTACCCTAGAATTCAAAAAAGATGTCAGGCCTTGTCTGGCACCGGTCACAATCTCTGAACTTTTTTAGAGCTTTTGTAATGACTAGCTTGAGAACTTTCAAGGTACTTTAGCTATTTTATGTCCATACTAAACTCCATTACTAAATCGGATTATTTTCCCTCAACTTTACTTTTTCCTTTCTTTCTTTCCATGTTCTTTTCTCTCTCTCTCTCTCTCTCTCTCTCTCTCTCTGTTTGTTTTGTGTGTGTGTGTGCCTGGGCAGGGGAGGTGGTAATTTGGGATGAAGAGGTAAATTTGTGTCCCTTTTTAAGGTGCATTAGAAAATTTTTCTTCTTTTCAGGGGTATTTAAAGCAGAAAGTGCATAAATAAAATTAATTGCATAACTCTGTAGACACCTGTCAAAATCTTGACATGTTTAGTCCCTATAATTGGCATTGTATATTCAAAGTAAGTTTTGCAAACAGCAGGAGCACAGGCTGCCTGAAAGCTGCCTGTTAAAGAGGAGCAGTCTGCAGTAATGGGAGGCCTGTCAGCAATCCTTCATAGTTATAGCAGTCACTAGCCCGAGCCTCACAGAACCTCCTTCCCCATTCTGATTTCTTACACATATACACGTATAAAGTTTTAGGGGCCATTTTATTTCATTAGCCGCTCCGGTTTTGTTGAGTATCTTGACATATGACTGAAGTAAAGCAGCTGTGTTACTTAAGATGATACTAGCTTCAATAGCAAACAACCTCGAAGATGTCTAATAGCTTGAACAGAGTAGAATTTTATTTTAGTCATTTGCAGTCAAAAACTTTAATGGCTGGTACCTGGTCAGCTCCCACTAGAGCAGAGATTCAAAGGTCTGGGCTCCTTCCATCTTGTGGCTGTCTAGTTTCAAAATGTGACTTCCAGAACCATCCTGTTTAGTTTCCTTCAGCCAACAGAAGCAAAAAAGACATAAGAAAACAAGGCACTTTGTGGACCAGGCTCAGAAGTGGTGTTTCATACTTTCACTCAAGTTCCTTTGGCTAGAAAATTCTCCAGTGCAATGGAGGATGGGCTATAGAATCTACCTGACTGTCCAGGAAAGAAAATACACTGTTCTGGAAAATAGCTAACCAGCAACAAGCAAGATTTTGAAACTGCAGTCATCAGTAATTGTCTAAAGGGGAAGATGATGACCCACAGCAGAGGCAGACACCAGGCAATGGAGAAATTATGAAATGTAACATAGTACTTCATAAATGATTTTTATAATTATATTGATCTTCTCATGCAGAGTGAAAAATGTTTAGTTTTGCAGCTATTGACAAGTTAAACACAGCCACAAGCAATGCTGGGTCACATTAATAGAGAATTTAATCTTAATAAAGCCAAAACAGAATTTGGTTCAGTTATTCCAGGACTGGTTTGTAGAGGACTACAGGTCTTAAAACCAACTCATATTGGTACAGGTAAACACCTTGTCGATACAGGTAAACACTAACTCTTGTCTCAGAAAAAAATTTAAACGGGTGGGAACAGAAAGGCACTGAGGTTATTCATTTATCCTGCACACATTTCTTAAGTACCTTCTCTATATTAGATGG
Organism: Oreotragus oreotragus; assembly: GCA_006410675.1. Taxonomy (NCBI): domain Eukaryota; kingdom Metazoa; phylum Chordata; class Mammalia; order Artiodactyla; family Bovidae; genus Oreotragus; species Oreotragus oreotragus. The sequence continues at coordinate 446,115 of SJYX01002555.1, forward strand.
GCTTCCCAGGTGGCTCAGTGGCAGAGAATCTGCCTGCCAAGCAGGAGATGCAGGTTCAATCTCTGTGTCGAGATCTCCTGAAGAAGAAAATGGCAACCTATTCCAATATTCTTGCCTGGAAGAGCCCATGGACAGAGGAGCCTGGTGAGGTACAGTCTGTGGGGTCGCAAAAGATTTGGACACGACTTAGTGACTGCTGCTGCTGCTGCTGCTAAGTCACTTCAGTCGTGTCTGACTCTGTGTGACCCCATAGACGGCAGCCCACCAGGCTCCCCCATCCCTGGGATTCTCCAGGCAAGAATACTGGAGTGGGTTGCCATTTCCTTCTCCAATGCATGAAAGAGAAAAGTGAAAGTGAAGTCGCTCAGTCTGTCCGACTGTTAGCGACCCCATGGACTGCAGCCCACCAGGCTACTCCGTCCATTGGATTTTCCAGGCAAGAGTACTGGGGTGGGGTGCCATTGCCTTCCCCGCGACTTAGTGACTAAAAAACAACAATATACCAGATACTATACTTAGCTTTGAAGATAGAGAAATTAGTAAAATAAACTTCTGTTCTCAAGACCTGACATGTGAGTGGGAGAAGGAAGCCTATGGAGGAATAGCCAGTTATATTATCACAGGTAAACTTCTATGAAGGCGTAGTTGGCAGGAGTGATTGCCACTGCTTAGATGTATTACGGAAGACAGCATAGAGAATAAGTCATTTGATCTGGTGCTGGTAGTATGAGTCTTTACAGACAGAAGAGAGACTTTCGTGAGTGAGTGAAGTCGCTCAGTCGTGTCTGACTCCTTGCGACCCCGTAGACTGTAGCCCACCAAGCTCCTCCATCCGTGGAATTTTCTAGGCAAGAATACTGGAGTGGGTTGCCATTTCCTTCTCCAGGGGATCTTCCTGACACGGGGATCGAACCCTGGTCTCCCGCGTTGCAGGCAGACGCTTTACTGTCTGAGCCACCAGAGAGTCCCATGAAAGAACATGGCATGACACAAATAGGAAGTTCTGCATTTCGGAAAATAGGGGCTGTATAATAGGATGTAGCAGTCTGGGGAAGCCAATTGTGAAAAATGGCTTCAGCCTCAAGGGCGAATGAATAGTAGGTCTTTTGAGTGAGTTCTTAGCAAAGGAAAGAATGAATGATCTCCGTGTGTGTCACAGTCTTCACTGTCAGCCCACTTAGGGTCTTCTAGCCCCCTTCCAACTAAGGCATTCTTCCTCACTCACCCCCACGGTTACTGTTTCTGCCCCCTATGTGTTCTCAAGGAATTATAAAAGGGATACAGTTACACAGATAGAATTTGCTAAAGTGTAGGAAGATAATAAAAAAAAGCACAGTTTTTTGTCTTTAAATATAAGCTGTCTTTACATAAATATGATGGAGCACAATGTCCTATTGCTCAGTAGTCCCTACGTGGTGGCTCAGTTTCTGCCCAAAATGTCTTGTTGATTAATGTTATATATTCCAGAATGGGCAAAGTCATGGAGGTATGACTAGTTTAATGTATATCATAGTGTCCAGTTTACACTACTTATAGTAAATTGTGAGAGGAGAGATGAATTGAAGAAGGAATAATTAAGTGAAAGGAATCATAACTTAAAGATGTGGGATACTATCTGCCTCTCCACACTGTAAGAAATGAGAAAACATGTTTTGATGAGAATACCAAGGGTTTGGCTGGACAATCACTTCATGAAGAGATTATCTATGGAGTCCAACAGGTATCTTAGCAGAAGTCAGGAATACAGATGGGATTATATCAGTGTAGACACTGACTGCCAGTTTGGACAAAAGGGAATAATCACCCTATGAAATAGAGAAAGGATTTGGGGCTTCTGGGCTGCTATAGGACCAGATCAAAGAGCTCTCCACTATCTACCTGTGAACATATATTATCCTTCAAGAAAAGAGAAGAATGATGACCCCAAGGGTGAATCAGAAATCAGCCCAGACCCCAAAGACAGGGCTACCACCTGTGGCCAAAGGGTGGGCCTCCACCATGGCTGAAGGGCAGAAAAGGTAAGGCCTCTGTCCCGGTGAGACTGAAAGGTGGGACTCCACCCAGCTGCACCCGAGGGCAGACCATAAAGCTGAAGAGGACTATTCTCCAGCCTTAAGAACTAGTGACATTTGCCTTGCTCGATTTTGGACTTGCTTGGAGCCCCTTTCTTCTTTCTCATGGCTTTCTTTCGGGATGCTAACGTCTATCCTGTGTTTGTTCCACCATGTATTTTAAAAGCACATAGCTTATTTGATTTCATAGGTTCACATCTGGAGATGAGTTTTGTCCCTGGATGAATAATAACTAGTCAATCAGTCAGTTCAGTCGCTCAGTCATGTCCGACTCTCTGCGACCCCATGAATCACAGCACGCCAGGGCTCCCTGTCCATCACCAACTCCCGGAGTTTACCCAAACTCATGTCCATTGAGTTGGTGATGCCATCCAGCCATCTCATCCTCTGTCGTCCCCTTCTCCTCCTGCCCCCAATCCCTCCCAGCATCAGGGTCTTTTCCAGTACGTCAACTCTTTGCATGAGGTGGCCAAAGTATTGGAGTTTCAGCTTCAGCATCAGTCCTTCAAAAGAAATCCCAGGGCTGATCTCCTTTAGTATGGACTAGTTGGATCTCCTTGAAGTCCAAGGGACTCACTCTCAAGAGTCTTCTCCAATACCACAGTTCAAAAACATCAATTCTTCAGCACTCAGCTTTCTTCACAGTCCAACTCTCACATGCATACATGACTACTGGAAAAACCATAGCCTTGACTAGACGGACCTTTGTTGACAAAGTAATGTCTCTGCTTTTTAATATGCTATCTAGGCTGGTCATAACTTTCCTTCCAAGGAGTAAGTGTCTTTTAATTTCATGGCTGCAGTCACCATCTGCAGTGATTTTGGAGCCCAAAAAATAAAGTCTGACACTGTTTCCACAGTTTCCCCCTCTATTTCCCATGAAGTGATGGGACCGGATGCCATGATCTTCGTTTTCTGAATGTTGAGCTTTAAGCCAACTTTTTCACTCTCCTCTTTCACTTTCATCAGGAGGCTCTTTAGTTCCTCTTCACTTTCTGCCATAAGGGTGGTGTCATCTACATAAGATGTGTATAAGAGACAGGTTTTTTGTCTTTAAATATAAGCTGTCTTTACATAAATATGATGGAGCACAATGTCCTATTGCTCAGTAGTCCCTACGTGGTGGCTCAGTTTCTGCCCAAAATGTCTTGTTGATTAATGTTATATATTCCAGAATGGGCAAAGTCATGGAGGTATGACTAGTTTAATGTATATCATAGTGTCCAGTTTACACTACTTATAGTAAATTGTGAGAGGAGAGATGAATTGAAGAAGGAATAATTAAGTGAAAGGAATCATAACTTAAAGATGTGGGATACTATCTGCCTCTCCACACTGTAAGAAATGAGAAAACATGTTTTGATGAGAATACCAAGGGTTTGGCTGGACAATCACTTCATGAAGAGATTATCTATGGAGTCCAACAGGTATCTTAGCAGAAGTCAGGAATACAGATGGGATTATATCAGTGTAGACACTGACTGCCAGTTTGGACAAAAGGGAATAATCACCCTATGAAATAGAGAAAGGATTTGGGGCTTCTGGGCTGCTATAGGACCAGATCAAAGAGCTCTCCACTATCTACCTGTGAACATATATTATCCTTCAAGAAAAGAGAAGAATGATGACCCCAAGGGTGAATCAGAAATCAGCCCAGACCCCAAAGACAGGGCTACCACCTGTGGCCAAAGGTAGGGCCTCCACCATGGCTGAAGGGCAGAAAAGGTAAGGCCTCTGTCCCGGTGAGACTGAAAGGTGGGACTCCACCCAGCTGCACCCGAGGGCAGACCATAAAGCTGAAGAGGACTATTCTCCAGCCTTAAGAACTAGTGACATTTGCCTTGCTCGATTTTGGACTTGCTTGGAGCCCCTTTCTTCTTTCTCATGGCTTTCTTTCGGGATGCTAACGTCTATCCTGTGTTTGTTCCACCATGTATTTTAAAAGCACATAGCTTATTTGATTTCATAGGTTCACATCTGGNGACTAGTTGGATCTCCTTGAAGTCCAAGGGACTCACTCTCAAGAGTCTTCTCCAATACCACAGTTCAAAAACATCAATTCTTCAGCACTCAGCTTTCTTCACAGTCCAACTCTCACATGCATACATGACTACTGGAAAAACCATAGCCTTGACTAGACGGACCTTTGTTGACAAAGTAATGTCTCTGCTTTTTAATATGCTATCTAGGCTGGTCATAACTTTCCTTCCAAGGAGTAAGTGTCTTTTAATTTCATGGCTGCAGTCACCATCTGCAGTGATTTTGGAGCCCAAAAAATAAAGTCTGACACTGTTTCCACAGTTTCCCCCTCTATTTCCCATGAAGTGATGGGACCGGATGCCATGATCTTCGTTTTCTGAATGTTGAGCTTTAAGCCAACTTTTTCACTCTCCTCTTTCACTTTCATCAGGAGGCTCTTTAGTTCCTCTTCACTTTCTGCCATAAGGGTGGTGTCATCTACATATCTGAAGTTATTGATATTTCTCATACCTAGAGTCTCAGCCAATTCAGATGATGTTTAGATAAGCCTTTGGATTTGAAGTTGATGCTGGCAAATGGTTAAAACTTTCAGGGCAGTTGGGATGGGGTGAATGTATTTTGCATGCCAGAGGAACATGAACTGAAGCCGGGGTGGTGGCAGAGAACAGACTATTATAGATGGACCACATTCCCTCAAAAGCCCTCACCCTCCATGTGATTGTGTTTACAGGTAGACCCTTTATAGTATTAATTAAGGTTGAGGTCATAAAGATAGGGTCCTAATCCAATAGGACTGGTGTTCTTAAAAGAAGAAAAGATGCCAGAGGTGTCAGGAAAGGCTGAATGAGTATAAAGTGAGAAGATACTGGTCTGCAAGGCAGGAAGAAGGCCCTCATCAGAAACAGAATCTGTCAGAACCTTGATCTTGGACTTCTAGCATCCAGAACTGTGATTAAACCACCCAATCTGTGGTATTTTGTTACGATAGCCCTAGTTGACAAATACAGTGTGTTCATATGTGACAGACTAGTTATGATGATAATGATAGTAATAATAGTTTATCATATGTCAAACCTCATGTATACATTATCTCATTAATACCTTCTTAAAACACACTTGGTGATAGTTTTTATTATACAGGTCAAACAGGAAACTTACTGTCTCTAAACAGTGAACTCCTTGTTATCCCACTGTAGTTTGGTTCCATCTGCAAAGAGCTTAACTCCTCTGAGCTTTAGTTTCACTGTCCATTAAGTGATGATGATATGTCTGCTGCCCTCTTCAGAGGATTATTTGTAAGACTTAACTAAAATGACTTAAAGAAATCCATTATTTTCACTCTGGTCATGAATATCAGCATCACTATCAAATTTTGGTGACTTTTTTCTATACTCACTCAAATCACTGACTTTTTGCAAGACATCTTGACACCATTGTCAATTTTTTCCTTTGGAATTTTCCTGTGTATGTTTTTCTTCTGACTACTGACTTGTCATTCAAAAAAGGATTTGAACATAAGACTGTTTTAAATGACGTTCTTTTCAAATGATGGGAGAAGTTTGGTTTCCTAGTGATTTCATTGAATTTACACCTGAAGGATATTAAAAACTGATTTTTATTGACTAGTTAAAGGGACTAAACCATGAAAGAAACGTATACGTCTTAGTATTAATCTTATTCCTATTGAGCACCATACCATTTTCTCCCTCTTGCTTTTCTGTTTTTTTTCTAACAAAGTCTGGCTGTCTCTCTTTTCCCATGTAATGATAGATTTTAAAAAAAGGTACTTCAGGCTGACCTTTATTTCAGCAGGTTTCCTAACTATAGAGTCAAGATTTCAGTTTCTGGCAAACATCTGAACTGTAATCAGAAAGCCTAACAATAAGAAATAACTTTCAAAGATGTTAAAACAATAATGAAGATTAAAAAATAAAAAATCACACACACACACACATTTCTGTTTTTTTTCTAACAAAGTCTGGCTGTCTCTCTTTTCCCATGTAATGATAGATTTTAAAAAAAGGTACTTCAGGCTGACCTTTATTTCAGCAGGTTTCCTAACTATAGAGTCAAGATTTCAGTTTCTGGCAAACATCTGAACTGTAATCAGAAAGCCTAACAATAAGAAATAACTTTCAAAGATGTTAAAACAATAATGAAGATTAAAAAATAAAAAATCACACACACACACACATTATAATTAACCCCATTTGCCTCCAGAACTTAATTTTATTTAGCTAACTTAGTTTTGATACAGTTGCTGATTGATTTTTGCCAAATAAATGTGAATAAACTTCTCACTGTGCATATTTTGACTCCCATCATTATGTATATGAAAATATTAAAATTTAAGTGTTCTCAGTTATTATGTAAATATAAAAAAGGAGTTCAAGTGTTTGTATTCATCACGGTTATCATATTGCATTATTTAACTTTTATATTGATTTTTTCCTACTGTCCCAATCAAAATCTTTTTCTAAATCTTAACTATAGGAGAGCCACAAAATAGAATAAGAAACAAAAAAAATAGGTCGTATAACAGGAGCACCAAGAGCCCTTTTTAGCACAATATGTTTTGACAGTTCCATTTTTGAGATTACCGAGAGGTTTAAAAAAAAAAAGTGAGAGGTGGGATATGCTGTTATCACATTTGATGTTCTCATAATTGTAAAGCTATTGGAACATTCAAAAAATTTAAATCTTTCATCATGTTTAACATGTTAATCCCTTTCTTAATGTCAGTTGCTGAAAATGTCTCCTAGAAATTTTGAGGTCATAATCTTTAGTATATCCTCCTTTGTAAATTTTTTTTTTTTTTTGTATTTAATCTTGGAAAAATGTACTTAAAAAAAAAACCCATAAAAACCAGATTTGGAGAGGTGGTCATCTCCTCAAAGCTTCTTGAGTTCATATGGCTGGACTAATAATAAGACTTAACACAGGATACATTAACGAGAAAAGACAAACAAATTTTAATTCTTGCATTGAAACATGTCTCATAAAAATGGGACTGAAAGAAGTGGCCAAATCAGGCAGCTCTTATACTTTTTAGACAAAGAAATGATGCATTTGTGAGAAATCGACAGGATGAAGAAATCTAGGGTTCAGATGCTTAATTGGTGAACAATATAAAGAGTTTGGCTTTGGGGTAGTAAATTAAAGAAGTATCGAGGTCTCTTCATACAGAATTCTAGACTTAAATTCCTTGTCTCTGCTGATAAGAATGTCCTTCTACCTCAGGTGATGCAAGGAATGTACCTTTCATATGAGATATTTATTTCCTGATTTCAGGGAGACAAGGAGAAGGGTCAGAGTGTTCTTCTTGCACTAGCCATTTCTAAATTAACTTGAATTCAAAATAAGCAATGTCCCATCGAGACACATTTTGGTGTGGCCAGCCCTGGGCCCCGATACCAGTAGTGATGAGTATCATTCTCTTGGATTTTGTCACAATTTCTCTTAAAGAAAGATAATTTTAAAGCAGTGGTAGAATTCTTTACCAAAATCAAAGCCAGTATCAAATCTCAGATTGCAGAAAACAGAGAACATTCCCCTTACAATGAACTTCATTGTTATCGTGATGAATTTATTCAGCAGACAATAGCTCTATTACCAAGGCAATCTGAACTAATCTGAAATTGAATCACCCCTCGAACAAACATTGGGAAAACTGAAGCAATTTGAGATTAAAACGTATAAATATCATGCTGTAAACGTTAAATTCAATTCAAAACAAATTGAAATCTTTGTCTTTTATTGTTTTACCTTTTTCACCCTTTGTTACAAGGAGCAAAGTTACAGGAAGATTTTTTTCCTTATTTTAGTGTGCGAAACTGTACACTGGAATACCAAATACAAATATATGGAGTAAAAAATATCTGTGTTTTTTAACAATTGAAATTATTTCCTTCTCCTTTAATAAAGAAAATCATTTCTTTCATACTCAGCATGGAATTGTTTATAGCTTGTGACAGAACGGAAGAGACATAAGCCCTTGACATCAAAGTTTTGAATCACTGTGTCAGTCAAAATCAATTAAAGACGATACAGAAAAGTAGGCATTTATCTGATGGACCCTTCTGGCTTGCATTAGTCATTTAGAGTCTCTTTCTAAGAGACTCATTAGCTTGTCTATTTGCAAATGACTGCTGCTATCTGGGCATACTGCCTTTAGGTTCCATTTTGCTGCAGGATAGTGTTCTCTTGAAAGACAGCCATGTTGATCAGCATAAAGTAATGTAATACGAGTTGGAAGTTGTGTGGGGGCCAAAAATTATTCAAAGAAAAGGCATGCTTCAGTAACCTATTTAAAAAGCTGGCATCTTCAGAGACCTAAATATATTTTTCTCCCCAAATCTTCACATTGCCCAGGAAGAGCTATTATATTCTGGTCAGTCCTCCCCTTCGCTTTGCTCCCAAAATATTTCTACATCCTCATAAAATCACGGGTGCCTGTGTGTGGACCTACTCTATACCCTGTCAGATTTTTGTCCATGTAGAATACACTGTATTGTCTTTTCCTGCTGCCATCTTGCTGATGTCTGAAAGCAGAAGGAATAGATTTGTTCACACCAAGAAATATGTTTAGAGATAGCTAGTGATGGGCTAATAAAGTATTCTTGTGCAATCACTGGATGAAGCTAGAGACTCAGAGGCTTTTAAATCTTGCAGAGGAGTTTGGGCTTAAGCGGATAGCTTAGGAGGAACCCCGTAAACCAGAGGATGTTGAGAATTATCTTTTAGGGAAAATCCCTCTGCCAGTAATGTAGGGAATAGTTTGGAAAGAAATAAACTAAAGGCAAATAAACCACATATAAGAAAGTTGTAATTATGTGTGAGAGAAGTAATTAGAGTTTAAACAATGGAGAATAAATCATATTGTTGAGAAGTATCTTTACATTTGTAAAGCTTAGTAAGGATATTAGACAGGGGATGAGATGGGAGAATAGAGTAGGTCCCTGGTTCTTGACTTAGCTTAGGATGCTGTGGGGAAAACAGGCATAGTNAACCCACATCTCCTGAGGCTCCTGTCTTAGCATGCAGATTCTTTACCACTGAGCCACCTGGGAAGCCCACAGTTAGAAAAGAGATTTTATGCTGAACCATGCCTCTGACAAGAGTCGTCCTTTTTCTTCACTTTACCCTATGAACTGTGTGGCCCCTGACAAAATACTGGGTGGTTAAGCACAGTCATATAAAGTGTAGTCCCACATCCCAGCCATACACCTTTATTAGAAAGAAATCAGGCAAACTGGTCTGTCCTTGCATTGCAAATTTGTGTGATGGTGATGGTAAGAAACTCAGTAGCAGACAAAATGGATTGTACCTGCCAAGGTGGAGGCAGAAGTGCTCATGGAGGTGTTGTAAAACAAGCTTCTAAACAGCAAAGAGATGCCGAGCTGTCTGCAGGGAAATGAAAAAACTGCCAATTAAGCCTGGCATGGTTATTCACTGTTTTATATTAGTGTCGCTAACTCCTATAAATGCTGTTTAGGGTTTTCCCATGCTCAGAACTGTCATTTAATCTGGAATGATGTCCTTACATATTTGAGAGTCATTTCGGAAACTTACTAAAAAGGATCTGACATCCATACCATAGTGTATATGTCTGGGGACATGGTGGCAGTTTATTTGACACTGCAAGTTTAATCTAAATCACCACATATCTAATTTATTGTGAAAAATGAAATTCCAAGAGTTTTCTTCCTCCTCAGTGTTATTAAACAATTTGAGTTCTGCCAGAAGATGGAATGGCTCATGTGGAAAATATTTAATTGCCTACATTCATATGACAAGAGTGTTCTGAATCTAAAACAACGAATAATGAAAAGCTGTAGAGTAATATTGCCAAGAAATGTCTTCTCACAGGTGATTTTCTGTTCCCCAAAAACTCTTTGAAGGTGCACTGGGCTAGAGGTCAGAGAGTGTGAAGCCTGATCCTAAATGTGCCATTAAAATAACCACAGGACTCAAAATCTCTTGCTCCATCCCAATCTCTCTCTGCTCGCCTTATCTCTTTTTCTTCTCCTTTCCTCATCTTTACCCTCTTTCCGTCCCTTCCTTCCTTCTCAATCATTTCTAGAGTGTCTATTATATACTAACATTATGTTAGATCCTGAGGTACAAAGATAAAAGATACTTCTGCCTTGAAGGAGGATTGGAGAAGATCAGGTGGCAGTCAGATCCTATGATCCATGTCCCTTGCAATTCTGATATTCCATGATTTTCTCCTGTTCAGAATCTTACCACACAATCAGTGTCCTTCTTTCATTTCATTACTTGGAGAAAATGAATCTTGACTATGTGGTCACAGAACTGGTTTGCAAGAGGCATTAGAATATTTCATATTTACTGAGCCCTACCGTGTGCCAAGCATTGTGCTTTGGGATATCATAGAAATAAGCCCCAAGCGAGATAAGAGCGCAGAGGAGGACCAGCCATTCTCCTAGGAATTCAAGTGAGGGTTTCAGGAGTGTGGAGGTCTAAGTCAGTTTCTGAAAGATGAATATAACTCAGGCAGACTCAAGAGCTGACACACAGGAGATAGAGTAGCTCTGGTGCATAAGAGGTAAGTGAGTGAAGGATGTTCAAAGCAGAGAAGAGCTATTGGGAGTGCAAATTGTGTTTGTCAACTTTCCAGTCTTCTGGCATGCCTGCAGCACAGAATGAATAGAGGCAGAGGAGGAATGAAAACCTTGACATTGATGCAGAGAAGCCATGAGGAACTACTCAAAGAAGTCTGGGCTCTATCTTGAGGACGTGGAAGGATTTTAAACAGATCTTGTATAGTCAGATTTGCATAGGATAATAATTAATTTTGAAAACATCTTATGAAAAGGCATTGAGGGAATAGGGTAGGGATCAGGCATTTATAAGTTAGTCCCTTCTAAGCAAGATAAACTTTTGTTTTAGGTCTGGATCTTAGATTCAATCTCAGGAGTGCTAAAATTTACTTTTTGTAGCTCACGTAATTTATATTCTGAATTTGTATTTCCGCAGGCTGGAAAAAAGATGAATTTAAGTCATTCGTAGAATGTGAATCCCTCCTCAGCTCTGCAGGTTATGCTGACCTCAAGTGGCCTCAGCTTGCAGTGATTTGGAGCAGGGCTTGGGTTCCCAGCCAGAGAGTGGGACTGGATTGCGGCCATGAAAGCATTGAATCCTAGTCCTTAGACCAGTGGTTAGTGACAAGGACCCTGGCCCTTCAGCCTTGCAGAAAAGAATTTCCACAAAGATAGCAGTGAAGCAAGAAAAGTAATTACTAAGAGGAAAGAGAGTATGTGCGGATAGACAAACAGGCACACAGGGAGAGCCCCTGAGTTGCACCCTAGTGGTAGTTTGAATCACTTACATGGAGCATTTCTTGGTTTCCCTTTGGCCAGTCATTTTGATTTGCCCGGTTCACAGTCCATTTGCTATGTCTCAGGATCCTGCCTTGTGTGTGCAGCCATCTCTTGGTTTCTACCGCAAAGGTGTATAGGTAGAGCATCCCTTGACATTACTCCCCCTTTGACCTCCATAGGAGCCTTACTGTGCATGCATGGTCAAGGAAGTCTCCTGACTAAGGGAAGGATAGATATGTGGTCTGGGCAGGGCCTCACTTCCTCCCTTAATTGTCCTGCTTTCTTGTCTTGGGGTTTTCATCCACAGGGAAGGAAATTCCAATTGCTTTACCCTGGGGTGAGGGGAGCATTTACCTCCTGCCTCAATACCACAGCTCCCAGACAGAAATTAAGGAAAAATGATTTCAGGATAGCCAGAAAAAAGAATGGGTGTTCATAAAATAAATCTTGAATATGATACAGTCTTGCTTCATGAACATCCATTATACTGACAGGTTCTCCTCCAGGCTTTTTATTTTCCTGAGCACTCACTTGGTTTGTATCGGCTTCATTTGGCAGTGTTGTCTCCTGACAAAAGTGTTGCAAACGCTTTTGCATTTGACATCATTGACCAGTAATATGCTTGCTAACCTGTTATATTCTAGCCCTGTGTTTTTTCCGCCTAAGCTTCTTGTTGCTTAGTCACTAAGTTGTGTCCGACTCTGTGACCCCATGACTGTAGCCCACCAGACTCCTCTGACCGTGGGGTTCTCCAGACAGGAATACTGGAGTGAAGTGCCATTTCCTCCTCCAGGGAATCTTCCCAACCCAGGGACCAAACCCACATCTCCTGAGGCTCCTGTCTTAGCATGCAGATTCTTTACCACTGAGCCACCTGGGAAGCCCACAGTTAGAAAAGAGATTTTATGCTGAACCATGCCTCTGACAAGAGTCGTCCTTTTTCTTCACTTTACCCTATGAACTGTGTGGCCCCTGACAAAATACTGGGTGGTTAAGCACAGTCATATAAAGTGTAGTCCCACATCCCAGCCATACACCTTTATTAGAAAGAAATCAGGCAAACTGGTCTGTCCTTGCATTGCAAATTTGTGTGATGGTGATGGTGAGAAACTCAGTAGCAGGCAAAATGGATTGTACCTGCCCAGGTGGAGGCAGAAGTGCTCATGGAGGTGTTGTAAAACAAGCTTCTAAACAGCAAAGAGACTCCGAGCTGTCTGCAGGGAAATGAAAGAACTGCCAATTAAGCCTGGCATGGTTATTCACTGTTTTATATTAGTGTCGCTAACTCCTATAAATGCTGTTTAGGGTTTTCCCATGCTCAGAACTGTCATTTAATCTGGAATGATGTCCTTACATATTTGAGAGTCATTTCGGAAACTTACTAAAAAGGATCTGACATCCATACCATAGTGTATATGTCTGGGGACATGGTGGCAGTTTATTTGACACTGCAAGTTTAATCTAAATCACCACATATCTAATTTATTGTGAAAAATGAAATTCCAAGAGTTTTCTTCCTCCTCAGTGTTATTAAACAATTTGAGTTCTGCCAGAAGATGGAATGGCTCATGTGGAAAATATTTAATTGCCTACATTCATATGACAAGAGTGTTCTGAATCTAAAACAACGAATAATGAAAAGCTGTAGAGTAATATTGCCAAGAAATGTCTTCTCACAGGTGATTTTCTGTTCCCCAAAAACTCTTTGAAGGTGCACTGGGCTAGAGGTCAGAGAGTGTGAAGCCTGATCCTAAATGTGCCATTAAAATAACCACAGGACTCAAAATCTCTTGCTCCATCCCAATCTCTCTCTGCTCGCCTTATCTCTTTTTCTTCTCCTTTCCTCATCTTTACCCTCTTTCCGTCCCTTCCTTCCTTCTCAATCATTTCTAGAGTGTCTATTATATACTAACATTATGTTAAATCCTGAGGTACAAAGATAAAAGATACTTCTGCCTTGAAGGAGGATTGGAGAAGATCAGGTGGCAGTCAGATCCTATGATCCATGTCCCTTGCAATTCTGATATTCCATGATTTTCTCCTGTTCAGAATCTTACCACACAATCAGTGTCCTTCTTTCATTTCATTACTTGGAGAAAATGAATCTTGACTATGTGGTCACAGAACTGGTTTGCAAGAGGCATTAGAATATTTCATATTTACTGAGCCCTACCGTGTGCCAAGCATTGTGCTTTGGGATATCATAGAAATAAGCCCCAAGCGAGATAAGAGCGCAGAGGAGGACCAACCATTCTCCTAGGAATTCAAGTGAGGGTTTCAGGAGTGTGGAGGTCTAAGTCAGTTTCTGAAAGATGAATATAACTCAGGCAGACTCAAGAGCTGACACACAGGAGATAGAGTAGCTCTGGTGCATAAGAGGTAAGTGAGTGAAGGATGTTCAAAGCAGAGAAGAGCTATTGGGAGTGCAAATTGTGTTTGTCAACTTTCCAGTCTTCTGGCATGCCTGCAGCACAGAATGAATAGAGGCAGAGGAGGAATGAAAACCTTGACATTGATGCAGAGAAGCCATGAGGAACTACTCAAAGAAGTCTGGGCTCTATCTTGAGGACGTGGAAGGATTTTAAACAGATCTTGTATAGTCAGATTTGCATAGGATAATAATTAATTTTGAAAACATCTTATGAAAAGGCATTGAAGGAAAAGGGTAGGGATCAGGCATTTATAAGTTAGTCCCTTCTAAGCAAGATAAACTTTTGTTTTAGGTCTGGATCTTAGATTCAATCTCAGGAGTGCTAAAATTTACCTTTTGTAGCTCACGTAATTTATATTCTGAATTTGTATTTCCGCAGGCTGGAAAAAGATGAATTTAAGTCATTGGTAGAATATGAATCCCTCCTCAGCTCTGCAGGTTATGCTGACCTCAAGTGGCCTCAGCTTNTTCTAAGCAAGATAAACTTTTGTTTTAGGTCTGGATCTTAGATTCAATCTCAGGAGTGCTAAAATTTACCTTTTGTAGCTCACGTAATTTATATTCTGAATTTGTATTTCCGCAGGCTGGAAAAAGATGAATTTAAGTCATTGGTAGAATATGAATCCCTCCTCAGCTCTGCAGGTTATGCTGACCTCAAGTGGCCTCAGCTTGCAGTGATTTGGAGTAGGGCTTGGGTTCCCAGCCAGAGAGTGGGACTGGATTGCGGCCATGAAAGCATTGAATCCTAGCCCTTAGACCAGTGGTTAATGACAAGGACCCTGGCCCTTCAGCCTTGCAGAAAAGAATTTCCACAAAGACAGCAGTGAAGCAAGAAAAGTAATTATTAAGAGGAAAGAGAGTATAGGATGTGTGGATAGACAAACAGGCACACAGGGAGAGTCCCTGAGTTGCACCCTAGTGGTAGACCAGTGGTTAATGACAAGGACCCTGGCCCTTCAGCCTTGCAGAAAAGAATTTCCACAAAGACAGCAGTGAAGCAAGAAAAGTAATTATTAAGAGGAAAGAGAGTATAGGATGTGTGGATAGACAAACAGGCACACAGGGAGAGTCCCTGAGTTGCACCCTAGTGGTAGTTTAAATCACTTACATGGAGCATTTCTTGGTTTCCCTTTGGCCAGTCATTTTGATTTGCCTGGATCACAGTCCATTTGCTATGTCTCAGGATCCTGCCTTGTGTGTGCAGCCATCTCTTGGTTTCTACCGCAAANAGGGATCAGGCATTTATAAGTTAGTCCCTTCTAAGCAAGATAAACTTTTGTTTTAGGTCTGGATCTTAGATTCAATCTCAGGAGTGCTAAAATTTACTTTTTGTAGCTCACGTAATTTATATTCTGAATTTGTATTTCCGCAGGCTGGAAAAAAGATGAATTTAAGTCATTCGTAGAATGTGAATCCCTCCTCAGCTCTGCAGGTTATGCTGACCTCAAGTGGCCTCAGCTTGCAGTGATTTGGAGCAGGGCTTGGGTTCCCAGCCAGAGAGTGGGACTGGATTGCGGCCATGAAAGCATTGAATCCTAGTCCTTAGACCAGTGGTTAGTGACAAGGACCCTGGCCCTTCAGCCTTGCAGAAAAGAATTTCCACAAAGATAGCAGTGAAGCAAGAAAAGTAATTACTAAGAGGAAAGAGAGTATGTGCGGATAGACAAACAGGCACACAGGGAGAGCCCCTGAGTTGCACCCTAGTGGTAGTTTGAATCACTTACATGGAGCATTTCTTGGTTTCCCTTTGGCCAGTCATTTTGATTTGCCCGGTTCACAGTCCATTTGCTATGTCTCAGGATCCTGCCTTGTGTGTGCAGCCATCTCTTGGTTTCTACCGCAAAGGTGTATAGGTAGAGCATCCCTTGACATTACTCCCCCTTTGACCTCCATAGGAGCCTTACTGTGCATGCATGGTCAAGGAAGTCTCCTGACTAAGGGAAGGATAGATATGTGGTCTGGGCAGGGCCTCACTTCCTCCCTTAATTGTCCTGCTTTCTTGTCTTGGGGTTTTCATCCACAGGGAAGGAAATTCCAATTGCTTTACCCTGGGGTGAGGGGAGCATTTACCTCCTGCCTCAATACCACAGCTCCCAGATTTCCACTGTACCATGCTGTCTCAGGGGAAAGACATGTGGAAAATGTCTGTGCAGATATTAAAGTATCCATAGTTTCTTCTGCATAGTTCCTGCAGTTTTCACCAGTTGGACTTGGGGACTGAGGCTGTTCGATGGACCCTGTGTTGAGGGGCTATTCTGTGTAGCTGCCCACCTGACGACTCTGTGGGTACCTGTTCTCAGCAACTGGAGTCCTCTCACCATACCTGTCTCTCTTCAGTCAGCCCAGTTGAAACATTTAAGCCTGAGGGTAACTTTTTCTTCTTTTATGTTACTTCCACTCTGCTTTTTCAGATACTCTTATCCTTTCTATATTCAGCAAATACTTTTGATTCTCTTAAGTGTTCAAGCTTTTGAAGAACGAAAGCCAGAAATAACTGACGTCTACTTGGATTCAGCCATGTGACAGGAACAACCCTGAGACAGTGAGGTGCAGACAAGACAACCCACCTGAATTGACCTGAAAGTAAGGGAAACACAGGCCAAAAAACATGACAAAACAAACCAGATCTCTCAAAAATCATGGCGCTTCACCTGCTTTGCACACTGTTTTCTCTTTTGCTTTCTAAACTGCTTCTGTTAAATTTACCAGTTTGCCAACAGTCTTTGCTGTCAGTGATCTTATTTAATGAATGTTTCCTTCGTGTAGCCGTCTGTGTGATCTATCCATTTGCTGATTCGGTTCTCTGACCTTCTCCCCCTGTGACGTGTCACCTCCTAGGAACCCCTCCCCAGTATTACGTGTGAGCTCACTTGATCATGGCACGCATCCAGGACTGGTTGCACTGCCTAGAATTCACTGTATACCAAGGCGAGTCTCTGTTTCTCCATCCTTCAATGAGGGGGTTGCAGTGTGTCATACCAAAAGTACTCTCTGGTTTGAAAAATATAGGGTGCTAGGACTGTCTTATTAATAATTTCCCTACTGCCGTGGGAGCCCTTTCCCCTTACCCACTCTGTCTTTCCTGCCCTGGCCAGTGCAAAAGTCTAGGGAGTGTAAGATTGCACGTTCACACTTTTGTTTGACAGAGAGATGTACTTGGTTTCTGAGGACCTGTGTGGGAGCCTCTAAAGCTCCCTGGTAGGAGGTTCTATGACATTTTTGCCGCTATAGTTCAACTACTTGATGAACCAAATAGGCCTTTGCAACTAACCTGAAACTTAGCTAGGACATGGTGTTTCTATGGAGAAATGAGTCTGTGTTCTAAATAATCCCGCTACACATTTCTTACTCAGGTCCAGAACTGTTTATACTTATTCTCAGAACCGCTCTGTAGATTTAGTGATCATACTACCTGTGTTTCCTGCAAGAAATGAGAAGCAGATTATTTTTGCTGTTACTGAATTTGCTTTTTTCCTTTGCCATTTTCAGTAGAGTGTCCAATAAGTCAGTCTGCTTTACAATTTAAAGTGGAGTGTTACTTTTTGAGAGCAAGATAGTAAGATCCACAGAAAAGTTTTTTCTTTGATTTGGTGATCACGGTTTTTTTTTTTTTTTTTTTAATGAATCCTAAGAAAATAAATCCCAATGCAGAAAAAGCTGTATTTATCGATATGTTTTAAACCAAATAAAGGTCTATAATTGAGTTGATTATTTCCCCAAATAGGATAGTAAGGTGATGGTAAAATATGGTCCTTTACTTTGTGAAATAGTATAAAAAATGATACTTTGGAAGACAGTGATATCATGCAAGGTCTGAAGTTGTATTCATGTGATAACAGTTAAATTTTAATTTAAAAAAGACTGAAAGGATATTCTTTGAAAAACCTAAGTTACTTTACAATAATGAGACATTAGTATTTTCCCACTACTTTCTAAATATTTCAGTATTGCATTTAAAATTAAATGTTGAACATATTATGAACAACTGATATTCACAAGATATAGAAATAACTGAGGTGACTTCACTAATTAGGGAACACTAGAAGCAATTTGTTGATTACCACATATAGAGAAGTATCACAAACATGGTGAGTCTTGTTATGATGTGTTTCTGTCATTGCTAATGGAAGCTAGTGAATCAACAAACATAAGCTAATAAGTCACTAAGGCTGTGTATTTTTCTAAGTTTTGTCACTGTTCTAAAAAAGTAGATGATTATAACAAATATATCAGTTGTACTAGGATTTTAGTACTATTATTGCTATTATTAACAGTAATTATTATTACTGTGTTTAGAAATTATAACAACTTAATAGATACAGATATAGATAGATTTTAATTTAGACAAATAATATGAATAAGAATTTAAAATCAGCAGAACAGTTGTAACAGAATTTATTCAGTGAATGTATTACCTGTTCTTTTATATATGAAAGTGTTTATGGGTGTGTGTTCCCTTAGAGATGTCTTCTAAGAATTAGTCATATGTAAGGATTTGGAGATAATAAGGCTTCTGTTCAGTTCAGTTCAGTTCATTTCAGTCGCTCAGTTGTGTCCGACTCTTTGCAGCCCCATGAATTGCTGCAGGCCAGGCCTCCCTGTCCAACACCAACTCCCGGAGTTCACTCAAACTCATGTCCATCGAGTTGGTGATGCCATTAAGCCATCTCATCCTCTGTCGTCCCCTTCTCTTCCTGCCCCCAATACCTCCCAGCATCGGGGTCTTTTCCAATGAATCAACTCTTCACATGAGGTGGCCAAAGTATTGGAGTTTCACCTTTAACATCATTCCTTCCAAAGAACACCTAGGAATGATCTCCTTTAGAATGGACTGGTTGGATCTCCTTGCAGTCCAAGGGACTCTCAAGAGTCTTCTCCAACACCACAGTTCAAAAGCATCAATTCTTCGGCGCTCAGCTTTCTTCACAATCCAATTCTCCCATCCATATATGACCACTGGATAAACCATAGCCTTGAATAGACAGACCTTTGTTGACAAAGTAATGTCTCTGCTTTTTAATCTGCTATCTAGTTTGGTTATAACTTTTCTTCCAAGGAGTAAGCATCTTTTAATTTCATGGCTGCAGTCACCATCTGCAGTGATTTTGGAGCCCCCAAAATAAAGTCTGACACTGTTTCCACTGTTTCCTCATCTAATTTCCATGAAGTGATGGGACCAAATGGCATGATGTTAGTTTCAGAATGTTGAGCTTTAAGCCAACTTTTTCACTCTCCTCTTTCACTTTTATCAGGAGACTTTTTAGTTCCTCTTCACTTTCTGCCATAAGAGTGGTGTCATCTGCATATCTGAGGTTATTGATATTTCTCCCAGCAATCCTGAACCAGCTTGTGCTTCTTCCAGCCCGCATTTCTCATGATGTACTCTGCATATAAGTTAAATAAGCAGGGTGACAATATAAAGCCTTGACATACTCCTTTTCCTATTTGGAACCAGTCTGTTATTCCATGTCCAGTTCTAACTGTTGCTTACTGACCTGCATACAGGTTTCTCAAGAGGCAGGTCAGGTGATCTGGTATTCCCATCTCTTTCAGAATTTTCCACAGTTTACTGTGATCCACACAGTCAAAGGCTTTGGCATAGTCAAGAAAGCAGAAATAGATGTTTTTCTGGAACTCTCTTGCTTTTTCTGTGATCCAGCAGATGTTGGGAATTTGATCTCTGGTTCCTCTGCCTTTTCTAAAACCAGCTTGAACATCTGGAAGTTCATGGTTCATGGATTGCTGAAGCCTGGCTTGGAGAATTTTGAGCATTACTTTACTAGCGTGTGAGATGAGTGCAATTGTGCGGTAGTTTGAGCATTCTTTGGCATTGCCTTTCTTTGGAATTGGAATGAAAACTGACCTTTTCCAGTCCTGTGGCCACTGCTGAGTTTTCCAAATTTGCTGGCATATTGAGTGCAGCACTTTCACAGCATCATCTTCCAGGATTTGAAACAGCTCAACGGGAATTCCATCACCTCCACTAGCTTTGTTCTTAGTGATGCTTTCTAAGGCCCACTTGACTTCACATTCCAAGATGTCTGGCTCTAGATTAGTGATCACATCCTCATGATTATCTGGGTCGTGAAGATCTTTTCTGTACAGTTCTTCTGTGTATTCTTGCCACCTCTTCTTAATATCTTCTGCTTCTGTTAGGTCCATACCATTTCTATCCTTTATCGAGCCCATCTTTGCATGAAATGTTCCCTTGGTATCTCCAATTCTCTTGAAGAGATCTCTAGTCTTTCCCATTCTGTTGTTTTCCTCTATCTCTTTGCATTGATTGCTGAAGAAGGCTTTCTTATCTCTTCTTGCTATTCTTTGGAACTCTGCATTCAGATGCTTATATCTTTTCTTTTCTCCTTTGCTTTTCGCCTCTCTTCTTTTCAGTGCTATTTGTAAGGCTTCTCCAGACAGCCATTTTGCTTTTTTGCATTTCTTTTCCATGGGGATGGTCTTGATCCCTGTCTCCTGTACAATGTCACGAACCTCATTCCATAGTTCATCAGGAACTCTGTCTATCAGATCTAGGCCCTTAAATCTATTTCTCACTTCCACTGTATAATCATAAGGGATTTGATTTAGGTCATACCTGAATGGTCTAGCGGTTTTCCCTACTTTCTTCAATTTAAGTCTGAATTTGGTAATAAGGAGTTCATGATCTGAGCCACAGTCAGCTCCTGGTCTTGTTTTTGTTGACTGTATAGAGCTTCTCCATCTTTGGCTGAAAAGAATATAATCAATCTGATCTTGGTGTTGACCATCTGGTGATGTCCATGTGTAGAGTCTTCTCTTGTGTTGTTGGAAGAGGGTGTTTGCTATGACCAGTGTGTTCTCTTGGCAGAACTCTATTAGCGTTTGCCCTGCTTCATTCTGTAGTCCAAGGCCAAATTTGCCTGTTACTCCAGGTGTTTCTTGACTTCCTACTTTAGCATTCCAGTCCCCTATAATGAAAAGGACATCTTTTTTGGGTGTTAGTTCTAAAAGGTCTTGTAGGTCTTCATAGCACCATTCAGCTTCAGCTTCTTC
This sequence comes from Oreotragus oreotragus, assembly GCA_006410675.1. Taxonomy (NCBI): domain Eukaryota; kingdom Metazoa; phylum Chordata; class Mammalia; order Artiodactyla; family Bovidae; genus Oreotragus; species Oreotragus oreotragus. The sequence goes on from SJYX01002555.1 coordinate 466,970, forward strand.
AGCATTACTGGTTGGGGCATAGGCTTGGATTACCATGATATTGAATGGTTTGCCTTGGAAACATAGATCCTTCTGTCATTTTTGAGATTGGGTCCAATTACTGCATTTCGGACTCTTGTTGACCATGATGACTACTCCATTTCTTCTAAGGGATTCCTACCCCCAGTAGTAGATATAATGGTCATCTGAGTTAAATTCACCCATTCAAGTCCATTTTAGTTTGCTGATTCCTAGAATGTTGACGTTCACTCTTGCCATCTCCTGTTTGACCACTTCTAATTTGCCTTGATATATGGACCTAACATTCCAGGTTCCTATCCAATATTGCTCTTTACAGCATCAGACTTTGCTTCTATTACCAGTCAAATCCACAATAAGGCTTCAGTGATATCTTATAGCAAATACATTTTTAAGGCAGATATTTAATACCCATTTATTCAAATTACAGTTCTGTGGCTTATAAGCTGAGAAGTCTTGGGTTCGTCACTGAATTTGCATGAACCTGAAGATCCTGCAAAATTAGAATGAGCATACCTTACTTTATATTGCAAAGATTGGATGAGATACTTACTAACTCCTAGTACAAAGCAGATATCTAACAAGTAATTAATAACAATTTTATGAAAAGACAACAGAGTATGTTAGTGAAGAGCACAGATTCTAGAGCTGTACTGCTTGGCTGTGAAACAGCTCTGTCACTTATGAACAGTGTGGCCTTAGACAAATGATTTAACATCAGTGTACCTCAGTTTTCTCATCTGTAAAATGGGGATACTAATATTAAGAGCACTGGCCTGACAGAGTTGTTAAAATGAAATGAATAAATATTTATAAATCACCAATGGCAGTTTTTAGTGCTAAGGAAGTACTCAACAGGTGTCAGTTCTTTTTAATATTCCATAGATGAGGTAGGGGTAAAGGGAACTGATACCTACCAAGTATATTGCTCATGAACGGTTGTCTTAAACTTGCTATTGTTATTATTTCTTATAATCCTCACTGCAATCCTGAGGCATAACGATTCTTTGTTTTTCAGACCAGGAACCAGATTCAGAGAACTGAAATCTCTCCAGTAATGCACCTGTCTCGATGGTTTAAATCCTCTGTCTCCCAACTTTTCCCTTGTTAGGTTGCTTCTCTCCCTAGAGGGTAGATGTTGTGTGGATTGATTGGTTTACTTTGCCGTGTTTTCTCAGTCTGTTCCATGAGTAGGGCTAGAGGTAGTGGGGAAGCTATTTGCTCTGTGCCCTTCTCTCATTTGGATACGTAATGCCCAACTCTGTCTCCCAACTTTTCCCTTGTTAGGTTGCTTCTCTCCCTAGAGGGTAGATGTTGTGTGGATTGATTGGTTTACTTTGCCGTGTTTTCTCAGTCTGTTCCATGAGTAGGGCTAGAGGTAGTGGGGAAGCTATTTGCTCTGTGCCCTTCTCTCATTTGGATACGTAATGCCCAAGCACTGGTCAAGGCTATGGTTTTTCCTGTGGTCATGTATGGATGTGAGAGTGGGACTGTGAAGAAAGCTGAGCACCAAAGAACTGATGCTTTTGAACTGTGATGTTGGAGGAAGACTCTTGAGAGTCCCTTGGATTCCAAGGAGATCCAACCAGTCCATTCTGAAGGAGATCAGTCCTGGGTGTTCATTGGAAGGACTGATGCTGAAGCTGAAACTCCAGTACTTTGGCCACCTCACACGAAGAGTTGACTCATTGGAAAAGACCCTGATGCTGAGAGGGATTGGGGGCAGGAGGAGAAGGGGACGACAGAGGATGAGATGGCTGGATGACATCACCAACTCGATGGACATGAGTTCGTGTAAACTCTAGGAGTTGGTGATGGACAGGGAGGCTTGGAGTGCTGTGATTCATGGGGTTGCAAAGACTCAGACATGACTGAGCGACTGAACTGGACTAAACTGAATGCCCAAGTGCCTGAACGTCCACAGAAAAGGCACGGAAAGAACGGGTAACATATATTCATAACAAATCAGCTCTATCTAGAGCTACTCCACCTGCCCAGAGTGCCAAATTAAATCACTTAAATGGCTTGTGCAGGTATGGTGCCATGATGCAGATATAATGTAAGCCAAGAAGACATAAGCTTTAAGGTATTTAAAAAACTAAACAGAATATAAATATAGATATACAAATTGTGATATTTGCTGTTAAAAAGGAAAAACAGGTACAAGAGGAAAAAGAAATCTGTGCAGATGGAGGGTGGTACAATCTGGATAGATAGCAAAAGAGGATTTCTCAGTGGAGGTGACATTTAGATTGAAAGCAGATGAATGAGAAGAGGGTAGCACTGAGAAAGGGCGCAGGGAAGTTACAGTGAAGGAGGTATCTCTGTTACATGGATAATTAGAATAATAGAGAAAAACAGTTCACTGGAGTTATATCTTAGCTGAGCTTAGAGCAGATGGAAATTGCATGTGGTCTACATTGCTCATAGAAATTGGTTAAATAGCCCATGAAGTAAAATACCATGTATATAGTTATACACTGTAATTCTTACACATGCTAAGAATAGATGTAAGTGCAGTTCACTCATTATTTAAACCATCATGCCTTTAAAACAAATAACTAGTCCCTGTATCCCTGTGGCACAGATTAGACATGCTAACCTTTCCCTTTCTGTTCATAGGGCTTGCTCCACTCTATTTTAAGATCGTCTTAGCACAGTGCCTAAAAATGCTAATGTGGTGAAAACTTCACTAGAGTCATTCTAACCTGTGAGTCTAACTGTCTTTTAGGGACATCTAGATAGAAGGATGGGCACGGCAAGACCTTCCTCATTTCATTGTCCTCTTAGGCTCCCCATTTCTGCTCAGGGACAAGTACTTTCTCTGGACTTAGAGCTCTCGATCTGGCATAAATGTACTGTTTGAAGTGAAGGAGCTTTTTTTTTTTTAATTTTTATTTTTACTTTATTTTACTTTACAGTACTGTATTGGTTTTGGCTGGCTGTTTAGCTGTACTCGAAGAGAGAAGTCATCAAAGCTTCTAAGGATGACCCTAATCTCTTTGTTTTCTAAAGCTGACGTTCTTCTTGTTTAGCCACTAAGTCATGTCAGACTCTTTTGCAACCCCATGGACTGTAGCCTGCCAGGCTTCTCAGTCCATGGGATTTCCCAGGCAAGAAAACTGGAGTGGGTTGCCATTTCCTTCTCCAGGGGATTTTCCTGACCCAGGGATCGAATCCACATCTCCTGCATTGGCAGGCAGATTCTTTACCACTGAGCCACCTCGGAAGCCCAAAGCTGACATTAGAAACAAGTTAGTCTTACAAAGGTCAGGAATCCAGTGTCCTGCTTTAGGTTTGCTAATTCACTGGAAGGGCCAGCAGAAGTCATGAGAAGCTATGCATGTGGTTTCACACAGCACGGCTGCAGCTTAAATTAGCCATGGGCAGCTTCACATGAGATGGCATGGACCAGGAGGGTTCCCCAGGTTAAGCTTCCGTTTGTCCTTTCCCAGTGGAGTCAGGACAGCACTGGGTTTTTTTTGGTGATGATGAAAGCTCACTGGAGCCTTGGTGTCCAGAGATTTTATTGACGCTTAGTCACATACACGTTTGACTGCCTTTAGGTCATACCGTTCACCTCCAGCCCCTCCAGATGTCGAGCTGATACCAATGGCCCAAAGCTTCCCCCATAAATCACAGCTTTAAACTGTCAATCTGTCTCAGGGTCCTCAGGTAAACCAGGAACACTCTTCTCAGGAATGATGCTCCGAGGATCCCTCAGGAGCCAAGGACCGAGCAAGACCTCTTTTTGGATAAGGTTAATGCTTGATTTTGGAGAAGGAAATGACAACCCACTCCAGTATTCCTGCCTGGAAAATCCCATGGACATAGGAGACTGGGGGGCTGCAGTCTGCAGGACAGCAGAGTCAGACATGACTGAGTGACTGGGCACAGCACTAGTGCTTGATTTACAGTTCTGCTCCAGTGTTTCAGAACCTTAAAAATATTTATATACAGCACAGTTGGAGCAAACTTTCTTTCTGTAATCTTGAGTTAAAAGGGGGAGGCGTAACATGTGTTGACATTATGTAACACTTCCCTTCCAAGCAGGTACAGTTAGGACATTCCTGTCTCATAGAACTGCCTGTTGGACTGCATGGTGAACCACTTTTTTTGTTGTTTTCTTTGAGGAAGATCATCACCTGAGCAGACCAGTTTGCTTGTGCAAAGGACAGATGTGAGAAAAAGTGTGTTTCAGGAACTAAAGAAAGCCAAGATGGCAAGAGCATAGTATGTAGGATGAGGTTGTCAGGGGTCAGATCATAAAAGGATGTGTAAGGTGCTTAAATTATATTCAGAGAGCCCAGTGACTCCTTTGGAGGGTTTTAAGGAGTGCTGTGATCTGATTTACTTTGAAGATAACACGCTGGCTCCTTTGTGCTGCTTTCACATTTTTAGGCCAAGTGTGGTCCTTTGAGTCTGTAACGGTACCTCCTAAGGTGCTTCCCAGGCAGCGCTAGTGGTAAAGAACCTGCCTGTCAGTGCATGAGAACTGAGAGAGGCGGGCTCGATCCCTTGGTCGGGAAGGTCCCTTGGAGGAGGAAATGGCAACCCACTCCAGTATTCTTGCCCGGAAAATCCCATGGACAGAGGAGCCTGGTGGGCTGCAGCCCATAGGGTCACAGGAGTTGGACACAGACTACCTGATTTCTCCCAGTATGTTTACTTTTTATGTCCTGTTTAGAAGTTCCTCTTGACTTTCAAATACTATCTGGCTGCGTTCTAGATAGTAATAATAAATGGGCTTCCCAGGTATCTCATTGGTAAAGAATCCTGTGGGTTTAATCACCGGGTCAGGAAGATCCCCTGGAGAAGGAAATGGCAACCCACTCCAGTATTCTTGCTTGGGAAATCCCATGGACAGAGGAGCCTGGCATTCTACAGTCAGTGGGGTCACAAGAATCAGACATGACTGGGTAATTGAACAACAACAGCGACAGTTAATAATTGGCTTATTTTTGAGAGTTAACTCCGAGGCCTTTTTTTTGGTTCTGCCCAGAAGTTGTCTATTTGCTCTTATAATTGGACCAGGTCTTCTCCTTTGACACCGCCTTCTTTGGTAATTGTTAGTTGATAGCTCCTGAGTGAGGAGCTTCTTTTCCATGCTGTCTGTATTAAGTTGTCCCCTAAGTGGCCTCTTCCAGTCTTATTGTATGCCAAGCAATTCATTTCTTTTTTCTTTCCAGGATTCACTCTTATAGCATATATACCATACCAACTCCCAAACAGATGTCTCTTTTTCAGATACCAGGGGAAGTATTTTTGGCTGATCGGCTTTTAGTAGTCCACAGGGGCTAAGAGATTTTCTCTGTTGTTTATTTTTAAAGCTTCTAAACCTGAATTGATCTGTGAGAGAATTCAGGTTAGTAATCAAGAAACCGATGCTACTCCAAAGGCAACCCGACCATCAAAATCTTAAAAAAAATAAAATAAAATAAAATAAAAGCCACTAGTGAGACTCAGAGACAGTAGATCTTTCTGTGAATGAGCTGACCTAGAACTCATTAAGAGCTGATGTCCCAAGGAGCTCTGCTGATAACTTCACAAAACTAGTTAAGAGAACATGATTGCCACCATCTAAGAATTTACAGGATAAAGGATACAGTGATAGATAAACTGGCAAGTGCCCAGTCACTAAATCAAGATGCAAATGTTCTAAAATGAATAAATACATGCCATGGTTTCCATATGTAAATATGTGGACTGAATCACTCATTTTTTAGTTTGCAAGTTGTGTCTTGACTCTTTGAGACTGTATAGACTGTAGCCTGCCAGGATCCTCTGTCCATGAGATTTTCCAGCAAGAATTTCGGGATGGGTTACCATTTCCTCCTCCAGGGTATCTTCCTGACTCAAGGATTGCACTTGTGTCTCCTGCTTTAGCCAGTGGATTCTTTACCACTGAGCTACCAGGGAAGCCTAGATCACTCACTGGTGACTATTTTCTTAGAAACTGTGACTGTAGACAGAGACATTCAATCCCTTTGGATTTAAATAGCCCACTAGATATGTTCCTCTGCATTAGTTTCCTATGGTTGCTTTAGCAAATCACCACAAGCTTCTTCACTCAAAGCAACACACATGTATACTCTTAAAGTTTTAAAAGTCAGAAATCCAGTTTTACTGGGCCAAAGCCAAAGTGCCACAATAATCATTTGAGCAGAGCAGTTAGTGTATGCAAAGAACAGAATCGAGTGTTTAAGGAACTTTAGAAAGCCAGGATAGCAAGAGCACAGTACACAGGGTGAGAGTGGTCTCAAGAGACAAAGGGAAATTTTCCTTTCTCAGTCTCTAGAGCCTCATTCCATGCATTGCTTGGCTCTGGCCCCCTCCTCCCTCTACAAAGCCACCTAGCAGCTAAGGTACTTTCAGTTTTGCATTGCCTTTTTCCACAGTCTAATCCCCCTCTGCTTACAAGGACTTTTGTAATAACTAGGGTTATATTTTGTAATATCTAGGGTCTGCCTGGATAGTCTCAAATAATCTCCCCGTCTCAAAAACCTTAACCTTAAGCACATCTGCAAAGTCTCTTTTGCCATATGAGGTAACATATTCACAGATTCCAAGGATTAAGACCTATGCACCTTTGAGAGTCATTGTTTAGCCAACACACCTGTAAATAGCCCAGAGTCCTTGTTTTACCTGTTTCATAGGATAGTGGCAATTAAGAGAAAGTGTGTGAAGGAGTTTACAGACTTTGTATATGTATACCAGTAAAAACTCATTTGGTCATTTGTTCATTTATTTACTCATTTTGATCCCATAGGTTACCATTTCCTCCTCCAGGGTATCTTCCTGACTCAAGGATTGCACTTGTGTCTCCTGCTTTAGCCAGTGGATTCTTTACCACTGAGCTACCAGGGAAGCCTAGATCACTCACTGGTGACTATTTTCTTAGAAACTGTGACTGTAGACAGAGACATTCAATCCCTTTGGATTTAAATAGCCCACTAGATATGTTCCTCTGCATTAGTTTCCTATGGTTGCTTTAGCAAATCACCACAAGCTTCTTCACTCAAAGCAACACACATGTATACTCTTAAAGTTTTAAAAGTCAGAAATCCAGTTTTACTGGGCCAAAGCCAAAGTGCCACAATAATCATTTGAGCAGAGCAGTTAGTGTATGCAAAGAACAGAATCGAGTGTTTAAGGAACTTTAGAAAGCCAGGATAGCAAGAGCACAGTACACAGGGTGAGAGTGGTCTCAAGAGACAAAGGGAAATTTTCCTTTCTCAGTCTCTAGAGCCTCATTCCATGCATTGCTTGGCTCTGGCCCCCTCCTCCCTCTACAAAGCCACCTAGCAGCTAAGGTACTTTCAGCTTTGCATTGCCTTTTTCCACAGTCTAATCCCCCTCTGCTTACAAGGACTTTTGTAATAACTAGGGTTATATTTTGTAATATCTAGGGTCTGCCTGGATAGTCTCAAATAATCTCCCCGTCTCAAAAACCTTAACCTTAAGCACATCTGCAAAGTCTCTTTTGCCATATGAGGTAACATATTCACAGATTCCAAGGATTAAGACCTATGCACCTTTGAGAGTCATTGTTTAGCCAACACACCTGTAAATAGCCCAGAGTCCTTGTTTTACCTGTTTCATAGGATAGTGGCAATTAAGAGAAAGTGTGTGAAGGAGTTTACAGACTTTGTATATGTATACCAGTAAAAACTCATTTGGTCATTTGTTCATTTATTTACTCATTTTGATCCCATTTGGTGTTTTAACCTCTGGAGTTACCTTGGAAGTAAATAGCACAGAGATGATTTTAACTTAGCCATGATCTACAATAAGATTATTAAGCAGCTTAATTATGTCTTGTGGTTAATTGCTTTTACTTACGATAGGTATCCATTGAAACTGAAAATGTTTTTGCTTTCTCAAAGAGCCTTATTCAGTCTTGCCATCTAAATGTCTGAATGTTGCTTTGCCTCATTCATAAATAAATATAAGCCTTTGAGGGATTCCCTTGTAGCTCAACTGGTGAAGAATCCATCTGCAATGCAGGGGGCCCCAGGTTGATTCCTGGGTCAGGAAGATCCACTGAAGCAAGGTTAGGCTACCCACTTCAGTATTCTTGGGCTTACTTGGTGGCTCAGATGGTAAAGAATTTGCCTGCAACGTGGGAACCTTGGTTTGATCCCTGGGTTGGGAAAATCCCCTGAAGAAGGGAACGGCTCCCACTCCAGTATTCTTGCCTGGAGAATTCCATGGACAGAGGACCTTGGCAGGCTACAGTCCACGGGGTGGCAAAGAATCGGAAATGACTGAGCAACTTCACTTCACTTTGTGGAGAAGCCGGACTTCTGAATTTATTAGTGAGTGTATAAACAGCAGTGCTTTCATCTCTTAGGATTCTTTATTTCAAGTGACAGAAAACAGTTTGCAGTGGTTTAAACAACACAAAATAAGGATGTTCCTGTTCGGGTAATTGAAATGTCCAGTGTAGGACCAGTTAGTCATTGTGGGCCCAATCTGGAAATGGACTACTCAAATTGGGTAATCTGAGAAATGATTAGTCAAGAGAATATGTAGAAGTGTGGACAAGATAAAAGGAAACCACACAAGGCAGATCGGTTATCAGTCTGGGGAGTATAAGCAGAGAGCTCTTGATAAGCCTAGGCCTGGGAGAGAGAGGGTAGAGAACACTTGAAGGGAATTGAATGCAGAGCCACGTGGAGTGCATCACCTGACAAGAGCTGAGACTTCAGTTCAAGGTACACAGCAAACCTGTTTCAACACCTTAACACCTCTGGGTCATTAAGTAGCCTTCTGTTCCTCTTTGTCTCCCAAGTCCTGCTCCTGTATGTAATTCCTGAAACTGACCTGGAGCCCAAGGCAGGGAAGCTCCTTGTTACAGGTCTCAGAGAGAGATACATTCCCCTGTCCATACACTGAGCAAAATGGAAGAGACCAGAGAGTGGATATGAGGGGCGATTAGAAGGTTTGGGCATGTTCGCATAAGACATGGCTGATTTTACCATCTCAAGACTTAGCTGCTTTCCCTTCCTTCTCCCCTCCTCCTCTGTCTTGGCTCTGCACCCTTATTCTAATTCTCTGTCCAGCATCAGACAGATTCTCCTCCTCATCCTTCCAAGGTGTTTGCACTGGGCCCCATCTCAAAATTTCAGATGCCTAGAAAAGAGTACCTCCCTCTCTCTCTCTATTGAAATAGTCTCACTAAATCTGCCATCATTTTATTGGCATGATCAGACATCTCCCTGTCTTTCAGTCTGTCACTGTGGCTAAGTGGAAGAGCCTTAACAGCCCTGCCAGATTTTTCTAATAGCCTCTGCATAGCAGCAGTCGAATCAGCTGCATGGGCCTATATGCCATGGGAGGGCCTAGAAGGACTCCCCAATGACCCTTGCACATTTATAAGGGAAATGTAAGTAAACATTGGATGTGTCTTGCTTTTATCAGTGATTAGACATTTTTATGTTAAAAACTGCTTATTAGGGGGTTAATGTTTTAATCTCATTATGAACAAGATAAAGCCATTTTAAGTATACCCTTAAATTAAACTTGTCTACTTTTTTTTTTTTTTTTCTTTCTGACTGTGCCCTTGCTGGGGAGGACATTTTTTTCTTTTATTCTGCTAGTGTCTTCTGGGTGGTCTAGTAATTGAAATGAGACAGTAACAGGAGAAAAAAAAAACTAATTCCCTATGTACAGGGGCCCCAAAGAGAAGAGGTCCTCACAGTTAAGTGACCAAAGCAGGCAGCTTTTATAACGTTCAGAGAAAGAAATAATAAATTTGTGAAGAAATGACAAGATAAAGAAGTTTGTGTTGGGAGTGGTAAATTAGTAAAAAAGGAGCGAGGTTTATTCACACAGCTGTCTGAGCCCCAAATTTCCTACTTCTGATGATTAGGATGTCTGTCTGCCTCCTGGTTCAGGAAGGGTACCTTTCACATGAAAGGTTTATCTCCTGGCTTTCAAGGGGACAAAGAGAATGGCCAAGGTGTTCTTCTTGCGCCTGCTGTTTCTTCACTAACTTTGACTAAAAATAATCCATATGGCACTTTTGCATAGTTTTTCAAAGCCTGACCTGAGCCCCATCACAATAAAAGTGGTTTTGCTTTCATTATTATTATAATTCTATTTTCTATTATTGCTAACTACTGTACAAAAATTTGCATAGAGTTTTACATTTGTTTTAACAATATTCACCTGCAATCGCATGACTGTCTGAAAATTTAGGTTTATTTACACTTTACAGTTTCGAAAATGTTATGTTAAAAGGGATTGAATGACTTAATAAGAACTTTGAAGAACTTGGCCAGGAATTTACACTAGGGCTTTGCTGATCCTGGACATATGTGTGGGAATAATTCAGTTTGATTATGTAGATCCTTACGTGTGTGTGTGGGTGTGTGTGTGTGTGGGTGTGTGTGGGTGGGTGGGTGTGTAGATGATATAGCAAAGACTAGCAGCTTGAACATTTTATGATTTGATAAGGACTAGCATTCTTGTTTGCAAAATATCTTCCCTAGTGACCCATTACTATATATGAAACTTCCAAAGCATTCTTTAGTAGGAATTTCTTTGAAGATGTTCTGTGGATACGTACACTTGAGTAAAATGAAAAAGCATTAACTGAGAAAGGGTAATGATATTTCCAGCCATCATAGCTTTATTGACCAATTTATTGAATTAATTGTTTCCTAATAAAAAATGAAGTACTGAGAGAATGTGACATAGACAGACATTTTATGAAAGAAAGATGCAAGGGGAAGTGAGAACAAAGACATTTCCCTCTTCAAAAAAGTCAGTTCAGTTGAATTATAGTAAATATGAACTTCTGAATTTAAAAACCGCAATAGATTATACTAGCCTATGCAGATGTATTATGAAATTAAATTTTTTATTGATACTAGGCTTTATCAGGTGCTTTAAGAAAATGTATTCTGATCTGTAAGAGCAGTTTCCTGCAATTCAGCCTGTGTAGATCTGCTTTAAAATGCCCATGCCTTCAAGAAATTCTATTTCTGAGAATCTGTTTTTTGTCTAACTGCTGGGTCTGTGGAGCACTCCCCCTTCATCAGTGAAAGGCTTCCCGTGGTGGACATCTCCACTTCAAGGAAAAGACTTTCGCCAAGTCTGTGAATACCTTCGACAACAATCACATGTGATGGTTCTTCTTCATCTGATGGCATCAAAACCTAAAATGGACGGGTGCAACATTTTACACTTTAACTATGGATATAATGTGACTTTTCATTTTGATTTTAACTTGGTTTAATGACTGTTTTACCTTATAGACTATAACTGTATAATGGGGTTTTCTAACTGTCTAAAAGCTTTTAAGTTACAAATGGTTGTCCAAACTCCTACAAGTGCCACAGCCTCCTCCAACTACTATTTGGACCCCCTGGATCAGATATCCTCAGTATGAAGTTTAGGAGAATATGTTGCCTCACCAATTTAGGGACAACGCCTCTTGTCAGCTCGGAAGCAGTTATGGAATGAGAACGACGCCACTTTTCCCTAGGCAACATAATTCTCCTAAAAGAAAAAGGGGGAAGGAGAGAATCATTTCCTAGGCAGGTTGATAAGAAGTCTAGAGGTCCCCAAGGAGAGAGGGGTCTGGAATTCTCAAGGAGGAAGAAAGGACAAACTTTTTTTCCTTCTCTACATTTCTTAAGATTATATAACAATAATGTATCCTGCCTGAGGACAGTCTCTGGATTAAACCTTCTGGCTAATTCTGTTATATTAAAATGTAAATTATGGGAGTAGGTCTGGTGAGGTCTTTACAACCTCCAGACATTCTTTGGATTCATTGGAGAGTATATAACTTCATTGCTAACACTAGCAAAGGGGTACTCTTTCTGCCCTCTTCTGATGCCTATGTCAGAAGCTTTCTCTATCTCCTTTATGCTTTAATAAAACTTTATTACACGAAAAAAATAAAATAAAAATAAAAAATCATCTTAAATATGAAAAAAATATATATGCAAACACACTTGCAGTGAAATTTTTAGTCATAATGCTTTCTATAATAGGAAAAATTGGAAATAAAATTTCATAATAGAGGAGGGTGGATTATATATTACATTGCGACAATTTGTTGTCATAATACTTTTTACTGGGGCTTCCCTGATAGCTCAATTGGTAAAGAATCCGCCTGCAATGCAGGATCTGTCTCTTATACACATCTAGATGTGTATAAGAGACAGAAAAAAATATATATGCAAACACACTTGCAGTGAAATTTTTAGTCATAATGCTTTCTATAATAGGAAAAATTGGAAATAAAATTTCATAAAAGAGGAGGGTGGATTATATATTACATTGCGACAATTTGTTGTCATAATACTTTTTACTGGGGCTTCCCTGATAGCTCAATTGGTAAAGAATCCGCCTGCAATGCAGGATACCCTGACTCGATTCCTGGGTCAGGAAGATCCACTGCAGAAGGGAGAGGTTACCCACTCCAGTATTCTTGGGCTTCCCTGGTGGCTCAACTGGTAAAGAATCTGCCTGCAATGTGGGGAGATCTGGGTTTAATCCCTAGGTTGGGAAGATTTTTTTACTGATCTCATGTAAAACATGAGAATATGCTTCTATTTAAATTAAATGAGTAAAGCATAATAAAGGTACATTATAGTCATATTGTAACTATATAAAATATATGTTTAGCAAAAGAAGCCTAAAAGGACATAACATGCAATGTTAGCTGTGGTTGTTTTGGGATCCTGAGCTATGAATTTTTTCCTTTCTTATTTTTTTAGAATTGTCTGTAGCATATCACATTTATAAAAAAATAGATAACTAGTACACAGCAAAAAATAACCTTCTTTGTCTTTTTGTATTCATATACTAACCTTCTGCAGAATACTCCAGAGTTAAAAAAAAAAAAAATCCCCATGTCCCTTCTAACTTTGAATCCATGTCTAGAAATGATTTCTGGATGTGGTAGGTTTGTATAAATGATACATGGACCTGACTATCTTAATATTGACTGTTGACTCATGTGCTACTGTCCCAGGACTTGTAGGTTGCATGCCATCTTATATATCATGCTTCTTGGGGANAAAAAAAAAAAATCCCCATGTCCCTTCTAACTTTGAATCCATGTCTAGAAATGATTTCTGGATGTGGTAGGTTTGTATAAATGATACATGGACCTGACTATCTTAATATTGACTGTTGACTCATGTGCTACTGTCCCAGGACTTGTAGGTTGCATGCCATCTTATATATCATGCTTCTTGGGGAAAAAGTGTCAGTGAAAAGAGATTCTATAATGATGGTGTCTGGGATTGGCATGTAGGCTGACTGACTAGTGAGGCAGAAAATGTAGTAAATGATAAGAAATGTGTCCCATGATTGTCATCATCATCATCATCATCACGCAGATTCATGGCTGAACCCTCAAGCGTAACCATAGGACAGGTTAAATGGGTGTAAACTCATTAGGTACGTCAGCCTCACTTCATTAGTAACGGGAAGTAGTTCAACCAGTGCAATTGCGTGTCTGGCCATTTTCTGTGGCTCATATACTTTGAGTTGTAGGAAGATGAATACCCTCCAGATGCCTGAGGGGAATGTAAGGTGAGCATTGGAGGAATGTCTATCTTGAACTATTAGTTATGTAATTCTGGACTATTTTTCATAGACTGGACCAAGAGCTTTTATAGTTGCACGTATTAGAATTCAGTACATCCATGGGCTTACTCTCCTTAAATCTTTGAGCATATTTTCTCCTTGGCTTATTATCTTGGTGGATTCTCTTGAATATAGCCAGCTCATTGGATTTTCCTTTGTGATTAAAAGAGTATTTTGTTGTAGTTCTGTCGCTGTTGCTTATGTTCTTGTTTTTTCCTTACTGGTAACAAATATTCATGGAGATGGAGGAATGGAGAAAGTGCACAGGGATAAGGGCAGAAGAGGGCTGGAGTGTTACTCTGAGTTGAAATATAATGTTTCAAATATAGTGCCTCTGATATCTCTGTTTTATGTCATTTTAGTCTAACTTTCACATCAGTATCTGAAAAATACATGTAGTTTTAAAATTCATAAATGGACATATATGTGTGTGTATATATTCATACATATGTATATATATATACCTTTCCCCTATAATTTGTTTTTTCTTATTTGTTTGTTTGTTTTGGTCTGCAAAGACTAACATATTTATTATCTGGCCCTTTACAGAAAATATTTGCCAATCCCTGGTCTGGATTAGTGTTAATAGAAATATTATTCAGTCACATAAATTTAACATTTTTTAGTAGCCCCACTAATGAAGCAAAAACAAACAAGTAAAATTAATGACATATATTTTAACCCAGAAGATAATTTTTATACTGACTATGTGTTGAAATGATAATATTTTCGATCTTCTGGGTTAAAATATAATTTGTGTTTAATCATATTTATATCCTTATAAAGTTATTGAATCATTTAAATCCTCACAAATACTGTCCATTCATTGTGTGCTTCCTGAAGTGAAGTGAAAGTCACTCACTTGTGTCCGACTCTTTACGACCCCATGGACTATACAGTCCATGGAATTCTCAAGGCCAGAATACTGGAGTGGGTAGCCTTTCCCTTCTCCAGGGGATCTTCCCAACCCAGGTATTGAACCCAGATGTCCCCATATTGCAGGCAGATTCTTTACCAGCTGAGCCACAAGGGAAGCCCATGAATACTGGAGTGGATAGCCTATCCCTTCTCCAGTGGATCTTCCTGACCCAGGGAAGAGGTCTGGAAGATCTGAGCTATGAGGGAAGCCCTTGCTTCCTATACATTCTCCTTTAATTATTGAAATATTTTTAAAGGCTTTCAGTATTAGAGTGACTCCAAAAGATCATAAGGATAAGTCTATATGAATTATAGGAATACCTCCTGTGATATTCTGGGAAGGTGCTGATAAAGCATTTCTTTCCATATTCCATATAGCAAGAAACTCAGTACATGAGGGAGTGGCTAGTGCATGGTAGAATATTCTACTGACAGAGTAACATCATCTCTTACATACATGGGTTATAGTTTTATTCTATAAAGCACCATTGAATAGTAAGTTATTTTTTACAACATTCTTTCAAAAACCGTGACAGGTCTTATGCTTGCCCAAATGCTGTTTTGTTGTTTTTGTTTTTTTTTTTTTTTTGAGTTAAAAATTCCTCTTGTACCACCTCACCCCAACATATGACATGGATTTCCCTTCTTTTAGTACTATGCTATGAATAGTTTTTACTGTTATTGGTCAGTATATTCCTTAAAATATTGCATGTAGACATGAACACAGTTTTCCAGAAGGCACATAGTATAAAGGAGTTGTTATTTGATTATTTTTTGTGAGTACAATACCTGTTTACTATAGCCAGATTTTATACCTTTTTTTTTTTTTTTTTGTAACTAGATCACACCGTTAACTCAGAGAGATTGTAGTCATACTTTTTAAAGAATATAATATGCTGATAGGGCAAGCATTTCAATTTGAAATTGCATTCAACCTCTGTGAATGAGGTATAAAAAAAACAGAGACTAAAACACAACATAAACGTGTTTTTCTCCCAAGTCACAGAAGCCTGAAATTAGGCAGCCCAGGGTCAATATGTCATAGAGACACTCTGATGTCACGAAGGATTTAGACCTGTTCTGTGCTCTGCTGTCTGTCACATGGTTCTTCCATTTGGTTATTACAAGACAGCTTCTTATCTCTGTGTGCACGTGTGCATAGCTGTTTCAGTCATGTCTGACTCTTTGTGACTTTAGGGATTGCAGCTTGCCAGGCCCCTCTGTCCATGGAATTCTCCAGGCAAGAATACCGGAGTGGGTTGCCATGCCCTCCTCCAGGGGACCTTCTCAGCTGAGGAATAGCACTCACATCTTCTGCATTGCAGTCAGATTCTTTATCTATGGCTGAGCCACCTGAGAAGCCCCTTCTTATCTCTAGATATTATAATATCTAGTAGGTGCTTTCTAAATTATTTACTCTACCTCCCTTGGGTAGAATTGTTTATTTTACCTTATACATGAATACTGTTTGTTTGTACACACAAATCTATTTAAAGCATAAAATAGTTTTTTAAGAATTAGAGACATTGGATTATTTTTAAAGGTTTTCATTTTTATCCATTCAGTGTTTTAATGAGCTGTTCTCTTGCTCCAAGCTATTGAACAGGAAAGTCAGCTTTCTCTTGGAAAGTGAGTAGAATAAATTGTGACTTCTAATTTTTTTTCTCTTTCAGAATAAATTGAAACTATGAAACTGATGTAACAGATTTGAAACTACAGTTCAAAGGCAGTGGCTATCATATGTCTACGTACTATTGTAAATTTTTAAGAAATCTTGTTTTGTCCAAAGCATTTGCTTTTATTTGAGGGGATCTTTACAAAGAAAATTTATTCACTCTGTTATTTTATTTAGCTATCAAAAATTTACGTGTTCTTATGATCTTACTTTGTGAAAGTAATGATACCTCTCCTGCTTATGTTTTCTTTTGCCGACTATCAATACTAAGTATGACTTAATTCTCTATTTTACTTCATTCTTGTAAGACTTGCTTCTGACCTTGTCCACTCTCACTAATTGAAACCATTTGAGAGTAGATATATGTTCTTAGCATGTTTAACTGAATAATTTTTTCTGCCCTCTGATACTATTGAATTATTATATTTGTTGATCAATCAAATTTCAAGCAATAGCAAACTGGATTAGACTTCTATTTCTATCTAGCTAAATCACTTACCTATATGCTTTTCCAAAGAGTCAGCTTGCCTGAAGTCAACATGATGACCCTCTTTGAGATCTTGGAGGAAAAAACATTGATTTCATGTGGTTATGAGAGAAGGCAGAAGAAATGAAGATAACAGTATGCTTTGCATTAGCCCTGTCTTCCTACTGCCTTATGCCATACATCCAGGGATGAGATTACAAGATAAACAGATAAAGTCAGTGTTAGTACATTTTGGAGCCTCTCATAGTTAGCTGCTAAAGTCATCAAAGAAATTCTGCCTATTAATAATTGTTTAGCTGGAGGATAACCCAGAATAAAACTTCCCAAACTACATTTCATGAGACATTTGTATTCCTCAACATAACAATAGATATTCCATGAAATTAAGAAAAAAATCCACATTAAAATTCAAGGAAAAACTACAAATTATATCTGCTCTTAATTCAGAACATACGTCTAGTACTATGATCTTTTGAATAGCAAAAACAAATCTAGATGGAATATTATAGATTGTATGATCCTTATGTTGCTAAGTTGTACAATAAGATCTGAAGTATAGATATTACCAATGTAACTCTATAAAATACATTCTGAATAATTAAGTCATGTTCTCTTATTATGATATTTAATGATTTGCTCCCAGTTTCTATCATTTGCAGCAACATAATGATTTATATTGCATGAAGATTATGGGGGAAAACATTTGTTGAAATGCTTGTCCTTAGAAATCCCCTTCTGGCTTTTCCTTGTGAACTCCTGAAATGTGATTTACCATGTGCTTCTCAGTGCTGAGTATCTTGTTTACCTAGACTTGCTACATGAAGATTACTAAGGTTTGGGTCTTCTCTTGAGTCCACGATCAGTAAGTCAGGCAAATAGCAAAACTATATGCATCCTATTTCTTTAGTAGTGACTATGTAGCAAGCATTTAAAAACAATAAGTAACTTCAAATTTTCACGAGAAATGAATGAATTTAATATTGGAGGAAACACAGCATAGAAGAGCCCGGCATATTACACCTATCACATGGGGAATCCAATAAACTTTCCGATTAAAGTTGTCTTTATACTTGCTAACCAGGAGAAGGCAATGGCACCCCAATCCAGTACTCCTGCCTGGAAAACCCATGGACAGAAGAGCCTGGTAGCCTGCAGTCCATGGGGTCGCTGAGGGTCGGACATGACTGAGTGACTTCACTTTCACTTTTCACTTTCATGCATTGGAGAAGGAAATGGAAACCCACTCCAGTGTTCTTGCCTGGAGAATCCGAGGGACAGGGAGCCTGGTGGGCTGCCATCTATGGGGTCACACAGAGTCGGACACGACTGAAGTGACTTAGCAGCAGCATACTCTCTAACCACTGTAGATTTAAAATGCACATCAGCAATTTAAGGATTTGAATCTTTCAATAAAGATAACTGTATAATAGTATATAATGTAAAATAATCTAAATGTATCTCATCCAAAGTGCTTTATCCTAGAAATCGTAATTAACCTCTTCTGGGACAAAACTAATTTCATTGAATGTGGCTTGAGTAACATGGGCATAGAATATGGAAATTAATCTGTTGATGCTATTATTATGCTTACCCACTTAAAGATACTTTATTGGGCTCAAATCAACCTATATTATTAAAAAAAAAAGGAGAAATCATTTATGTTTTACTGTAAGAGTTTAGATCATTGATGACAGAGATAAAGTAACCTACTGACTGAAAATGTTTGGTCAGCCAAGAGCAGGGAGGGAAGAGAGTTTGATAAAGGAAGAGTGAAAATTCATGGAATCTTCTCTTTCAGTTCAGTTCTGTTCAATTGCTCAGTCGTGTCCGACTCTTTGTGACTCCATGAATTGCAGCACACCAGGCCCACCTGTCCATCACCAGCTCCCAGAGTTCACTCAGACTCGCGTCCACCGAGTCAGTGATGCCATCCAGCAATCTCATCCTCTGTCGTCCCCTTCTCCTCCTGCCCCCAATCCCTCCCATCATCAGGGTCTTTTCCAATGAGTCAACTCTTCGCATGAGGTGGCCAAAGTACTGGAGTTTCAACTTTAGCATCATTCCTTCCAAAGAAACCCCAGGGCTG
The DNA here is from genome assembly GCA_006410675.1 of Oreotragus oreotragus. NCBI lineage: Eukaryota > Metazoa > Chordata > Mammalia > Artiodactyla > Bovidae > Oreotragus > Oreotragus oreotragus. Next base: position 485,768 of record SJYX01002555.1, read on the forward strand.
ATCTTCTTCAGAATGGACTGGTTGGATCTCCTTGCAGTCCAAGGGACTCTCAAGAGTCTTCTCCAACACCACGGTTGAAAAGCATAAATTCTTCGGCACTCAGCCTTCTTCACAGTCCAACTCTCACATCCATACATGACCACAGGAAAACCATAGCCTTGAATAGATAGACCTTAGTTGGCAAAGTAATGTCTCTGCTTTTGAATAAGCTATCTAGGTTGGTCATAATTATTCTTCCAAAGAGTAAGCACCTTTTAATTTCATGACTGCGGTCACCATCTGCAGTGATTTTGGAGCCCCCCAAAATAAAGTCTGACACTGTTTCCACTGTTTCCCTATCTATTTCCCATTAAGTGATGGGACCGGATGCCATGATCTTTGTTTCTGAATGTTGAGCTTTAAGCCAACTTTTTCACTCCAGTTTCACTTTCATCAAGAGGCTTTTTAGTTCCTCTTCACTTTCTGCCATAAGGGTGGTGTTATCTGCATATCTGAGGTTATTGATATTTCTCCTGGCAATCTTGATTCCAGCTTGTGTTTCTTCCAGTCCAGCGTTTCTCATGATGTACTCTGCATATAAGTTAAATAAGCAGGGAGACAATATACAGCCTTGACGTACTCCTTTTCCTATTTGGAACCAGTCTGTTGTTCCATGTCCAGTTCTAACTGTTGCTTCCTGACCTGCATACAGATTTCTCAAGAGGCAGGTTAGGTGGTCTGGTATTCCCATCTCTTTCAGAATTTTCCACAGTTTATTGTGATCCACACAGTCAAAGGCTTTGGCATAGTCAATAAAGCAGAAATAGATGTTTTTCTGGAACTCTCTTGCTTTTTCCATGATCCAGCGGATGTTGGCAATTTGATCTCTGGTTCCTCTGCCTGTTCTAAAACCAGCTTGAACATCAGGGAGTTCACGGTTCACATATTGCTGAAGCCTGGCTTGGAGAATTTTGAGCATTACTTTACTAGCGTGTGAGATGAGTGCAATTGTGCGGTAGTTTGAGCATTCTTTGGCATTGCCTTTCTTTGGAATTGGAATGAAAACTGACCTTTTCCAGTCCTGTGGCCACTGCTGAGTTTTCCAAATTTGCTGGCATATTGAGTGCAGCACTTTCACAGCATCATCTTCCAGGATTTGAAACAGCTCAACGGGAATTCCATCACCTCCACTAGCTTTGTTCTTAGTGATGCTTTCTAAGGCCCACTTGACTTCACATTCCAAGATGTCTGGCTCTAGATTAGTGATCACATCCTCATGATTATCTGGGTCGTGAAGATCTTTTCTGTACAGTTCTTCTGTGTATTCTTGCCACCTCTTCTTAATATCTTCTGCTTCTGTTAGGTCCATACCATTTCTATCCTTTATCGAGCCCATCTTTGCATGAAATGTTCCCTTGGTATCTCCAATTCTCTTGAAGAGATCTCTAGTCTTTCCCATTCTGTTGTTTTCCTCTATCTCTTTGCATTGATTGCTGAAGAAGGCTTTCTTATCTCTTCTTGCTATTCTTTGGAACTCTGCATTCAGATGCTTATATCTTTTCTTTTCTCCTTTGCTTTTCGCCTCTCTTCTTTTCAGTGCTATTTGTAAGGCTTCTCCAGACAGCCATTTTGCTTTTTTGCATTTCTTTTCCATGGGGATGGTCTTGATCCCTGTCTCCTGTACAATGTCACGAACCTCATTCCATAGTTCATCAGGAACTCTGTCTATCAGATCTAGGCCCTTAAATCTATTTCTCACTTCCACTGTATAATCATAAGGGATTTGATTTAGGTCATACCTGAATGGTCTAGCGGTTTTCCCTACTTTCTTCAATTTAAGTCTGAATTTGGAAATAAGGAGTTCATGATCTGAGCCACAGTCAGCTCCTGGTCTTGTTTTTGTTGACTGTATAGAGCTTCTCCATCTTTGGCTGCAAAGAATATAATCAATCTGATTTCGGTGTTGACCATCTGGTGATGTCCATGTGTAGAGTCTTCTCTTGTGTTGCTGGAAGAGGGTGTTTGCTATGACCAGTGCATTTTCTTGGCAAAACTCTATTAGTCTTTGCCCTGCTTCATTCCGCATTCCAAGGCCAAATTTGCCTGTTACTCCAGGTGTTTCTTGACTTCCTACTTTAGCATTCCAGTCCCCTATAATGAAAAGGACATCTTTTTTGGGTGTTAGTTCTACAAGGTCTTGTAGGTCTTCATAAAACCGTTCAACTTCAGCTTCTTCAGCATTACTGGTTGGGGCATAGACTTGGATAACTGTGATATTGAATGGTTTGCCTTGGAAACGAACAGAGATCATTCTGTCGTTTTTGAGATTGCATCCAAGTACTGCATTTCGGACTCTTTTGTTGACCATGATGGCTACTCCATTTCTTCTGAGGGATTCCTGCCCGCAGTAGTAGATATAATGGTCATCTGAGTTAAATTCACCCATTCCAGTCCATTTTAGTTCGCTGATTCCTAGAATGTCGACGTTCACCCTTGCCATCTCTTGTTTGACCACTTCCAATTTGCCTTGATTCATGGACCTGACATTCCAGGTTCCTATGCAATATTGTTCTTTACAGCATCGGATCTTGCTTCTATCACCAGTCACATGCACAACTGGGTATTGTTTTTGCTTTGGCTCCATCCCTTCATTCTTTCTGGAGTTATTTCTCCACTGATCTCCAGTAGCATATTGGGCACCTAACGACCTGGGGAGATTCTCTTTTGGTATCCTATCATTTTGCCTTTTCATACTGTTCATGGGGTTCTCAAGGCAAGAATACTGAAGTGGCTTGCCATTCCCTTCTCCAGTGGACCACATTCTGTCAGACCTCTCCATCATGACCCGCCTGTCTTGGGTGGCCCCACACGGCATGGCTTAGTTTCATTGAATTAGACAAGGCTGTGGTCCATGTGATCAGATTGGCTCGTTTTCTGTGATTACGGTTTCAGTGTGTCTGCCCTGTGATGTCCTCTTGCAACACCTACCATCTTACTTGGGTTTCTCTTACCTTGGATGAGGGGTATCTCCTCACTGCCGCCTTCCTAACCTTCAATGTGGGACAGCTCCTCTAGGCCCTCCTGCGCCTGCGCAGACACTGCTCCTTCGATGTGGGGTAGCTCCTCTCTGCCATTCCTGCGCCGTCATAGCCTGGCATTCTTGGCCGCTGCCCCGACCTCAGACATGGGGTAGCTCCTCTCGGCTGTGCTTAGTGCTCCGGTCGCAGCCGCCCGCAGTTAGTCTTCTCTTTAGACAACCACAATGGCACCCCATTCCATACTCTTGCCTGGAAAATCCCATGGACAGCGGAGCCTTCCAGGGGGCTCCGCTGTCCATGGGGTCGCTGAGGGTCGGACACGACTAAGCAATTTCACTTTCACTTTTCAGTTTCATCCTTTGGAGAAGGAAATGGCACCCCACTCCCGTGTTCTTGCCTGGAGAATCCCAGGGACAGGGGAGCCTGGTGGGCTGCTGTCTATGGGTCACACAGAGTCGGACACGACTGAAGTGACTTAGCAGCAGCAGCAGCAGATTGTGTTATATACCTTAGCAGTCACTCAGAACTTTCCTCTGGTTTTCTTGCTGGGATCTCTAGCTACAAGCTATATGTGAGAAATCTATCTCAGTGGAGAAGAAAAAGAGGTCATTAGGCTCTGGAAATCACAGGAGACAAAGTCTTAAGTGAATGAAATTACAAATATGCATAGCTTTCAAAGTACTGCAATTGAATCTTTTTTCCTATCTTCGTAGTTTAAGGAGTACCAGTCCAAACTGTGTGTGCAGGCCCACTTATACACACACACAGAGAAGCATTCTTTTACTTGAAAGAATTTTAAGTGCCCACCTTGAGATGACCTTCCTGCTTCAAGGCTGCCTAAGACCATAATCTCCTAGTGTAAATGGCATAAAGACTGCCTGCTTCCTTTACTCTTTTTCAAGGCGGACCCAAAGAAGGTGGCAGCCTTCTTTGAACAACATTAAATTGTTCATTAGTATGTAGTGTATGTTTGTATGTAATGACCAATTACAATTAGTATGTAATGAACAATTTAATATTAGTTTTTATTTTCTTTTCTCTGTACAGTTTGCAAAATTCATAAAAGTTATTTCTTGCTGCCCCTTTCTCCTTAAAATATTGTCTTATAAAACACCCTAGACAGACCTGTATCTCTGTGGAGCACCATGTTATTTCTTTAATTACATGTCAACAAAGAAGCTCTTCTATATTTTGTAGGTGTGTGCATGAGTTGTGTCTATGTCTGTATGTCTGTATGTGTGTGTATATCAGAGAGGGGGAAGTTTCCCCTCAACCTCTCTTGAGTTGTTATGACTTGAACCAATAATAAAATTGACACACAATCCATTTAACAGGAAAACTTTTAGTTAATAAGCATGGAGGTCTCATAAAAATGAGATCTAAGAAGTGGTTGAAGCAGGCAGCTTTTATACTTTTTATTAAAAAAAAATTGGCAGGACAAAGACAGTATGAAGAATTAACAGGACAAATAAACTTAGGATTCAGCCACTTAATTTTGTGAAAAATCTAAATAGACTTTTGACTTGGATAATAAAGAAGTAAAATGGTTTGCTTATACAGGATTCTAGACTCAAATTCCCCATTTCTGGTGATAGGCATGTCCTTCTGTTTCCAAATGCAGGGAGTGTACCTTTCAAAAGAGAGATTTATGTCCTGCTTTCAAGGAGACAACGGAGGGTCAGATTGTCCCTCTTTCATTGGCCCTTTTAACTCAAAATAATCAATATGCCATTGAGGTACATTTTGGGGCAGCCTGCCCCAGGCCCCAAGAGTGTGTGTGTGTTTCTCTTGTATATAACAGAAGTTGTATTTGAATCAAGAATTTCTATGTGACTGAAAGTGGTTTATTTGGCTTGATTTGTAGTAAAGATGTATTTCTGACCTAATAAGATGTTTGTAAGGGAGTTTACTTGGTTTGTATTTATACCAACCCTGAGTTTTAAGATGTTGACTTTTTATCTAAATAGTTTAAAGGAGAAAATAAAGAGGATGGGGTGGGAATGGGATATGCACCTGGAAGGTGTCATAAACTTAAACCTAATTGTAATCATCAAGCTTCCTAAAAATTAAAATTTTAAGAAATGCAGCTTAATGGGAAATTTAGTCTCAGCCTTTTCAAGTAGGTGAAGCTCAGGTTCACAGCCTAAGTCAGCTGTTCATTTTGAGCATAAATGTGTTATATGTCCTATTTCATATCAGTTTCATTAGTGGCCCTGGTTTGTATTAGCTCAAAGTTTTGCTACAAGAATGTATACTATGCCTGGTATTTTAGCTAAATATTAACTTTCTTAAGCTTAACAGAGATCGAAAGCTTATTTATAATAATCTATGATGATTATCTGCTCTGCTAGTTGACTAAATAATCATCTCATTTTTTTCTAAATTAAATTTTTTAGGTTATGGATATTGCCATCTATATGTTTATATTCATTAGATGTGAAAAGCCAAAGTTTACATGTTAACTGTTATATTCCCAGGGTATCACATTTTGTTCCCAGCATCTTTGTGCACTGCATATAATTCGTGCTCAATAAATAATTATTGAATATATTTTATATATTCATTTATTCATTTACATATCATTTATCTATTTGTTGTTTGTACTCTGCCATCTATTATCATAGTGATCTACAGTTATGCATTTTAGGATGCACAAGGAATATTTCACACTGCTATGCTATTCCCCACTACAATGAAAGTTTTACAATTTGGAGAACTAAATCAAAATAGAAGTGGTAATGAAGGTTAATATTTCGGTAAGCCGGGAAACCTTACTTTTGCCTTAGTCGCTCTTCACAGACTAGATAATCCATGTTTGGTTAGAATAAGAAGTTATGTTTCTTTGCATTTTCCTTTGTACATATAGACATCTGGATAAATAAAATAATTTATAATGATTATTATGACATATATATTAGTAAAGTATTTGCTTTATTATAATGATAATGGAGTGATTTCTGACAAGTTAGGAAAATATGTGTGACCTTATCTGCCTTAGAATATAGGTTATTTTATGAACATATAGTCCTGGGGAGGCATCTTAAAGAGAAAAATACTTGTTTAAGTCACCTGAAATTGAGTGTGAATTTTTACTGAATATAGAAGATCTATGTATTGGTCCAGATAGACTAGAGTATTTTTCATAGTAGACATCCTTGAAACAATAGAGTCTGAAACAACAAAAGTTCACTCCTTGTTTGTATCCATGCTCGCTGTGAATTGCCTGAAGGCTCCTACTCAATGCAGCTACTCAACTGCCCCCATGTACAGTGTTGCTGTTCGTGGTGCCAGAAGGAAATTAGAGATGTGGAGGGCCTAGCATCAACAAATAAGGGACAAACAACACTTCTCATGGCTCAAGAGATTCTTTCCACCCTCAGGAAAGTCAGAAGGTGGTGTCTCATCATAAACCCAGAAGGTACAGAGTGGGAAATAATTATATGGTGATCACAGTATAATTTTTTTGATCTGACATCAAACAAATACTACATGGTCTTCACATGGTATATTCAAGAAGAACTTGTCTGTCTTTTCTCTATTCTTTTTCTTCCACTTTTATGGAGATGTGATTGACATGCAGAATTGTATGAGATGTACAGCATAATGATTTGAATTATATACATCATGAAACTATATTATCACAAAAAGTTTAGTTAACATCCATCATCTCATAATAAATACAAAATTAAAAAAAGCTTCTTGTCGTGAGAACTCAAGCTTTACTCTTTTCATATATAAAATGCAACAGTATTAATTATTTTATCATCTTGTGGATTACACCTTCAGTATTTATAAATGGAAATTTGTACCTTTTTATGATTTTCATCCAATTCCCCCTCAACCCAAAACCCAGCTCTGGTAACCAGAATTCTGATTTCTTTTTTATATATTTTTCTGTTTGGTTTTGAAGTATGTTTGACTTACAACACTATGTTAATCCCTGTTACACAACATAGTGTTTCAGTATTTCTATACATTTAAAAATTATCACCATGAAAATTCTAGTTACTGTCAACAGACAAACATATTGTGTAGTTATTGACTATATTCTCCACACCGAACATTTCATAACTGTGATCCACTTATTTAGCAGTTGGGATTTTGTGTCTCTTAATCTCCCTCACCTGTTTCTTCTGGTTTGTTCTCTGTATCTATTACTCTTTGTTAAATTTTGTTAAGATGCTTGGTTTGTTCCTTTGTTTTGTTTTCCAGATTCCACATATAGATGAAATCATGCCGTATTACTCTTTATCTGACTATTTCACTTAGCATAATTCCTTCTAAGTCCGTTCATGTTGTAATAAATGATAGAATTTTATTCTTTCTATGGCTGAATACCATGCCAGTGTGTATATGTATATGTATACAATAATTAATATACAGAAGCAATTTAGTAGCCATGAATAGATAAATGCATAAAGAATATATGATTATATATATATATATATTATGGTGAACATAGGAGTCCATGTGTCTTTTCTATTTAATAATTAATGTTTTCTTCAGATAAATATTCAGGAGTACAATTGCTGGATTGAATGGTAGTTGTATTTATTTTTTTGATGAATCTTCATACTGTTTTCCATAGTAGCTGTACCAATTTACATCCCCAACAACAACAGGAAACCTTTCTTCCACATCCTCACTAATTGTTCTGATTTATTTTGTTTTTGATAATAGCCAATCTTTCAGGTGTGAGGTGATATCTCTTTGATTTGTATTTCCCTGATCAGTGATGCTGAGCATCTTTTCATATACCTTTGGCCTCTGTCTTTATTTGAAAATGTCTACTTAGGTCTCTGCCCAAATTTTACTGGATGGGTGTGGTTGTTTTTTGTTTTTTTTTATATTCAGTTTTATGAATTCTTTGTATATATTGATTTTAACACATTTTAGGTTTGTTAGTTCTGTTATTTTCTTTTCATTTTTGTTTCCCTTGCGTAAGAAGGCATATCCAAAAAAATATTGGAAATACTGATGTTAAGGAATGTGCTGCCTATATTTTATTTTGAAGACTTGTGATTTCAGGTTTTACATTTAAGCCTTTAATTTTGAGTTCATTTTTGTCCATGGTATAAGAAAGTGTTCTGGTTTAATTCTTTTAACTCCTACTACCCAATTTTTCAACACCATGTATTACAGAGATTACCTTTTTGCCATAATATATTCTTGCTTCCTTTGTTATAGATTAATTGCACATATAAGTGTGAGATCATTTGAAGTCGCTGTTCTATTCCATTGATCTGTATGTTTGTTTTGTGCCAGTACCATACTATTTTGATAGCTTTGTAGTCTAATTTTAAATGAAGGAGCATAATATCTCTAACTTTATTCTTTTTCAAGTTTGTTTTGGCTATTTGGGTCTTGTGTCTCCATACAAATTTTATTTTATTATTATTATTATTTTTAATCTTTATTTATTTATTTAGAGCTTCCATTTTACTTTATTTTACTTTACAGTACTCTATTGGTTTTGGCATACATTGACATGAATCTGCCACGGGTATACACGAACTCCCAAACATGAACCTCCCTCCCACCTCCCACCCCACATCATCCCTCTGGATCATTCCCATACACCAGCCCCAAGCATCCTGCATCCTGCATCGAACATAGACTGGCGATTCATTTCTTACATGATAGTATACATATTTCAATGCTATTCTCCCAAATCATCCCACCCTCTCCCTCTCCCTCTCTCTCTCCCTCTCCGTCTCCCTCTCCCTCTCCCTCAGAGTCCAAAAGTCCGCTCTATTCATCTGTATCTCTTTTGTTGTCTTGCATACAGGGTCCTCATTACCATCTTTCTAAATTCCATATATATGTGTTAGTATACTGTATTGGTGTTTTTCTTTCTGGTTTACTTCACTCTGTATAATCGGTTCCAGTTTCATGTTTTGGCTATTTGGGTCTTGTGTCTCCATACAAATTTTAAAATTGTTTGTTTTAGTTCTGCAAAAGATAGCATTGGTATTTCATAAAGATGGCACTGAATCTGTAGATTGCTTTGGAGAGTATGGTCATTTTGACAATGCTAATTCTTCCAATCAATAAGCATATTATATTTCTCCATCTGTGTCATCATCAGTTTCATTCATCAGTGTCCTATAGTATTTTAAGTACAGATCACTTACCTGCTTAGTTAGTTATTTTTATTCCTAGGTATTTAATAGTTAATAAAACAAATAAAATTGAATATATAAATAATTTAATAAAATATTACAATATTGACATATTTTATTGAATATTTAATACCTATGAATTGATGAAATATTAAATGCCTAGGAATTTAATATTTTATTACCTACCTATGAATGTATTTATTGAATGTATATCTAGGAGTATAGGAATGTATACCTATGTATACTTTGAAATGTAGGAATGTCTGCCTAGGAATGTGATGATAAATGAGGTCATTTTCATAATCTCTCTTTCTGATAGTTCCTTAATAATACATATAAATGACATAGATTTTTGTATATTAATTTTGCATCCATAGAGTTCATTGATGAGATCCAGTTGTTTCTAATGGTGTCTTCAGGATTTTCTATGTGTTAGTATTATGCCATTTGCAGACAGTAACAGTATTACTTATTCTTTTACAATTTAGATTCCTTTTATTTCTTTTTCTTGTCTAATTGTTCTGACTTGGACTTTTAAGCATATTATGTTGAATAACAGTGGCAAGATTGGGAATTCTTGTCTTGTCCTGATCTTAGAGGAGATGCTTTCAGTTTTTTACTGTTGAGTATGATGTTCCGGAGAAGGCAATGGCACCCCACTCTAGTACTCCTGCCTGGAAAATCCCATGGACGGAGGAGCCTGGTAGGCTGCAGTCCATGGGGTCGCTAGGAGTCGGACACAACTGAGTGACTTCACTTTCACTTTTCACTTTCATGCATTGGAGAAGGAAATGGCAACCCACTCCAGTATTCTTGCCTGGAGAATCCCAGGGACGGTGGAGCCTGGTGGGCTGCCGTCTATGGGGTCGCACAGGGTCGGACACGACTGAAGCGACTTAATAGCAGCAGTAGCAGCTTAGCAGATGATGTTCAGTTCAGTTCAGTTGCTCAGTCATTTCTGACTCTTTGCGATCCCATGGACTGCAGCACTGCAGACCCACTCCCCCCCCATCCCCCCA
>SJYX01002555.1:504146-519965 GCA_006410675.1 Oreotragus oreotragus
TGTATACTATCATGTAAGAAATGAATTGCCAGTCTATGGTCAATGCAGGATGCAGGACGCTTGGGGCTGGTGTATGGGGATGATCTGGAGGGATGATGTGGGGTGGGAGGTGGGAGGGGGGTTCATGTTTGGGAGTTTGTGTAAAAAAATAAATACAAAAAAGTAAAAATAAAATAAAATTAAATTAAATTAAATTATTACCTTGAACTCTTTATTGGGCAGATTACTTAACTCTAATTATTTTTTACTGTGGGATTTTATTTTGTTCCTTCATTTTGAACATATTCCTTGTCACCTCATTTGCCCAATATGCTGCTTTTGTTTTTATGTATATGCTATGTTGATTGCATTTCCTAACCTTGGAGGAGCAGTCTCTTTAGGAGAATTCCTGTGTGTCCCAGCAGTGCATTCCCTTCTGGCCACAGGAGCTATGTATTCTAGTGATGCCCTAGGTGTGGGATGTGTAGGTCCTTCTGTTTTGGTTGGTGACTACTATGGGTGATTTTTTTAGGCATGCTTGGCCCTTGGTCCTGGGCTTCCCTGGTGGTTCAGAGAGTAAAGAATCCACCTGGAATACATGAAACCTGATTTCAGTCTGTACATTGGGAAGCTCTCCTGGAGAAGGAATGGCTACCCCCTCCAGTGTTATTTTCTGGAGAATTCTATGGACAGAGGAGCCTGGTGGACTACAGTGCATGGGGTCACAAAGAGTTGGACATGACTAAGTAACTAGGATATACACACACACACACACATACACACATGCACACAGCAGTTGGTTGCTAGGTCCTGCTTTGTGCAGAGACTGCTGGTCATTGGTAGGTGAAGCTGTGTCATAAAGCAGCAGGCTTCAGATCTTCAGACGATCTCATGTCTGGTGCTGGCCTCTGATGGCTGAGGCTGGTTTCTGACTTGACTAACTACAAGGTCTAGGGTGGCCTAAATCCAGTGTTGGTAGGCTGGTTAGTTGGGCTGTATTCTGAAGTACCTGACTGAGGGGTCCAGGGTATTTTGGAGCTGATGTTGGCCTACTTGTGGGTGGGGCCAGGCCCAAGGGTCTTGGGCCTGGTGTCTACATGATAATGGATGGGGTGGGTCCTGCCACAACCAGCTGTGGGGCTATGGTGGCCCTGAGGCTGCTGTCTGTCTACTGATGAATGGTGTGGAGTCCCAGGATATACTGGGGCTTGTGACTCCCAACTGGCGCTCAAGGCTGGATCCTGGGTCTAGTGCTGGCCCAAGAGTGGATATAGCTGTGTCCTGGCATCTCTGGATACAAGGCTCTGGTTTCCTAGAGCTTGTATTGGTCCATTGGTGGAGAAATAAGAGCCCCCGTGGTCCTGGGGGTGGTGCCTCTCCACCAGTCAATGAGGATGGTCCTGGGGCTAATGCTAGTCGACTGATGGATGGAACCAGCTCCCAGGCTTTTGGCTACAGGGTGTTGGCGTTCCTAGAGCCAGTGCCTGCTCACTGATGTTCAAGGCTGAGTCAAGAGCTCCTGACTGTTAAGTCTGTAGCTAAGATGAAACCATACATGTCTGGTGTATATGATATGATGTTTGAAGCAGTTAGCACGAGTAAATTACTTGGTTACTGTCAGGAAAGTACCATTGGACCATATGGTTGGATAGATCACACATATCTCTCTATTTGGTATTAATTAGTTTAGCTAGTACTATGCCTTTCAATTTATGAATGGTTTTAACTTTTTAATAAATTTGAAAGCAGTATCCTGTGAAGTTGAATATTCTTTAGGAGTTTGGAGTACTCTCTGAAATCACTTGTCACATACTTGCTCTATATTAAATTTGAGAAAGTTGAAGCACTTTTATATTATTGCTGTTTGATGTAAGAAATGATGAATAATGGATCAAGGAGACTTTCATAGTCACATTTCTTTGTTACTTTCAGACCAGGGCAACCATACTTGTGTTGTATTCATAATCCCTTTTTTTCTACTTGTTAATAAGAGAATGAATATTGATGAAAATATGGATATGATTCTGATTATGGAAAAAGTTTCTGTATATACCTGCAGTGAACATTTCTAAACATATATCAGTGAATGTCAAATGCACTTTTTAAAAAAGAAAAGAATGACAGTATTTTCACCAAGCTGGGTCAGATAAGGTTGAGGCACTTTGGTTTCATTTATTTCATATTTTTTCTTTCATGGAAACTGCAGTTAGATAATAGGTTTATGTACATACATATGTGTAAATTTTTATAAGTTAAAATTTGTATAAGTAACCCAATACAATTTGAAATATGTGATCAGTGTTGAATTTTTATCACATATGCTTTACCTCTTTATAGTCTATCCCTCAGCTGCTTTCACTTCCTTTGTTTTCTCTTCCTCTATTTACATGATATTTCTTTATTTATATGATCTACACAATCTCTGTTTTCCCTCTCTTATTCTTTTAAATCCCTTCTCCCACTAGAATTTTCAGTTCCTCCTGCCTAAGTGTCTANACCTCTTTATAGTCTATCCCTCAGCTGCTTTCACTTCCTTTGTTTTCTCTTCCTCTATTTACATGATATTTCTTTATTTATATGATCTACACAATCTCTGTTTTCCCTCTCTTATTCTTTTAAATCCCTTCTCCCACTAGAATTTTCAGTTCCTCCTGCCTAAGTGTCTAGAATCAGGAAAAATTAAGATATCTTCTTTCATGTGATTGGATGCTAGAGACACCAGTTCCTTTGGTTTTATATTTTACTTCTGTTCTTCTCCATTTGTATCATTTTTTTTACATTCATTTCCCCATTGCCTACTGATAGCTTTAGTGTGCAAAGGATATTCCTTTTCTAGAATACTGTTTCTTTTTGCTGATTTGTCTAAAGACATATATCCATAAGTCGCATGATCCATTTGCATTAATTAATTAATATATGTATTTAAATATAGTTATGTTAAATATAATTTAATGTAGTTAAATGCTGTTTTAACATGTGTTTATTGGTAATTTCAGAAAATATTTTCAGAGCATTTATACATGAGAACTATTGAAACTGTGCTATGTGTGGTGGGTAACATGAAGTCAATCAAATCTATTTTGGTCCCCAAGAGATGACTATTTGATAAAGAGATTAATATATAGTATTTACCTTGTTTTGCAGATATTATAACTTATAGTGTTTATGATACCACGTAAACATTGGTTGCAACTTCTCACAATAAAGGTACAGAATACAAGTGTAGTTCGAGGGAGGGAAGGAATATCATTTTTCCTTTTAATTAACTAAGTGTTACAGAGGAGATAGTTCAGTTAATGGCATGGCTTTGTTTAACTTTGGTCAAGAATATTTATACTATCTAGAACTGACTTGCTTCTTGTCTTTTTTTTTTTTAAGTGTTTCCATATTATTCAGTTGCTTTCTGTTTGTTACTGCTTTCACTAAATAATTTGGCACACATATAGCTTTATGAGTTTTAAAACAAAGCATCTACATACATTTTTCACTCTTGAATAGTATGTATTTCATTTTTCTTATTCAGAGTTTCAAGTTCAGTTGGAGTTGTAATTCTTTAGCAATTTTCAATTCCTTGCCATTGATTATGATCTCCTTAGGTGATGCAGTTACTCATGCTTGGAAGAAAAAGTTGACAGGAAATGAGAGTAAATTAACTTTATGAGACTAAGTCAACAGATGCCAGTATATGTGTGAGCTTTGATATTGAAGGCCAAGACACTGACATACATTTATAATTATCCTTAATTTTGTTCTGAAATCAAGAGTCAGTGGAGCGTGAGAGTTTAAGTACTCCATTTGTTCTCTGCAAATGTAGGCAATAGGCAATCATACACTTAACACTCTGTAATCACTGTATCTTACTTAGAAAAAAAAAAAACATATTACCAATGTACTAAGTAGAAATTAGAGAAAACTGATTATCTGTATTATAGAATTGCTTTGCATTCATTTCATCATTGTAATGATAGAATGGTAACTTTAGAGACAACTGTGTTAATTTACTTAAGCTGCAATAAGCATTAGTACGTAAAATGCTAGATACACCCTGGGTGTGCTGTGGTATAAATGATCTATGCAAGCAACATTTGTCTTCATTAAAAGAAGTGACATATTTGCGTATCCTTCTGTGAAAAGATTGCTACATACCACACATCAGATGGAGTAGAATGGTATAATCAGGTATATTGTTTTTGCAAAGATAGAATAAAATCATATATATATATTCTATATTTTATTCTATATATATATATACACATGATCTGAGAAGCAGAATTACCTGGGAAGATGTGTATAAATCTACTTGTTTTTCATTTCTTATTTGTTATTCTTGCCCCAATTGCTTTTCCAAAAGACTTAAGTTAGATTATTACCTAAAACATAGACCAAAAGACAGTTAAAGAAGAAAATTATGAGAAAAATGAGAAAAAAAGTATTCAGAAACATAGACCAATAATGGCTGTGCTTTGGCAAGAAATTTAGTGTTGATTTCTTTGCTGCCAAGGCTAAAAAGGAAACTTGACAAATGAAATTATTCTTTCTATGACTATAAATTTTAAAAAATGCATATATAATTAATATATCAGTTTTTAACAGATCAAACATTATTTTAAGATAAGTTCTTTTGTGGTTCCTGATTCTATAAATTCTAAATATTGCCTCACCATTTTAAATCATTTTCCTTTTAGATTTCTCCGTGTTTCAAATGTGCATATATCCCTATATGAGTTTGTATTCATAGTTTGTTTTTTTTTTCTAACTTTCCCCAGCAAAGTTTCTTTGGATGAAATCTTGAGTTTGACTCTTTTGACCATGAGTCTCTTCCTGAATTTTCATTATGAGGATGGAAAGACGGTAGAAGGGCAACAAACATGGCATCTGTGTTTGTTTTCTCCCACACCACTCTCCCACACCACGTTTTACTTGAGAGAGCAAAACTGAGGAAATAATCAGTCATATAAAATTTGATGTTCTTTTCACAACAGCTTATTTCTGCTGCAATAAAATGAAATTGACTTTCAGNTTCATAGTTTGTTTTTTTTTTCTAACTTTCCCCAGCAAAGTTTCTTTGGATGAAATCTTGAGTTTGACTTTTTTGACTATAAGTATCTTCCTGAATTTTCATTATGAGGATGGAAAGACGGTAGAAGGGCAACAAACATGGCATGTGTGTTTGTTTTCTCCCACACCACGTTTTACTTGAGAGAGCAAAATTGAGGAAATAATCAGTCATGTAAAATTTGATGTTCTTTTCACAGCAGCTTATTTCTGCTGCAATAAAATGAAATTGACTTTCAGGAGAATGTGCACGAGGTCACCAGATATCTGCTCCACATTATCTTCAGACCTTCCTTAGTGCATTTCATTGTAGGCCATTGAACACCACACAAGTTACCACACCTTGAATAATACAGCAGTCTCACCAGCTTAAAAAGCGTTCTGTGTGTGTCCATGTGCATGCATCTATGGGCCTATGTGTGTATATATGTGTGTGTAGTCTCCCATGATTGAAATTTCATGGTTTCTATAAAATGCCAATAATGAATAGATAAATAAATTAGAAGCATCATTTAAGCCAGAACTATACATGAATGCATTTTGGTGCAAAGTAATGCTTGTTGTAGTTATTTGTTCAGTTACTGAGTTGTATATGACTCTTTTGCAACCCCGGAGACTGTAGCACATATCTGTCCATAGGATTGTAATGCTAAGGAGACCTCTTTGCCTCAGTCCTCTTACAGCTTCTTTTTCTTGTCCCATGATTAAAACCAACCTAGATTTAGGTACTCATTTATTTCCTATGTGGAGATGCCTCCCAAATTACTAAAATGTATTCCCAGATCTCTAAGTCCAGTTTAATTTAGAAGTTCTAGGCATCTCAAATGCAGTTTCTTCCAGAAGTAGTTCTATTTTCATTAGTCCCTATCAACCACATCCTCATTTTCCTGGTCACCCTGATAGGAAAATTCTCATGCGTCTTTGCGTCTTCATTCTCTGCGCGTGTATACAATTTGTCACTAAGTCTAGACACTTGGAATTTCAGAACACCTGTCATGTTATCATTGCCACTATACTCAGCTGGGCTAATATTACCTTGTGCCAACACAGTGAGTGTAGCTTCCGAACTGACCCGTTCTCTTCCTGTGTTCCTGCTTTCATATATTCTGTTGTTTATTTTATTATTGTTGTTTTAATTATTTTTGTTTTATTTTAATAAAATAAAAATAAAATATTTTTATTTTATTATTGTTTACTTATTATTATTATTGTTTTGTTTTATTTTATTTTATGACAGCAGATTATGCTTGGACACTTAAGTTGTCTTTGACAATAGTTTACTTAATACAAATTCAGTGTGGGAATTTCACAAGCCAATAACACATAGAGTAGTATCTCTTTGTTGTTCATTAACTAAGTCATGTTCAACTCTTTTTTATTTCTTTAATAAGTCAGTAAAGAAATAACATACTCCAAAAAATGATAGATTAATTGCACTATTGTTCCAGGCAAGAGAAGATGACAGAATAAGGTCCAAATTCCACTGAAGTGTACTTTTTTAATAAGGTTGTTTCTCCAGAGAGATAGCTTTGCCAACCAAGAGCTGACGTCCAGCTGCCAGCACCAAAATGAAAGTTCCTTGCTGCTAGAGCATGTTGCTAGGGAACAGTGTTGTGTTGACCAGCAAATGATCTCATTTGCGGCTGATGCACTGTTTGTGACCTCACTGCAGAGAGAGGAACCCCTTTACTGGGCAAGAGCTTATGTCCCAAGGTCCTCTGAGGGCTAGATCAGCAAAAGGTAGCTTTTTCCCAAACCCAACTCTCAAATATTCCTCACAAATCTTCAGCATTTATAGTCAAAATGTCCTCAGGACATAATTGCTTCTTCGCCTGTTCTTTTCCATAAGCCCCCAATGAGGCCTCTCAGCAGCTGAGTTTATCAGTGACAGGATTTGAGATAATGGCATCCATATTCCACTTCACTCTCATATCAAAACAACTTTAAAAACACCTTTTTTGGTCTTTGCCATAAATGTGGATTAAAACAACTTCACTTAAGTTATACACACATCAGTTGATTTGAAATGTCAGACTGACACACACAAACACCTCTGTACTTTTTCCAGAATGATCTTATTAAAATCTGTTCTTCTTATCTCACACCAACATTCAGGTCTTTATTTTCTCCCCATTGCCTACCAGGCCATTCATGATAACAGCATTTTATCCAGACCTACCTTACTTTCCTCTGCCGCTCACTAGCATCTTGCTACTCTTTTGATGTTTCCTTCTGCATATGTGCATGCATGCTCAGTTGTGTCTGCCTGTAACCCCCTGGACTGTAGCCCACTAGCACCTCTGTCTATGGGATTGCTCAGGCAAAAATACTGGAGTGGGTTGCCATTTCTTACTCCAGGGGATCTTCCCCACCAAGAATCAAACCTACATGATGTTTCCTTACCCCACTGTGGGGAAAAAAAGACTTTTCTATTCTTTTCCCCTTTCTACTCTACCCTACTTTCTACTATCTAAATAGTTTTGTCTACTCACCCATAATATCTTTATAGATCTGGTTACCATTATCCAGAGATAACAGAAACTCAAGAGCTCCATTAGGACTAGAAATTCCACCAGAAGCGGAAGTCATGAAAAAAGATGTCTGCTGATTAAAATAGTTACTCATCAAACTTTCTTAGCCTGTTCACATTCTGTGTCTTCACTCAGAAGATTTGCTTCAGATGAGTATTGCTCAGGCATGTATTAATTACCAATGGCTGGTTAAAGTAAAAATAAACAAACAAAATATCAGTTTTTCTATCGCTTAGGCCCACAGAACTGGCATGAAGCCGAAAATCAAAGAATTTTTTTTTTATTTTAGAGAATGTCTTATATTGTTTTATCTTTCATGTATATCTTGTTTCCCAGCGGGAACCTACTTTATACCTCTTTTGTATCCTTTGGGTTTCCCTGTGGCTCAGAGGTTAAAGCGTCTGCCTGCAATGCGGGAGACCTGGGTTCAATCCCTGGGTCGGGAAGATCCTCTGGAGAAGGAAATGGCAACCCACTCCAGTACTCTTGCCTGGAGAATCCCATGGACAGAGGAGCCTGGTGGGCTGCAGTCCATGGGGTCGCAAAGAATTGGACACAACCGAGCGACTTCACTTTGCATCCTTTACATTTATAATGCTCACTTTTTGGTGGAATAAAATTAATAGACTCACCACAATAGAAGTTACAGGATTTCATTGTCAATGATTTTCTAAATTCTCAGCTAAATACCCTATTATGTTGGTTACTTTTGTATGTGGATTGTACTGATTAAACCATCTTTCTGCATTTGCCAATATTTGACCATGTAGAACGCAGTAAACATTTGTTGCAAGCTTAATTTGTGCGTAAGCGTGTTTCACTTAATAATCTTCACCAGTGTAACTAGTTCTGAGAAGAGTTGGGAAGTAAGAATTTCTGCTATACTTACATTAACAAAAGTTTTCAGTGATGAAATTCAAAAGTCAAAATTCGCATATTAATTTTGGGATTTGGTAGTGTTTCAGGAAGTAAAAAAATAAAGGTAAATATTTGGAAAAATCAACACTTTGCCTATAAATGTTGTCCATATCAAGCTTAGCCTATTTTGACATATAAATAAAAAAGAGGATTCTGTTATGATTTAGTCAATACTCATATTTTGAACCAGTATCTAGAGAAAATGAAGCCTGGCTGAAGGATAGCCTCAATTTTAACCATGAACCTCTACCATGGGACTATAGTACAGTGATATTTTATGGGTTTCCTCATTCCTTAACATTAACGTGAACTGTCACATTGAAATTCTGAGTGTCAGTGAATTAGTCAGTGTAACACCTTGTGCTCTTCATTGTATTGACTTTCGCATGTGCTTGTTCAGGTTATTGTCTGTCTTATCTGGAAACCACCTTTTGTCCGAATTATTTTAGATGATAACTGCTACAGAAAGTTTTACAGGCCATCCTTTTCATACACAGTGATTAGACCTGTTGTTTCATCAATCAAGTTTAATGAGTTATTTAAAAAATGTTCAAAGCAGTTTCTCAATCATTTCAAGATAACTCTGTTCCCGTGAAAGGTAATTTAAAAAGTCATACAACTTTAGGGCCATGCAGAAATACAAAAATGCATACATTAGAAATGTAGATTTCAAATGTAGATTTTTAGAGGTCTTTTTTTTTACCCTCCCACCTATGGAAACATTTTTCCTTACTATTACTGACATTCACTTTTTTCTCTTCCAAATGTTTCTAATGTTGAGGACCTAATTTCTTGAAAAGATAGTACTTTCTAACATTGGACTTAATTATTAGAAAATTTTATTTTTTAGTGAAACAAAATCCAATTCCAAAAAAGTCCCCTCATTTATGGGAACGGCAACTATAGATAAAGATAGATAGATAGATAGAGGTGAAAATCATAGGAGAAAGTATAGAAAAATACTTGCATGGAAAATAGTTATGAAAGTAGCATGTTTATTATTTTCCAACATTATTCTGAGAACTTTATACATAATATCTAAATTAATCCTCATAAACCCTGTAGTGAAAGAGAATTATTATTCCTATTTTACAGAAAAAGAAATATAGAAGGTTATTACAGCCAGCAGAAAGTGCTCGGGCTTCCCTGGTGGCTCAGAGGTAAAGAACCCCCCTGCCAATGCAGGAGACATGAGTTCAAGCCCTGGGTTGGGAAAATCCCCTGGAGAAAGAGATGTCAACCCACTCCAGTATTCTCGCCTGGGGAATCCCGTGGACAGAGGAGCTTGGCAGGGCACAGTCCATGGGGTTCACAAGAGTCAGGCATGACGTAGAGACTAAACAGCAGCAGGAGAGAGCGCTAAAGCCAAAATTCAAAGCCATGTAGCCTGGGTCCAAAACGTTCACTCTTATCCAGCTCTTTAAAGGTAGGAAAACACAGTATTTTCTGTTATTTCCAGTAGTTGTTTAACAACTCTGACTATGTTTAAGTTCAAGAGCTTGCCATGGCCATCCTGGGGTGGTTTTGTTTTAGGGAACAGTGCAATGCCAGGTCTTGAGAAGCGTCCTGAAACCTTCACAGTCACTGGTCCATCCTGCCCCTGCCCCATTTAAGCATTGCCCTTGTGTGTCTCTCCTCTCTGGAACTTCATGTAGCAGCCTGACACTGGGGCCAACTTGCCTTTACTCTATTTTCTGTGCTGAACACTTGTGCAGAAACTGTGATAAATCCATTGATCCTAATATTGTCAAATCTTTATGAAAAAACAATAATAATAATAATAATAAGCAGTTAAAAAAAAAGATACAGCTGAGTAGGTAGAGGGTGAGCCCTGAGAATTAGAAAGGAAATGTTCATCTAGAAATGAGGCATATCATTTCCACCCAACCTTCAATGGCCAGAACAAATGATGTGGTCCCAGCAAAGAGACTCGAAAGTGTAGATTTCTTTGTGAATTGGAAGGAAAAATATCAAAAACAAAATATGGTGTATGCCAAGCATTTTCTATCTCATAGTCTTTGTGGAACATTCCTCCATTACCCAAAACTACCTTTACATCTGCTCTCTCCAATCCCCTTCAGCTTCTAAGTTCTAATGTAGATTCTGGCCAGTTATTAATGGATATGAGTTTCACTGCATGTTGCGTAAGTATGCTTGAAGCTTTAGTACTAGACTTCCCTGGTGGCTCAGACGGTAAAGCGTCTGTCTACAATGCGGGAGACCTGGATTTGATTGCTGGGTCAGGAAGATCCTCTGGAGAAGGAAATGGCACCCCACTCCAGTACTCTTGCCTGGAAAATCCCATGGATGGAGGAGCATGGTAGGCTACAGTCTATGGGGTCGCGAAGAGTCAGACATGACCGAGCGACTTCACTTTAGTACTAGTTATAGACCAAACTGTATATTAATGTGTTAAATCTTTGAGACAGAAAGATGAAACATCCTTTTCTCCCTATGTCTTCCTCTTGCCCATGGAAACATTTTATTTTGGGACCTCGTCACCACCCACTAATACCTTCAAAAATTAATTGAATTGTAAGCTGCTAATGAATTCAAAAGTCTTGTCAGGGACATTTACATGAGTGATTTGAAGTTTTCAGGCACTTCTTATTTATAAAGCCGTCTTTGCTTTCTGAAATCCTTTTATATTCTAAGTAAGTCACAGAAAAGAGAAGAAGATTCATTTTTGTATATTTAATAATATGTCCTTATATTTTTAAAGAGTTATGAGATAGGGAAAAGTATTGGTTCTGCCTAAATCCCTAAATTATTTTATATAATTATCATATTAATAATATATGGATATTATCTTAAATATGAGTAAATTAAGCCTCAGAAAAGTTTAGCTGGGATTCAGATCTAAGTCTTTCTGATTACCACACCTGTATATTTTTTACTAAACCACATGACTTTTTAGCTAAACTTTCTATAGTTCACTTTTTGCCTCATTCTCATTTTTTTATNTGGATATTATCTTAAATATGAGTAAATTAAGCCTCAGAAAAGTTTAGCTGGGATTCAGATCTAAGTCTTTCTGATTACCACACCTGTATATTTTTTACTAAACCACATGACTTTTTAGCTAAACTTTCTATAGTTCACTTTTTGCCTCATTCTCATTTTTTTATGACACTTGAGTACAGGACTTAAATTTTCACTAGCACACAGAAGTAACAATACAGGTTTATAAATAACTTGTTATATGGTTATATCTTGCTCATATTCTAGCTGACATCTCATGCATAAATAGTCACATCTGTCTTGGCTCTGAAATAATGATACAGATGATAAAATTCACAATAGCTCTTGGAAAATATTATCATTTAATACAGTAACAGCAAAACATGAACTAAAATAAAGTCATACATAATACAAGGCTACCAATTTCCAAGTAATTCAACTTTAATTTCATCTCTGGAACTGAATGTAAGAAAAAAACTGTAAATTATGCGGATTTGATAAGCAGCTAGCATGAATATCAAGAGTTACATGAAATGCTTGCTCCTTTGACTTTCAGATGATACTCTTCTGCATTTCCTCTACCTCTCTCCCTTGCTACTTTGGTTTCTTAAATGATGGTGCCTGTTAATATTCATTCCTGGACTGTCTTCTTTTTTCTGTCCTGAACACTTAATGTCATAGATTACTAAGCATTTCATTAATACTTTAGGATGATAATTTCCAAATCTTTATCTCTAGTTTAGATCTTTCCTAAAATGGGTATACGTATACTTGAATAACTCGTATTTAAATGTAGATGGCCAGCAGTCATCTCAAATCTTTCATGCCAACAACTGAAGTCAATATTTTTATTCTTATAACTGTTCAACATTCTTTGTCTCAGATAAAAGTAGTATCAAAATTCACCCCATTATAAAGTAAGAGATCTGATGTCACCCTTGACTCCCCCTCCTATCGCATCCAAATACAGCTAATATTTTGTCAGCTCTGACTATCTTATAATGTCTATCAAATTTCCACCTCTCTTTCAGACCATTTTGAACTATCAGGATTTTTCTCAAATTACTGCAATTGCCTCCTTACTGATATTTGTCCTATCAAACTAAATAATTGTATATAGTTATGAGAGGGAAAGACTGGCAAAGACAAAGCAATATAAAAGTAGATGAATTCAGCAAAATAGAAGATCAAGGAAGAGATTCATATGTATAAACACACATACATATTAAAATTATAAGCTGTGCTGTCACATCAAGAAGTAAATTATGTACTTCTAAATAAAATGCTATAAAAGGCTGACATGGCTAGCTGTTGGTTGCACCTCCCCCCCCCAAAAAAAATACCATGACTTCTCACTATAAAAAGTTACTTTAAATTATCTAAATGTGAAAAATAACAGAAGAAAGTACAGTAGTCTATTTTGATATTAGAGTGAGAAAGTTCCTACTAAGCAAAGAAATGAAACTCAAATTCATAAAAAAAGCACTGATTGATTGATAGATTTAATTATATAAACATTTTAAATGTCTATAGTGAAAGGCTCCACAAATAGAGACAAATTTAAGCATAAAACTGGAAGCAAATATTTGTAACGTGATAGATTGTTATTAACCATGATAAAGATATAAATAGCTCATGAAAATCAGCATAAGAGCAACCAAATAGAATAATAGCAGAATTGTCAAAAAGTATGAATAGCTTATTTATAGAGAAAACACACATAACTAAAGGAAATATGAAATATGCTTCTTTGGTGGCCTGGATGGTACAGAATCTGTGTGCAATGTGGGAGATATGGGTTCTGTCCCTGGGTGGGGAAGATCCCCTAGAGAGGAGGATGGCAACCCACTCTAGTATTCGTGCCTGGAGAATCCCCTGGACAGAGAAGTCTGGTGGGCTACAGTCTATGGGGTCACAAAGAGTCGGACATGACTGAGTGACTAACACTTTCACTATAGCTTTCATTAAGTCTAAATTCCCATTCTAGAATATGTTGCTCTCTGCTTAAGAAATATTTATATCTCTTTTGTTTTTTGATCATTTTCCTCATTAAGTGCATGACTGTTCCCTAATTTATTTCACTATTGATAAGTAGCAGAAAGTTTAATTTTCAAAGAACTGTAATAATGTCAATGAATGATTTTTTTTAATATGACATACATGGAGTGTGCGTAATTTTTCATCATCTTAAATAACTTTTCAAGTAATTGGGAAACAATTTTATTTGGGAATAAAAACCATATTCAACCCAAAGGTACAAGAGTTCATTGTGATAATAATGGTATTAGTAGAGTTTTATGAGTATAATGAGTCAGGTGTTAATTTGACCGATACTCTTGAGATTTTTATTCTCTATCAGTTCCTTTCTAGCTTCAGGATTTTCACATTACTGTCTAAGTCAATAGCAGAACTGTAGAATCCAGTTTGTTCTCCCTTCTACTTCTTACCTTCAATCATGATAATGATAATAAGAATGAAAAACACACTATTAGATAGGTAATATTAGTATCTCCATCTGAGATGAATAAATTGAGGCTCAGAGATATTAAATATCATCCCCACACAGACACATAGTCCATGATGGTTCAAGGACTCAGATATAGGTCTCTAACTGTAGACCACTAAATCCTTACATAGTAAGACATGCTGGTACACGACTACTGTAACATTCCCTTCTAGTTGTTAACTGAGGCTGTTTACCCCTGTTTCATGGGATAAAATTAAACAAGGGTTTAATCATCACAATTTTGCTCCTTGTTCATCTCTGCATATATGAATCTGTGATGTACATTTGACACAATGAACCTATACATTGTCATTAATTAAAGCTTTAATGCAAACATTATAAAAAAAGGAATAATTCCATATTTGTTTGGTGACCTAATCTAAAACTTTGAAACAATTCAATAAATGTTCTCTGACTTCAGTGATTTATTGTTTGTTTAAAATAAAAATGTCATATAATACCAACATTGCAGTTGACTGTGTTAGCTGCTGAAGAGTTTGCAGGCATGAAAACTAAAAGAAAACATGAGATGGTGCCTTTGCCTAGTAGATGCCTATTCCTTAGATAAAGAAGGTAATCTACCCTTATTTGCATAAGCCATTTCAAGTATTCTTGAATTTTAAATTGGAATTTTAATTGGAGCCTGTAATTAAACCTCCCCATAAAGCATTTAACAGACTGGCTCTTTAAAGGCATACAGATAGCAAAATAAAGAAAATCTGTTTACTGTGCTGTACCCATCTTGAGTTTTCACCAGCAATGCACTTTTAGTTTGAAGGATCATTGGAGACTCTATGTGTGTGTGTATGTGTTTGTGCATGTGTACAAACATTTTGGGCATATTTGCGTATACATTTCCTTTTTTATAGGGAGAAGCGTACTAGAATATTTATTTATTCATTTCAAATCAACCAGCAAGGGCCAAATTTTCTTCAGCTTAAAGTTCAGAAAAACTCCAAAGATTAAAATCTGGTTGTGAGCAAATACTAACCTGGTAATTTACTTCATCTTTTTGGTCAAGAACTGAGCCTGTCTTGTAAGATTTGAGCTAAAAATTAAACCCCACGGAAAAGAGTTTCAGTGTTAGAATCCAGTGAAAAAACAAATCAATAATTTATTTCCATACGAGAAAAATAATTTCTTTGTTCAGTTCAGCCACTCAGACGTGCCTGATTCTTTGTGACCCCGTAAAATAACAGCATGCCAGGCCTCCCTGTCCATCACCAATTCCCGGAATCCACCCAAACCCATGTCCACTGAGTCTGTGATGCCATCCAACCATCTCTTCCTCTGCCGTCCCCTTCTCCTCCTGCTGTCAATCTTTCCCAGCATCAGGGTCTTTTCCAGTGAGTCAGCTCTTCCCATCAGGTGGCCAAAGTACTGGCATTTCATCTTCAACATCAGTCCTTCCAATGAACACCCAGGACTGATCTCTTTAGGATGGACTGGTTGGATCTCCTTACAGTCCAAAGGACTCTCAAGAGTTTTCTCCAATACCACAGTTCAAAAGCATCAATTCTTTAGCACTCAGCTTTCTTTATACTCCAACTCTCATATCCATACATGTTCAGTTCAGTTCAGTTCAGTTGCTCAGTCGTGTCCGACTCTTTGCAACCCCATGAAGGCCAAAAGGCTTTCTTATTTTGGAGGCCAGAAGGCTTTCTTATTTTGGAGGCCAGAAGGCTTTCTTATCTCCTTGCTATCCTTTGGAACTCCGCATTCAGATGCTTATGTCTTTCCTTTTCTCCTTTGCTTTTCGCATCTCTTATTTTCACCGCTATTTGTAAGGCCTCCCCAGACAGCCATTTTGCTTTTTGCATTTCTTTTCCATTGGGATGGTCTTGATCCCTGTCTCCTGTACAATGTCAC
>SJYX01002555.1:520546-549083 GCA_006410675.1 Oreotragus oreotragus
TCTCCTTGCTATCCTTTGGAACTCCGCATTCAGATGCTTATGTCTTTCCTTTTCTCCTTTGCTTTTCTCATCTCTTATTTTCACCGCTATTTGTAAGGCCTCCCCAGACAGCCATTTTGCTTTTTGCATTTCTTTTCCATTGGGATGGTCTTGATCCCTGTCTCCTGTACAATGTCACAAATGATACATGACTACTGGAAAAACCAATAGCCTTGACTAGATGGACCTTTGTTGGTAAAGTAATGTCTCTGCTTTTGAATACGCTATCTAGGTTAGTCATAAGTTTCCTTCCAAGGAGTAAGTGACTTTTAATTTCATGGCTGCAATCACCATCTGCAGTGATGTTAGCTGGTGGTAAAAGATACCAATAATCAATTATATATTTGAACTTTACAGTGATTGCTGAACCCAATTTTTTTTCTCTTTCCTGGAAAAATACAACTTCAATAACATTGCGTTTTCTGTATAAATACTCTTATTCTGTTTCTAGTTACCTTATAATTATACATTTACATTTAGATTGGAAGTAAAAGTGAAATAGTCCAAGTAATCATTTGACAAGTAAGAAAACTGAAGTCAGAAAGGGTTGTGTTTTGATCATGGAATTTGTTAGGTTGAAATGGCAACCCACTCCAGTGTTCTTGCCTGGAGAATCCCAGGGACGGGGGAGCCTGGTGGGCTGCCGTCTATGGGGTCGCACAGAGTTGGACACAAGTGAAGTGACTTAGCAGCAGCAACAGCAAACTAGCATTCAGATCTCTTAGTCTCCATTTATAGCTTCTTCCCATTGTACCATGAGCTCTAAATTCAACAGTTATGAGAAAGGAAATTTTAAATGCTGCCGCTTGCCATTTGGCATTGGAGACCAAAGCCTGAGTCAGACAGATTGAAAATGAACTAGACTGTGTTCAAAAGAATTTCCATAATAGCAAAAAAAAATTCACTACTATGTGCCTGGAGACTAGAGCAGTGCTTAGCATACTGCTGCTGCTGCTGCTGCTAAGTTGCGTCAGTCGTTTCCGACTCTGTGCGACCCCACAGACAGCAGTCCACCAGGCTCCTGTGTTCCTGGGATTCTCCAGGCAAGAACACTGGAGTGGGGTGCCATCGCCTTCTCCGTGCTTAGCATAGAAGATGCTCAATTAATATTAGCTAAGTTGCGTCAGTCGTTTCCGACTCTGTGCGACCCCACAGACAGCAGCCCACCAGGCTCCTGTGTTCCTGGGATTCTCCAGGCAAGAATACTGGAGTGGGTTGCCATTTCCTTGTCAAATGCATGAAAGTGAAAGTAAAAGTGAAATCGCTTAGTCGTGTCTGACTCTCGGAGACCCCATGGACCCCAGCCCACCAGGCTCCTCCATCCATGGGATTCTCTAGGCAAGAACACTGGAGTGGGGTGCCATCGCCTTCTCCGTGCTTAGCATAGAAGATGCTCAATTAATATTTGTTGAATAGTTGAATAAAAGTGACCAGTGGACCATGATGCCCACCACACTGCTTGGATGAAATCCCAAGCTGTTGAGGNAGGCAAGAACACTGGAGTGGGGTGCCATCGCCTTCTCCGTGCTTAGCATAGAAGATGCTCAATTAATATTTGTTGAATAGTTGAATAAAAGTGACCAGTGGACCATGATGCCCACCACACTGCTTGGATGAAATCCCAAGCTGTTGAGAACACTCCAGGGGGAAAAGATACTCTATTCACTTGACATGGAGGAAGTATCAGCATCTGCCTATCTGCCAAGGGTACCTGCTTACTAAGTTTGTGTGCATTTGCAGGAACTTGTGAGTCTCCTATTGAACATGAACAGGAGGCTGATGAGTTCCCGGGAACACCCACAAATCTTCCTACTCATTTCTCCTGCTTTGCCATGGACAGTATGCTCTGACTGGCACATCCTGCTCTCCTCAGCGCCTCCACAGGTTGAGTACAAATTTAAGTTCTACACAGAAAAATTTAATCTTGGAAATGTAAAGTAGTTCACGGAGGCATGTGTTGTTTCATCAGCTCATCATGGGCACAGGTAGGTTTCCTTGATCAGCCCCTCAGGTGAGGTGTCTGGTGGAAGCAAGGTCACTTCTAGAGTAAGTCTTGATAATGTCTTTGTAAACTGAGCAGATGATTTGTAAGAGCCATTTTAAATGATGTCCTTCTGGTTTTACAAGTCTTCAGGTATTCAGTGAAACAAGTGACAGTACTTATATGAGTGAGAATTTATGGACCTTGTAGGGAAAAGAAAAAATTACATGCTTATGTATTATATTAGTATTTCCCTAAACTCTTTTCTGGGTTGTATTTGACTGGACTTTTAAAAAATCTATAAATGTTTGAAGTGTTTTCAGTTTTTGTTTTTTTTTTCCTGAGAAAGTATCTCTTCTGTTTGTATTGATTTGTAGTATCAAATTATATAACTACTTATTTATATTTTCACTATTGTTTAGTGGGCTATGTTTGGCATTAATATTTATAGCATGAGTCTGCTTTTGAACTTGTTGAAGCAGACTTTCATGAAACTACACAGAGGTGATCCTTTTTTAAAGTTTGAGTGTGTGTGTTGCTAAGGCGCTTCAGTCATGTCCGACTCTTTGTGATCCTTTGGAGTATAACCCGCCACGTTTCTCTGTCCGTGGGATTCTCCAGGTAAAAATACTGAAGTGGGTTACATTCCATTCTCCATAAGTATACTTAGTTTTATTTATGGTATATTCTAAAGAAGGGTGACAGACTTAAATGTTTTGAAAGGCAGTGTAAACAAATAAAGTTGACCATATGTATACAACATTAGGGAGCAGTAGAGACCGTAACTAGTATGGCTATGTCTAAAGACTTTCAAATTCAATTGTGAAAAATAGATACCTAAGGTTGTATTTCAGTTAATAATGAGTAGTAAAGTTTATCCCAATGACTTTCTTTATTCCTCAAAATTTTATTTTCTAAAGATTCAACTAAATTCCTTACATCGAAACCCAGATTATTTTTTTGGTTCCTGTTTTCTTTCTAAAACAGCATGTGGCTTTTATTTATTTTTCCAGGTAAAAAGTTCAGCTATGGAGCTTCTTTCAGTAGAATTTCTTCAGTTGATTTTAATTATCCTGGCCTAAATATGGACAAATATTTAATCTTTTGAAAGGACATTTTTCAGACAAAAGTACTGTCAATCACTGGCCAGTAGGTTTCCTTTTTATACCATCATGATTGGGCATTACAGTTCTCAGCTTTTTTCCCTCATATATGTTTTCCTAAAACTGATTGTCCCTGTGAGACAATACTGCTGACTGTGACTTAGATAAAGTAATCTGTGGGCCATGTTCTCATGCCTGTAGGTTGGCTGTACCATGCACTCTGAAAAGCTTATTATATCAGAAAGTAGCAAGGTGACAGAAGTATCATCTTGAACATGCATGTTTTAAAAACTGTTTGTTTTATATTGGAGTATAGCTGATTAATAATGTTGTGACGATTTCCAGTGAATAGCACAGGTACTCAACCATATGTATATGTGTATCCATTTTTCTCCAAACTCCCCTCCCTTCCAGGCTGCCATATAACACTGAGCAGAGTTCCATGTGCTATGCAGTAGGTCCTTGTTGGTTATCCATTTTAAATACAGTAGTGTGTACATGTCAGTCTCAACCTCTTAACCATCCCTCTCCCCCAAACTTCCTTCCTGGTTACCAGATGGACCGAGATACTGTCATACTGAGTGATGGAAGTCAGAGGGAAATATCATATGACATTGCTTATCTGCAGATTCTAAAAAGAAATGACACAAGTAAACTTAATCAAGACTCACGGACTTGGAACATGCACTTAAAATAAACAAGTCATCGACTAACACTCCTCTTTAATATTAGTAATGAATTCCTCTTCACTCTAGTGTCATATCAGATACAGTCAGGACACAGTAGTTGAGAACCACTTTTCTGGACATAGAGTTTGTCCTAATGCCAACAGTTTTCGTAGGCCAGTGACAAGTTTTGACAGATGATTGCCTTCATCCAGGGAGCGCATTCAACCCTTGCCCCTAATAACTAGAGATAACAAGTTTTTGCTGTCTTTTTCCAGACAGAGATCAATACCGTGAAACTTGTATATCATTTAACTTCAAGTCAACAGACATCAATTGAGCATCTATTTTTAGCTGTTCTGCCAAATTTGGGGATAAAAATTGACAAGGAGAGTGTCTGTAAAACAGTGTGCACTAGTATTGTAATACTACATGGTATGCGGATCTCACTTACAGTAGATCATACAGAGGCTTTCCTCTTGTCCCTACCCTGCCCTCCATTACCTTAAGGCAATGGGACTAACTTTCCATTAGTTCAGTTCAGTTCGGTTCAGTCGCTCAGTCGTGTCCGACTCTTTGCAGCCCCATGAATCGCAGCACTCCAGGCCTCCCTGTTCATCACCATCTCCCAGAGTTCACTCAGACTCACATCCATCAAGTCCATGATGCCATCCAGCCATCTCATCCTCGGTCGTCCCTTTCTCCTCCTGCCCCCAGTCCCTCCCAGCATCAGAGTCTTTTCCAATGAGTCATCTCTTCGCATGAGGTGGCCAAAGTACTGCAGTTTCAGCTTTAGCATCATTCCTTCCAAAGAATTCTCAGGGTTGATCTCCTTCAGAATGGACTGGTTGGATCTCTTTGTAATGCAATGTGACTAACCCATTGGTGAACAAATCTTAAATGTCTGAAATACTAGAGATCCTCTTTGTTTTAAAAGTCTGCATATCCGCTCATCTCCATCCTTAGTATGAAGGAGCTCTGACTTCTATTTCTATTTTTCTCCTCCTTTTTTTCTCTTTTAATATTCTATTTAAAAGTATTAGGTTGAGTTTATTTCACTTTATCCAAGTAGTAACTCCTAATGTAGCTTACATGTTGCTTCATAAGAAATAAAGCAA
Organism: Oreotragus oreotragus; assembly: GCA_006410675.1. Lineage (NCBI taxonomy): Eukaryota > Metazoa > Chordata > Mammalia > Artiodactyla > Bovidae > Oreotragus > Oreotragus oreotragus. Next base: position 525,453 of record SJYX01002555.1, read on the forward strand.
GTTGTTCTTTTATTTTTTTTTTCATGATACTATTTAAATGTGTGCTCTTTGCCTGTCCTTCACCTCCACGCTAGAACCTCTACCCTGCCTCCCACCCCCAGAAGCTTCAGGAGAGCTCTTTTTAACTCTGATATTGTTTTTATTGACTGTACCATTTAATTACGGGCTTCCCAGGTGGCAGAAATGATAAAAGAACCCACCTGCCAATGGAGACGTCAGAGACATGAGTTCTATCCCTGGGTCAAGAAGATCCCTTGGAGAAGGGCAAGGCAACGCGCTCCAATATTCTTGCCTGGAAAATCCCATAATCCTTGGGGTTGCCAAGAGTCAGTTAAGCAACTTAGCATGCAAAGAATCAGTGAAGCAACATAGCATGCTCACACACACTAAGTAAGACTTTTAAAATAATCAATTTTGAAAGCCCCAGTGGTTATAAGCGTTCTGGTACCCCAACAAGTAGATCACAATGTGCTACTGATATGAGATGCTGTGATTCTTCATCACTTTTCCATTCAGACCTACTTCACTTTACCTAACTTTAAGCAAAAAATTCAAAACTATTTATAATAATGAAACGCTTTGGAAGGGCAATAATGATAATGAAAATAATTTTCATTTAGGTAAGAAAATTATCTGATGTAAGGATATTAGGAACAACAGAGGGGATTTTGTTCCTGTAAGATTTCAGTTGCCAAAGTAGATATTAGCATTGAAAGAAGAAATCTCTTCCTGGAAATACAAACTATTTGTGAAAACTTTCAGCATGACCAAGCATAACTGAGAAAATCAAAGCATTTAAAGTAAAAAGAGAGGCCACAGTAAAACTTTAGGAACCTAAATCTTCTCAAATGAACCACTTCTGAACTTTAAAGATGAGCTTTATATAAGATAGATAAACAACAAGTTGCTAATGTATTAACACAGGGAACTATATTCAAAGTCTTATAATAAACCATAATGGAAAATAATACAAAAAAGGATATGTCCATATATATTTCAGTTATATGTGTGTGTGTGCTCAGTTGCTCACTTGTGTCCAACTGCTTATGGCCCCATGGACTTCTCAGGAATTTTCCAGGTAGCCCTTCCCTACTCCAGAGACTCTTCCTCACCCAGGGATCAAACCTGCATCTCCTGCATGTCCTGCATTGGCAGGCGGATTGTTTACCAAAACTTCTGAACTTTAAAGATGAGCTTTATATAAGATAGATAAACAACAAGTTGCTAATGTATTAACACAGGGAACTATATTCAAAGTCTTATAATAAACCATAATGGAAAATAATACAAAAAAGGATATATCCATATATATTTCAGTTATATGTGTGTGTGTGCTCAGTTGCTCACTTGTGTCCAACTGCTTATGGCCCCATGGACTTCTCAGGAATTTTCCAGGTAGCCCTTCCCTACTCCAGAGAATCTTCCTCACCCAGGGATCAAACCTGCATCTCCTGCATGTCCTGCATTGGCAGGTGGATTGTTTACCAACTACATTACCTGGGAAGCCCTTCAGTTATGTATATGTTTGTATACAGACACGCACACACAAATATATATTACTGAATCATTTTGCTATGCAGCAGAAATTAATACAACATTATAAATCACAACTGTACTTCAATAAAGTAAAAACAAAATAATAAATGTGATTTTAGCCTCAGAGTAAATTTGAGATATTATGTAGAGAGAAAATCAAAGACCTTCTCCTGTACAACTAATCAAAACCAAAATCAAGCAGTATATATTTTCCTTGAATTTGGTTAAAAAAAGGAAATAGCCAATACAAGGTACTGTGTGACTAAATATGATATATTTTGTGCAAAAACCCTGTGCTACATACTTGTTCCTGGAAGCTTAGAATCTAATTAAGGTTTCATTTGTCATTGTCTTCAAATCTGAAGAAGTCCTGTCTTTTTAATTAAACTCCATTAACTCAGGCACTCCTGCCTACTATGAATTAATTGTCTCTTCCAATTGTTCTTTCTAGGAGGACTGCACCGTTTTAAAACTCCCACAAAAACTTGCGTTTTTCTCATGTTGTAATTTTAACTTGAATTCACCTCTTTCAGTCTCCAATTTTCATCCTAATCATAAATATTAACCAATCAACTCTTTCAAAAGTTCTAGAAATGCCATTGTTTGTATTAGTACTTGTTATTCTCTGTAATTGGTTCTCTTTCCCCACTGTATATTTTACTTCTGAGTTTGGCTAAAGGCTATGTTAATGAATTGAAAGCATGTTACTCTAGCAGAATAATCCAGTTTTAGGTTTATTTGCAATTGAAACATAGCTCATTGATTTGGTAAATCTATGAAAAATTTAGCAAATTTAAAAGAATTCTGTGTTTGTGTGTTAGTCACTCAGTTGTGTCCAACTCTCAGTGACCCCACAGACTGTATAGCCCTCAAGGTTCCCCTGTCCATGGAACTATCCAGGTAAGAATACTGGAATGGGTAGCCATTTGCTTCTCAAGGGGATCTTGAGACCCAAGAATTAAACTCATGTCTCCTGCATTGCAGGCAGATTCCTTACCAGCTGAGCCACCAGGAAGCCCTAAAGGAACTCTAGGATATTATTTTAATTTGAATCAATATAAAAAATAAACTTTTAGCTTTCTATTTTTACCAACCATAAATCAAAAAGAGAAAAAAGTCCAAATCTAATCACTTTATAGGTCATTCTTACTTGTTGCTCCAACATGAATTACCAACCTGCTAATAAGCAGGTTGAATGGTGCTTCCAGGAATCACAGTGAAATAAGATCTAGTGTATGCAGAATTGGGAATTCTTTGGGGAATTCAGTTGTCTGTACTGGTCAAAAATAGTGATTCGAGAGCTCTCATTTCACCCCAGTTACCTAACCTGCATGCATCCCATTTAGAAGCTCCACTTGCTAGGTAGTTAGGGTTCTCCTCTACTCCTTAGAAGGAACATGACCTTATACAACCAGAAAGTCCCATTTAAATATGTATTGTAATCAGCTTCATAACACTGCAGGTCTTATAACAGTCTCCCCTAATGCAGTTGCAACTTAAAATATATTTTCTCATAAATGGATTTTTGTGATTTATAACAATAAAATTCAGCTATATAATTAAATAGTGCCATGTGGGTCTAAATGGTAATATGTGTGTTGCTTTATACATTTTCCCTAGGAATACATATTCTGAGTTCTGAACCACTGACTTACATATCTCTGAACTTCTAAACTCACTTGACTTATAATTCAAGAGTTATCCACAGAGAGAGAAATGCAGATAATTGAGCATCTATTTTGTTCCTTTGAAGTACACAAACTATTTGCTCTATTTGGATAACTATTTTTAACATTTCAAAAATCCTAAGAGAAATTATATAATGAAGCTCTATGTATTAACAAAACCCAAAATTATATCCATTTACTCTGATACTGATTTTTTATGCTTATCAGAAAGACAGTTTGCCTCTTAAGCTGTAGGAATAGCTGTGATATAGTTGGTTAATCAGACACAGTTACCAAGTATCCACAATATGTGGGCCCAGTGCTTGAATTATAGATAGAGAACACAATCCATCTTTGGAAGAAAAATAAAGCATGTTGAGAGTTTGTAGGAATTTAAAAAAAAAAAAAAAAAAACGTTCAAAACAAAAGCCATAGGCAAAAATAATGATAAGAGAGTAATCCTTGATTCCTTTTTGTATTTGTTCAACTAATTTTTATTGTGTCAGCCTTAGGTAGGTACTGACTGTGATATTCACTAAGAATATACAGTTGAGGAAAATCAGCATTATGTTTNTTAAAAAAAAAAAACGTTCAAAACAAAAGCCATAGGCAAAAATAATGATAAAAGAGTAATCCTTGATTCCTTTTTGTATTTGTTCAACTAATTTTTATTGTGTCAGCCTTAGGTAGGTACTGACTGTGATATTCACTAAGAATATACAGTTGAGGAAAATCAGCATTATGTTTGTCTTCACGGAATTTACATTTTACAGCTAATAACTTTTAAATTTATTAATGCAGTTAACACACACTGAAACATGTATGAATTACCTGGACATATTACCATAGTTTATGCTGGAGGTAAAAAAGAAAGTGCCATGAGAGCTCAGAAGAGGAAGGCCTATCCTTTCTGAGTTGAGAGGGGTCATAAGGGCTTCCTTTAGAAACATATATTTTATCTGGATCTGATAGGCAAGTAAAGATTAACAAAGGAAAGTTAGAAGAAGAATGTTCTAGACAGAAGGAATGGTATATGAAAATGCCCTGAGAGTAAAAACAATAAGGACAGTTAACAGCAATTAAAGAATAATATGAAGTAAGCTTCCCAGGTGGCGCAGTGATAAAGAATCTGCCTGCCAGTGCAGGAGATACAGGAGACTAGGGTTTGATCCCGGGAAAAGAAGAGCCTCTGGAGTAGGAAATGGCAACCCACTCCAGTATTCTTGCCTGGGAAATTCCATGGACAGAGGAGCCTGGTGGGCTTCAGTTCATGGAGTTGTAAAAGAGTTGGATGTGACTGAGAATGACCAATATGTATTAAACCATGGAAAGTAAAGGATAACATAAGTTAGGCTGAATTTAACAGGTAGACAAATGTTCTGGATGATATAGCATCTTGTGGGCTGTGTTATTATTCTAACAGTCAGAATGCTTTTTGATATATTTAAATATAAGGGGAAGATGTGGAACATATTTGTGTTTTATTAATAAAAAAGATTACTGTTGTCTATGTAACAAATCAGTAGGAGCTATGTGTGATCATAGGGGATCAGTTTTAAGGACTATTGTAAGTGTTTAAAAGAGGGTCATGGCAGCAGAGGTATCAAAAAAATGGGATCATTAGAGAGATATTTTACAAATAAAAATGAATTTACTTCATGATGATGAATATCCGAGGTAAAGGACAAAGAGGACGGGATGTCAATGAGGCAACTAGCTTTCTGGATGAGCTACTGAATATGTCTTGGGTGGGTTTCGTGAGATGAAGGACAATGAAAGAAGGTGGAAGGTTGAAAACAAATTGATTAGAGGAGCAGAAATATGTTCTGACAGCTCTCTAGAGTATTGGTACTGAAATCTGCTAACCTGGTTCTATAGGTTTATTACTCCCTAAGCTGATAGAATTTTAATGTTAAAATATTACTGGGGTTTAAGATTAAAATCTACTCAATGCCTATAGTGTTCTAACTGTTTTAACCCGATACTTCACATTATTACTTTCAAACTTGTCCTAAACCCCAACTGAGCAACTGAACTGAACTGAACTGTCCTAAACCTGATATGTCTTTTATCCCTGCTTTGCAGATAAGCAAATGGTAGAGTTCGGTCCAAGCCCAGGACTGTGTGACCCCAGGTGTATACTAGGGCATGTTACTCCACATCTCTTCATTCACTGTGAATATGCTGATAGACAAATACACCTATTTTAGTAGTTAAGTTAATTTAGGTTTCCTTCTTCCCTCAGGCAACTTTTTCCAAGAATAAAAAAAAATTAATTTCATATGTGAGGGAGGAAAATTAGAAGCAACAGGCAGTTTGGGGAATTGAATGTATCGTGGGTAAAGTGGTTGCAGTCTTTTAATATTGCTATTATCATGATCATTCATGTGAAAGTTAATATAGCAGTATAATTCTTCAGATGTTAAATGCTATACAGATAGATTAACCCAAACTACAATTGGTAATATTAAAGTCTCAAAATCCATTGAAAATGAAAAGATGATAGTTAATGTGAAAAAAAAAAAAAAGTTTTCAGTACTTTCAGCATTTTATACTTAAAATCCTGTCCAGTTAGTAAATTTCAAAAAATCTCATTAAAATGACTGTTAAATATGTGTTGTTCTGTATTTCTGAAAAGTAAAATACTTTCTTAGGAAAGTATTGATGCCCTTTTGTGGATCACTGACAAATTTAAAATAGAATATTCCTCCAAGAGTAAAGTTTAATTTCATTTGAAGTTCTTTACATTATCCCTGGTGCTTAACCAATGAAATCACTGAAGTTTGTGGCTGGCAGAAATCTTAGATACAATTAAGTTCAATGGCCTTATTTTATTTGGATAAATAAGTTATTAGGAACATTAAGAAACTGGAGCTCAAAGAAGTTAAAGGAGGTATCGGTTATACCTAGTTTGGTTTTCTGATTCTCGAGCCATTTCTTTCTGCTGCTCTTTTCTTATTTGGAGTCTCTAGTCAGTTGCCATAGCAGCAATTCAACACTTGGTTTCTCTTCAGGAAGTCTTGCCCAGATCTGTCCACAATGGTGAGACTGAAGGTAGCCATCTCTACACATGCTTACCCTGTTAGCGCAGGGGATGTGGAGTTTTACAGAGAGGACTGGGGGTCAGGGTGTTCATTTACAAAAGTGCCCATGTGAGCCAATTAAAAACTAATGAGGCAGAAATGCCTTCAATCAATTGGCACTCACGGATGAGGTGAAATGATGGGACAGAAAGGCACAAATTGCTGTCATCACTGGAAGAAATATCTTTGGAGGTTACTAGCTATGTTTGAGATTCTCCAGGAAAGATCTTTTTTTAATACACCTGACTTTATGTTGTGTTGTTTGGGAAAAGTTCTAACTAATATTATTCACGGATAATGTGGTGTGGGTGGAAGAATAACAACAAAGCTAGCGTTGTGTGATCAGTCCTAATATTTTTGGCTAAGTTCGATGTTACTATTTATTATTCAAATGGCTTTGGACAAGTGATTTTTTTTTCTGTTTATATATTTCTGTATAATGCTGCCTTTATTTGGAGTGGAGTCCCAGAGTAACAAGGATTTGGGAAGAAGAGCAGTGAAGCAGAGAATGAGGGTAAGCAAATATCAGGCGGTGTATGATTAAGCTGGCCACTGCTTCACAAAGAGACATGGCTACTTGCGCATCTCATAGGATATCTGAGAGGTAGATTGAATCGGCTATGCTGCAGAACAGACTATTAGGAAAGGAATGAAGAGAAAACTATCTGTGGTTTCTTATTTCTCACTTCCTGCTGGCCAAAATTCAGCCTTTTTGTTCTTTTTAATTTCCCTGACCTCTAGGTTATGTTAGTGCTCAACCTGAGGGCAGCTTTTGGGGAAGCTTAAGCCATGGTGAGTCTGATCAGGTAGAACTTGGATGATGGAGCTTCTGTAGTTCCTGCTAGGGCAGACTTGATGGAGGCCAAGTGAAAACCCACCTCCCGTCCTCATGGAGACTGAGACAGTTAGTAGTTTGAGGAGAGGTATCAATGGCAGTGGCTGGGTGGGTCTGACTTGAGTAAGCAACCGGGTAGGGCCCGGTGGTATCAAACAGGTAAATTTCATCTGTACTGTTAGCAAAACCCAGTTATCCTCTGTTACTGATGTGAAAACTGAAGTTAGAGAATCAAAATCGGATAAGTAATTTTATTTTATTTATTTTTTATTATTATTCTTTTTTTTTTTGTATTTATTTATTTTTTTACACGAACTCCCAAACATGAACCCCCCTCCCAATTTTAGAACACAGACATGGCTTAATTTCCTATACAAGAAGAATGCTGTATTTCAGTCTTAACTCTTGCATCTATCTTAAAGGATAAATGACATAATTTATATGAAAACATTTTGAAAACATTGAATCATTTTGCAGATACTGTTGAGTGAGAAAAGTGGCTATGTTACAGACCACTGCTGTATTAGTGCATAGACTCAGTTATATTAATTATGCACAAAATAATAAGGGTAAATGGGTTGCATCTACTTGGCAGACTTTCTTTTTAATTGATATTTTGAGGGGCACTGAGAGTCCCTTGGACTGCAAGGAGGTCCAACCAGTCCATTCTAAAGGAAATCAGCCCTGGGTGTTCTTTGGAAGGAATGATGATAAAGCTGAAACTCCAGTACTTTGGCCACCTCATGTGAAGAGTTGACTCATTGGAAAAGACTCTGATGCTGGGAGGGATTGGGGGCAGGAGGAAAAGGGGACGACAGAGGATGAGATGGCTGGATGGCATCACGCACTCGATGGACGTGAGTCTGAGTGAACTCTGGGAGATGGTGATGGACAGGGAGGCCTGGCGTGCTGCGATTCATGGGGTCACAAAGAGTCGGACACAACTGAGCGACTGAACTGAACTGAACTGAGGGGCTATAAATTATGAAAGTTAACTAGGGAGTTATTAATTAATTAAGTTAGTTGATTGATTAATACCCTCTCTGTTACATGAAATCTGTACACCTTTTCTAAGAATACATGAAATAAAATTAAGACCGTAAATAGAGAGCATCAACACCAGAAAATATGAAGATTGATTAGATTTAGTTATTTGGTTCATATTATTTATTTATAGATTTCTAAAATATTATTATTTTCAATTAGTATTGGTTATTATTTGTTGTGCACAGATACTCATTTTTACTCTCGTTTTTTTGTTGTTGTTGTTTTAGTTTTCATCACGGAATTTTAATGAAGCATTTATATCACTTGTATTCTATGAAGAGTACCTGTCTTCTCAGTATGGAAGGGCACTAATTAACAAATTTGATAATTAGTGAATGAAAGCACGTATTCTTGTATCAATAGAACATCAAAAGAGAAAGAAAATGGTTCTTTCCTCAGTAAATTGTAGTCAAAGTAACCTGACGGTAGAATTTATGAAAAGTTTGACCACTCCAACTCCTGCCTCGTTTCTGGATTATAGATCTTAGTCACCTGTAGTATAGATTGTAGTGCTGTTACTGTTAGTCACCCAGTCATCTCCAGCTCTTTGCAACTCCAACAACTATAGCCCGCTGGGCTCCTCTGTCCATGGGATTTCCCAGGTGAGAATACTGGAGTGAGCTGCCATTTTCTTCTCCAACAGGGCTAGTGCTTAGTCAAAACTTTGACACTCTCTTTGTAACTGAAATGAATTTGGAGAAAGTTTACTTAAAGGAGAAAATGTTTATCTGCTATTGTTACAATTCAAAAAAAATATTATTTAATTTGACCATAGGATTTAGCAAGATGTTAAATATGGATTATGCATAATTTTTTTTATTATTGCTAATAGAATCCTAAGCCTCAAGTGGAAGGAGATCACTTAATTTTCAGTTAAAATGTTGTTATGACTCAGCATTATTTCCTGTTAATCTAATTGCTCTATTTCTACAGCTTGGTAAATACCTGCCTGATTTTGCATAGGTTTTGTCAAGTGGAAAACAGGTGTGCCCCAGCCTGGTAGTACAATTGTAAATGCCTATGTCTCCCCGCATTGTAGGAAGATGCTTTTACCATCTCAGCCGCCAGGGAAGTCATCCTTATGCTACGCAGTGTCAATCATTAAACTCGTCTTCATTTTTCTAAGAATTTTATATAGTATCTAGAATATAGTATCTGTTTACTCAAAACAATACAGTCATGGCCACCTGCCAGAATACATTTGTTGTTTATTTACTGTGGGACAGCCCCTTGTAACTGAATATCCAACTGTGATGAAATCTTTTTGCTTTGAACACTCAGTCAAATAGCTGATTTAGAAATTGTTAACAGGGTGGACACTGTCATGAATTTGCCATCATATCTAGAATTCTAGCCCATTTTCACTTGTTTCTCAAAAGATAGGATCATTTAATTTTGCCCTATCACAGTTTCATTGTTTTCTACTTGTATATCTTTTCCTTCCTGACATTAAATGTCATTTCTTCCACTATTTTTGATATAATAAGCAAGGGCAGATGGTTTAATTCCAAAGAAAAGAAATTTGCTTCTCCTCTACACATCTATTTTCTTTAATATGTTATTTAAAGAAAAGGCTTATTAAGCATTTAATGCATCAGTCATTGAAACAAATGTTAGAATCTCTTTTTTGGGGAAAATGATTAAAACACTATGTATTTTATGATGTCCATCATTTAGCCTGCAAGTATGAAACCTGAGCTAAGTGAGTTTTTAGCTTTTCTTTTCCAGCTCTATGGCACTATGATTTTATGAGTAAAAGCATAAAATTATGATGATTTTGAAGTTAGAGGGTAAAGGCAATATTACATTATAAGTTGAGAAAAAATCACCACATTGTTGACTACAGTGTGAAACTCCCGTCCAGTAAAAGACATCTTGGTACAAATGTAATCATTCATCTCCAAATGGGACAAGGTTTCTTAGAGTAAAAGAAGACAAAGAAACTAGAAATTATTAAGCACCTACTGCAAACCAAGCATTTTCAAAATCTTAGGAAATAAGTACTATTATAAATGTTTTATGTGCAATAAAGTAAGGCTTATAGAAATAGCATCCACCCAGTTTAGCAGTCAGAATTGGAATTTGAACTTAGATCTTATAGTCTTTCAAGCTCATTTCACTCCTCATGTAGGATTTTAAAGAATTTGTCTTACTTCATCATCTTATGTGTGACAAAGATAAAAGTCTCAGGAGTTTGTAGATGTAAATATGGGCATCATTTGGTTACATTGAGTGTTTAGTTGACAATGTTCCTGAGATTAATATATTATTGTTATACTATAGAAAGTAATATAATAGTTATATAAAAATCATATTATAAATATATATGTAATATAACAAATATGCAGTAATGTAATTATCATTATAAAATGCACTTTCCAGGTGGCACAAGTGGGACAGAATCTGCCTGCCAATGCAGGAGATGCAAGAAATGCAGGTTTATTCCCTGGGTTGGAAAAATCCCCTAGTGTATGAAATATTACAAAATATTTGCTTTTTTGGTATTTTTAATGCTGAGTGCATTATTATATGCCTCAAATAATAACAAGCATATGAAGTAAAATGCTAAGTTTTCTTCCACTTCTGCTTTCCCTTCCCACTTCTCATTTCTGTTCAGTTCAGTTCAGTTCATTTCTGTTACCTTCAGTTCAGTTCAGTCACTCAGTCGTGTCCAACTCTTTGCGACCCCATGAATCACAGCACGCCAGGCCTCCCTGTCTATCACCAACTCCTGGAGTTCACTCAGACTCATGTCCATCGAGTCCGTGATGCCATCCAGCCATCTCATCCTCTGTCGTCCCCTTCTCCTCCTGCTCCCAATCCCTCCCAGCATCAGAGTCTTTTCCAATGAGTCAACTCTTCGCATGAGGTGGCCAAAGTACTAGAGTTTCAGCTTTAGCATCATTCCTTCCAAAGAAATCCCAGGGCTGATTTCCTTCAGAATGGACTGGTTGCCTAGATACAAATATTTTAAACAAGTTGGCATATGTCTTCCAGAGTTTTCCATAAGCATATATATTTGCAATGAGTTTATGTTATACATATTTTTCTAGAATTGAGTTTTGTTTATTTGTTGATCATTATGGTCATGTTTTTATACGCTTTATTTTAGAGTATGTACTGATAGATTGGACTTCCCAGTTAGCGCTAGTGGTAAAGAACCCGCCTGCCAGTGCATTAGACATAAGAGACACAGGCTCAATTCCTGGGTCAGGAAGATTCCGTAGAGGAGGGCATGACAACTCACTCCATTATTCTTGCCTAGAGAATCCCCGTGGACAGAGGAGCCTGACAGGCTACAGTCCATAGGATTGCAAAGAGTCAGACATGACTGAAGCAACTGAGCATGCATGCATGCTTGCACTGATAGAGCAGCAAAGATTTCCCTCATTATTATCTGTCTTATTTTAGTATTTATATAATAGTAAACTTACAATTAATTTAATCATTTTTACTGATGAATATTTGTTTCCAATTTATCCAAAATCACCAGTCATCAGTCTGTGGCTCCTTGAGGACAGGGACTGGCCAGCATTTGACCACGTGCATTAAGTTCTGCCAGGCACACCATTCAAATCATTGAGATCTGCCTAACTTTTAAGAGTTCTTTCTCGCTGCCTGCTACTTCTCTGCCTTACAGAATTAGTGTGTATGTTCTTAAATACCCCATAGACCCTTTGTTTCCCAGATTTTGCAAATGTAAGTTCCTTCGCCTGGAATGGGCTTCCCTCCTTGCTCAGCAGGTAAAGGATCTGCCTGCAGTGCAGGAGATAACAGAGACGCGAGTTCGATCCCTAGGTTATTCTCCTTACCACCCATCCTCCTCAGTCACAGGATCAGTGACCTTTTCACCCAGTTGTGCACAACCTGGGCTTCATCTCCTCAGAAAAAGTCCTGATTATTTGTTTCTGCTTAGGTGCCTCTCCTCCTGTGAGATTCTGAGCTTGTCTGTCATGACAGTTACCGCTCTAGTAGATATATTTCCAAGTCTGTCAGTCTGCCCATTGGCTGTGAGCTCTTTGAAAGCTGGAACTTGTTTCTCCCACACAGCAGAGGCTCAAAATACCTTTAATGAACAGATAATTAAATGTTTGTCAAATCTAAACTATGTTTGAATCCATATTTTTAAGTTTGCCTAATCCTTGATAGTTATAAACAAGTATTTTAAGAAGTTCATCATTCATATTGATACTTACCTCATATTCAGCAATTAATCCTGAGTTAAATATAGGCATGGTTTGTTATATCATCAAAATAGCTAGGGTCAAATTCCATTAAAAATAGTATAAAATATTATTATAGAATATAGTCACTCAATATTACGGACGTGTCTGGTGGCTCAGATGGTCAAGAATCCACCTGCAATGCAGGAGATCTGGGTCCTGTCCCTGAGTTGGGAAGATCCCCTAGAGGAGGGCATGGCAACCCACTTCACTATTCTTGCCTGTAGAATCCCTATGGACAGAGGAGCCTGGTGGGCTACAGTCCATGGGTTGGCAAAGAGTCGAACACGGCAGAGCGACTATGCACAGCACATAGTCACTCAAACACTATAAAGACTGTGAGTTGAGGGCTTAAGTGATACATTCCACTTTTTTTCTATCATCTTCTGCAAAATCAGAGTGCTACAATTAATGTCCAGTTGCAAAAATATAATCTTCAAGGTTTGGAAAAAATCAACCCATAGGAATAAAAGTATGTTTGCAGTTATTCACTTGGACTGCTCTTCCAAATATGAGATTTTATTAATGAGGGATTAATAAGCACTGAAAATTTACATGTTTTTTAAATGCTTATTTGTTTCCTATTGTCTTGTATACTTAGCAAAGAGGTACTTATTACTGTTCTTCAAATAAATGAATAATTGAATTGATCTTCCAAAAAAAACAAGTAGGGGGAAATTTTTAAAGTAGAATGAGTTATCCCTAGGGTGGCAGATTGACATTGTTATCCACAGTGCCACTTTCTAAGGGTATCAGTCTTGAAGTAGTGGGGAAAAAATTGAAGAACATTTTTATATACACATATACATATTCTAGGGTGTTCACAAGTAAATGTAGATGCCCACTTCATAAACTGGACTCTAGATATTATTCCTTAAGCAAATGATCTTTGCCAGTGAACTGCACCCACTGAATGTTAAAAAAAGTTCCTAGAGTATAACATGTCATTAATATGAGCTTATTTATACACACAAAATTCCTCCACTCAAGCTATGTAAGTCAAAGTATGTTCTAAATATAAGTAAATTTATTAAGTATAAGCAAATTTAATAGCATAAGCTAGTTTTAAAAAATATTCTGTCAGTTTTATAGGGATCATCTATAATGTATCAAAGAAAATGCTTGATAAATGGAGTATTATCTATTCATATGTAAAGGGATATTTTGTATAAAATGCTGAAAGGTTTATCTAAACTAAACTAGATATTCCCCTTGCAAAATTTTAATTTGAATATTGCAAATTAACTTTTATTATTTTTAGTCAAGTTGTTCCACTATATGCTTCGTGCATATATTTATTTGATTCCTCAGAGTATTTAGTATGATTTTTAACTTACACTTTATACTTTCACTTAATTTTCATTCTCAGTGGATTTCTCAAATGCTGCAGATAAAATTGCATGCTGCAGAACTGCAGGGCAAGGACAAAGCAAAAAGTTTTAGACAGATCTGGCCCTACTATTTAAATACTTCTTCACTTCAGTTCAGTTGCTCAGTCATGTCCGACTCTTTGCGACCCCATGGACTGCAGCATACCAGGCCTCCCTGTCTATCACCAACTCCCAGAGTTTACTCAAACTCATGTCCATTGAGTCAGTGATGCCATCCAACCATCTCATCCTCTGTTATCCCCTTCTGCTCCCACCTTCAATCTTTCCCAGCATCAGGGTCTTTTCAAATGAATCAGTTCTTCGCATCAGGTGGCCAAAGTATTGGAGTTTCAGCTTCAGCATCAGTCTTTCCAATGAATATTCAGGACTGATTTCCTTTAGGATGGACTGGTTTAATCTCCTTGAAGTCCAAGGGACTCTCAAGAGTCTTCTTAACTTTGGACAAATTAGTCTTTCTGAGCCTCAGTTTTCCCATCTTTAAGATGAGGATTCCATCTTCTCTGTTCATTCATTAATCAGAGATGAATGAATTAATGTTAAGTGCTTTGTGAGAGCTTGTTAAATGAAAGCACTTACTATTTTTTTTAATAATGTAAATCCCAATTTTTTTATAAATCCTTTCAATTTACAGCCTTACACTGAGACATAAGGATAAGTTTTTGTAGGTTTGGTTCTTTCTAAATTGAAAGACATAGATTATGCCAGACATTTAGCTCAGGTATTGTTAACAACTGCATTCATTGATTATATAAATTAATAACTTATAACTTTAATGCCTTGATATATCACTAAAATATGTGTTCTTTCATTGCCACCATCTGTGTGCAGTGTTATTCCTTAGTGACTTTTCTGTGAATACGTTATTATTTTCTTCAGGAGTCACTTTTTAAAAATTCCTAATTTGCCCTATTATTTTAAATATTTAGGGGCAAGAAAAAGAGTTTTTGAGAGAAAGGAGATAAAACCCCCAACCAACAGGAGGATTATGTTTACTGTGCCTGCATTTTTCATTTGCTGTTCTATTTTTGTTGTGTATTATTTTGCTCGCTATATTATTTCCATTCTTTTTAGCTTTCATCACCAGGAAAGGATGCAAGTTTCCTTCTGAGCTATGCTTCCCACTCCAGTTACCAGCGGGAAGTGTCATATTAGTGGTATGATATAGTCCTCAACTGCAGATGCCTCTGTTGGTTCTGCAGCTCTTTCGCGTCCTATCAGCAGCAGTAGTTATTTTAAATAGGGTTGATATTATGGTCTGCATAGTGAAGTTAGCCCTACCTTTCCTTAGGTTTCTTTTTTTCCATTTCTTGCTTGTGTGGGTTGAAAACTGTGAATTATAAGACTCTGAAAATCAGGATGAATCTAGGAAGTAAACGATCATGCAGACTAATTTCTGTTTAGACTTTTGACTTGGAACTAGGGAGCTTGCTTTAAGACACCTAGCTGGCATTTGCCCTCTGATAAATCCATCAACCAGTTAAAGCCCAATTCAAAGGAATGCTAAGTTCAGTTCAGTTCAGTCACAGTCGTGTCATACTCTTTGCAACCCCATGAACCACAACATGCCAGGCCTCCCTGACCATCACCAACTCCCAGAGTTTACTCACACTCATGTCCATCAAGTCGGTGATGTCAGCCAGCCATCTCATCCTCTGTCATCCCCTTCTTCTCCTGTTCTCAATCCCTCCCAGCATCAGGGTCTTTTCCAATGAGTCAACTCTTTGCATGAGGTGGCCAAGGTATTAGAGTTTCAGCCTCAGCATCAGTCCTTCCAATGAACACCCAGGACTGGTCTCCTTTAGGATGGACTGGTTGGATCTCCTTGCAGTCCAAGGGACTCTCAAGAGTCTTCTCCAACACCAGAGTTCAAAAGCATCAGTTCTTCGGCATGGCAAAGAGTCGAACACGGCAGAGCGACTATGCACAGCACATAGTCACTCAAACACTATAAAGACTGTGAGTTGAGGGCTTAAGTGATACATTCCACTTTTTTTCTATCATCTTCTGCAAAATCAGAGTGCTACAATTAATGTCCAGTTGCAAAAATATAATCTTCAAGGTTTGGAAAAAATCAACCCATAGGAATAAAAGTATGTTTGCAGTTATTCACTTGGACTGCTCTTCCAAATATGAGATTTTATTAATGAGGGATTAATAAGCACTGAAAATTTACATGTTTTTTAAATGCTTATTTGTTTCCTATTGTCTTGTATACTTAGCAAAGAGGTACTTATTACTGTTCTTCAAATAAATGAATAATTGAATTGATCTTCCAAAAAAAACAAGTAGGGGGAAATTTTTAAAGTAGAATGAGTTATCCCTAGGGTGGCAGATTGACATTGTTATCCACAGTGCCACTTTCTAAGGGTATCAGTCTTGAAGTAGTGGGGAAAAAATTGAAGAACATTTTTATATACACATATACATATTCTAGGGTGTTCACAAGTAAATGTAGATGCCCACTTCATAAACTGGACTCTAGATATTATTCCTTAAGCAAATGATCTTTGCCAGTGAACTGCACCCACTGAATGTTAAAAAAAGTTCCTAGAGTATATCATGTCATTAATATGAGCTTATTTATACACACAAAATTCCTCCACTCAAGCTATGTAAGTCAAAGTATGTTCTAAATATAAGTAAATTTATTAAGTATAAGCAAATTTAATAGCATAAGCTAGTTTTAAAAAATATTCTGTCAGTTTTATAGGGATCATCTATAATGTATCAAAGAAAATGCTTGATAAATGGAGTATTATCTATTCATATGTAAAGGGATATTTTGTATAAAATGCTGAAAGGTTTATCTAAACTAAACTAGATATTCCCCTTGCAAAATTTTAATTTGAATATTGCAAATTAACTTTTATTATTTTTAGTCAAGTTGTTCCACTATATGCTTCGTGCATATATTTATTTGATTCCTCAGAGTATTTAGTATGATTTTTAACTTACACTTTATACTTTCACTTAATTTTCATTCTCAGTGGATTTCTCAAATGCTGCAGATAAAATTGCATGCTGCAGAACTGCAGGGCAAGGACAAAGCAAAAAGTTTTAGACAGATCTGGCCCTACTATTTAAATACTTCTTCACTTCAGTTCAGTTGCTCAGTCATGTCCGACTCTTTGCGACCCCATGGACTGCAGCATACCAGGCCTCCCTGTCTATCACCAACTCCCAGAGTTTACTCAAACTCATGTCCATTGAGTCAGTGATGCCANCAGATCTGGCCCTACTATTTAAATACTTCTTCACTCCAGTTCAGTTGCTCAGTCATGTCCGACTCTTTGCGACCCCATGGACTGCAGCATACCAGGCCTCCCTGTCTATCACCAACTCCCAGAGTTTACTCAAACTCATGTCCATTGAGTCAGTGATGCCATCCAACCATCTCATCCTCTGTTATCCCCTTCTGCTCCCACCTTCAATCTTTCCCAGCATCAGGGTCTTTTCAAATGAATCAGTTCTTCGCATCAGGTGGCCAAAGTATTGGAGTTTCAGCTTCAGCATCAGTCTTTCCAATGAATATTCAGGACTGATTTCCTTTAGGATGGACTGGTTTAATCTCCTTGAAGTCCAAGGGACTCTCAAGAGTCTTCTTAACTTTGGACAAATTAGTCTTTCTGAGCCTCAGTTTTCCCATCTTTAAGATGAGGATTCCATCTTCTCTGTTCATTCATTAATCAGAGATGAATGAATTAATGTTAAGTGCTTTGTGAGAGCTTGTTAAATGAAAGCACTTACTATTTTTTTTAATAATGTAAATCCCAATTTTTTTATAAATCCTTTCAATTTACAGCCTTACACTGAGACATAAGGATAAGTTTTTGTAGGTTTGGTTCTTTCTAAATTGAAAGACATAGATTATGCCAGACATTTAGCTCAGGTATTGTTAACAACTGCATTCATTGATTATATAAATTAATAACTTATAACTTTAATGCCTTGATATATCACTAAAATATGTGTTCTTTCATTGCCACCATCTGTGTGCAGTGTTATTCCTTAGTGACTTTTCTGTGAATACGTTATTATTTTCTTCAGGAGTCACTTTTTAAAAATTCCTAATTTGCCCTATTATTTTAAATATTTAGGGGCAAGAAAAAGAGTTTTTGAGAGAAAGGAGATAAATCCCCCAACCAACAGGAGGATTATGTTTACTGTGCCTGCATTTTTCATTTGCTGTTCTATTTTTGTTGTGTATTATTTTGCTCGCTATATTATTTCCATTCTTTTTAGCTTTCATC
Source organism: Oreotragus oreotragus (assembly GCA_006410675.1). Classification (NCBI taxonomy): domain Eukaryota; kingdom Metazoa; phylum Chordata; class Mammalia; order Artiodactyla; family Bovidae; genus Oreotragus; species Oreotragus oreotragus. The sequence continues at coordinate 543,485 of SJYX01002555.1, forward strand.
ACCAGGAAAGGATGCAAGTTTCCTTCTGAGCTATGCTTCCCACTCCAGTTACCAGCGGGAAGTGTCATATTAGTGGTATGATATAGTCCTCAACTGCAGATGCCTCTGTTGGTTCTGCAGCTCTTTCGCGTCCTATCAGCAGCAGTAGTTATTTTAAATAGGGTTGATATTATGGTCTGCATAGTGAAGTTAGCCCTACCTTTCCTTAGGTTTCTTTTTTTCCATTTCTTGCTTGTGTGGGTTGAAAACTGTGAATTATAAGACTCTGAAAATCAGGATGAATCTAGGAAGTAAACGATCATGCAGACTAATTTCTGTTTAGACTTTTGACTTGGAACTAGGGAGCTTGCTTTAAGACACCTAGCTGGCATTTGCCCTCTGATAAATCCATCAACCAGTTAAAGCCCAATTCAAAGGAATGCTAAGTTCAGTTCAGTTCAGTCACAGTCGTGTCATACTCTTTGCAACCCCATGAACCACAACATGCCAGGCCTCCCTGACCATCACCAACTCCCAGAGTTTACTCACACTCATGTCCATCAAGTCGGTGATGTCAGCCAGCCATCTCATCCTCTGTCATCCCCTTCTTCTCCTGTTCTCAATCCCTCCCAGCATCAGGGTCTTTTCCAATGAGTCAACTCTTTGCATGAGGTGGCCAAGGTATTAGAGTTTCAGCCTCAGCATCAGTCCTTCCAATGAACACCCAGGACTGGTCTCCTTTAGGATGGACTGGTTGGATCTCCTTGCAGTCCAAGGGACTCTCAAGAGTCTTCTCCAACACCAGAGTTCAAAAGCATCAGTTCTTCGGCGCTCACTTTTCTTCACAGTCCAACTCTCACATCCATACATGACCACTGGAAAAACCATAGCCTTGACTAGAGTCAGTTACCTCAAAATTTCCTCCAGGTGTTAAGAGTAAAGAGTAAGAAGCTAGTCATAATCTTAGTGACTTGTCTCACAAACAACTGTTAGGATTTGTTTATCATCAGTACACAGAAATATCAGTCAACTTCATTGCATGAATCATGCTATATTGTGTAAGTTTAGTTCAATTCTGTTGTTCAGTCATGTCCAACTCCTTGTGACCCCATGGACTGCAGCACGCCAGACTTCCCTGTCCATCACCAACCCCTAGAACTTACTCAAACTCATGTCCATTGAGTCGGTGATGCCATCCAACCGTCTCATCCTATCGTCCCCTTCTCCAGCCAAATCCATACCACTCTTCCCCCTCTGCCTTTCATGACTTGAATATTTCCTTCACTCCTCTCTACAAACTTAGTACCTTGGAGACATTCCTTTCATAACATTTTTCCAAACGTTTTATGATGCAGTTCCTAACTGCAAATGTAAAATCCCTTTGTATACTTACTCCATGGTACCTGGAATCCCTTAGCTTATGGACTTTTATTTCTCCTCAACATTTAAGCATTGGATGAATAACTGATGCATTGTGAGTATTGAAGAAAATGTTGATAGTGTCACAGGGGTTCTGAATAACCTTAAAAAAAAAACATTAAAACACTGTGGTATGCTCATTCATTGAGAAACAATGTACTTCACATATTTTTGAAGTCAAATAGTACAATTGTTGGAAAAAGTGGTGTTTTCTAATTAATCAGTGTGCCAGAAAATTACTCCATCCAGAACATTTCATTCTCAGAATGTATCTGTTATCCTCTTATATAAAATTGAGAGCATATTTGACAGAAAAAATGTAGGAGAATTTTTTTAAGTAGCTGAATGCAATTTAAAGAGGAGCATGCTTAAAGTTTTCTTGCATTCAAATTCTAAAGTAAAGCAAAGCAAAGCGTCCAACTAGCATATACTACCAGGTAAGGTGAGCATACTTGTCTTATTTAGAGAAAAAAAAAAGGCAACAAAAGGGATGACATATTGTTAAATCCATCCTAAATTATTTCTCTAACATTATTTGATCAGCTTGATTTCACATTAGGAGTTGGGTGGTTATTGACTGTCATTTAGACCTCTTCTTCAATTAGTGGTTTGTTTCCAAACCCGTATCAAAATCTGAGTATATCTCCTCAACCCAACTGGTAAGACTGACCAATAAAAACAAAATTGGCCTAATGCTTTGAGGAACTTTGCTGGGCCAGTTTGGGACCAAGTGTGGTATTTTTCTTTACAATCTGGAGAGCTTTTCCCCAACTGCTCTTTTCAGTTCAGTTCAGTCGCTCAGGTATGTCCGACTCTTTGCGACCCCATGAATCACAGCACGCCAGGCCTCCCTGTCCATCACCAACTCCCAGAGTTCACTCAGACTCGCGTCCATCGAGTCCGTGATGCCATCCAGCCATCTCATCCTCAGTCATCCTCTTCTCCTCCTGCCCCCAATCCCTCCCAGCATCCGAGTCTNTCAATAACCTCAGATATGCAGATGACACCACCCTTATGGCAGAAAGTGAAGAAGAACTAAAGAGCCTCTTGATGAAAGTGAAAGAGGAGAGTGAAAAAGTTGGCTTAAAGCTCAACATTTAGAAAATGAAGATCATGGCATCCAGTCCCATCACTTCATGGGAAATAGATGGGGAAACAGTGGAAACAGTGATGACTTTATTTTCTTGGGCTCCAAAATCACTGCAGATGGTGATTGCAGCCATGAAATTAAAAGACGCTTGCTCCTTGGAAGAAAAGCTATGACCAACCCAGACAGCATATTAAAAAGCAGAGACATCACTTTGCTGACAAAGGTCTATCTAGTCAAAGCTATGGTTTTTCCAGTAGTCATGTATATATGTGAGAGTTGGACCATAAAGTAAACTAAGCACCAAAGAATTGATGCTTTTGAACTGTGGTGTTGGAGAAGACTCTTGAGAGTCCCTTGGACTGTAAGGAGATCCATCCAGTCTATCCTAAAGGAGATCAGTCCTGGGTGTTCATTGGAAGGACTGATGCTGAAGCTGAAACTTCAATACTTTGGCCACCTGATGTGAAGAACTGACTTTTTGGAAAAGTCCCTGATGCTAGGAAAGATTGAAGTCAGGAGGAGAAGGTGATGACAGAGGATGAGATGATTGGATGGCATCACCTACTCAATGGACATAAGTCTGAGTAAACTCTGGGAGTTGGTTTTGGACAGGGGGCCTGGCATGCTGCAGTGCATGGGTTCCAAAGAGTCGGACTCAACTGAGCAACTGATCTGACTGAGTACTGCGTTAAAACTGAGTTGTTTATTGTGTAATCGTCAGTTGTGGGCTTAAAGAAAAAAAAGAGCCCATTTTATGTAGGCATCACCTACTCAATGGACATAAGTCTGAGTAAACTCTGGGAGTTGGTTTTGGACAGGGGGCCTGGCATGCTGCAGTGCATGGGTTCCAAAGAGTCGGACTCAACTGAGCAACTGATCTGACTGAGTACTGCGTTAAAACTGAGTTGTTTATTGTGTAATCATCAGTTGTGGGCTTAAAGAAAAAAAAAGAACCCATTTTATGTGACTAAGACTAAGGAATGTAGAGAGAGAAGACAAAGTTTATCCTTTCCTCCTCCTTGTGAATTCCAGACGTCTCTCTTCTTGAGAACCCCAGACCCCTCTCTCTTCAGGGACCCCCGGATTTCTTATCAACCTTCCTAAGAATTAACTTTCTTAGATTTATATGTATGATCACTATTGGTATGATCCCATCTTTTGAGTTCCTGGACCTAATTCCAATATGGCAGGGGGCCACCCCATGCAATACTAAACGGTTGTAGGACATCAGCAGGATGTCTGAGAATTGTACTCAATTCTGACACTATTTACCTGGACATAACATCATATTCCAGTGGCTAGGAGTTCAGCTCTACTAGGGTAATGCTACCCTGCAACCTCAGATTTCAGTTGCAAGCCCAGGTTATCACCTGTGCTTCTGTTTATAGATTGGAGATTCCAAAGGCTCCCGTCCTTCCATTTCAGACACCAGTTGCATGTCCAGGTTGTTACTTGTACTTCTTATCAACTGGCAGTAGATTAGATGTTCCCACAACCTCCTCCTGGGGTTCAGTTAATTTTCTAGAGCAGCTCACAGAACTCAGAAAAATATTTTATTTATTAGATTGCCAGTTTATTATATAAGAAGGTAACTTAGGAACAGCTAGATGGATGAGATGCATAAGAAAATGTAAGAGCAAAACATGGAGCTTCCATGACCTCGTTGGGGTGTAACTCTTCTGGCATCTCCATTTTTCATCAACACAGACGCTCTCTGGACCCTGTCCTTTTGGATTGTTACAGAGGCTTCCATGTGTAGGCATGACTGAATAAACCATTGGCCATTGGCAATTGATTAAACTTCCAGCTTCTCTCCCCTCTTTTGAGGTCAAGGGATGGGACAGAAAGTTTTGAACACTTCAACACTAGGCTGGTCCCCCTGGCAACCAGCCTCCTGCCTTAAGTGATCTAAGGGCATTCCAAAAGTCACATTATTAACATAATAAAAGACACACTTAAGAGATTGCAAGGTTTTTGAAACTCTGTGCTAGAAACTGGATGGATCAAATATGTGTTTCTTATTATGAATAACAGTGTCACTCTTCACAATTTAAAAATTCTGTAGTAGTCTAAGTATTTCTTTAATGCAGTATAAATAAAGTTGTGATTTAGAGACCATCATTATATATTAAGAACCGAAGACAATGGTTTCCTAATCTCAAATAAAGGAATTCTGGTGGTTATGGTGAAAATTTCCATGGACAGATTCACAGAAATATTAAAAAAGAGTTGTATCTCAAAGAATTCTAAGTTCAGGGAAATAATCTGTTCTGGGACACTGCTAACAACACAGTCCCAGGTAAGATAGCAACGTATAAAGATTTTTTTTTTTTCTCACAGAATATGAAAGTAAATAAAAACCAAGATGTTATTAATAATAAGTAAACACATGAAATCAGGAAATTATGATAAAGGAGCTTAACAAAGATTGACAGAACCAGAGATGTCTCCAGGAAGAAGCTATACTGAATGACGGTTCATGATATACCATGCAGAAAAAGTGACATTGAACACAAGCATGAGAGTATGGAGCAGTCTAATAAACACGACCCTCTCCCAGCTGGAACAGACTTGTGAATTGAAATATACTAAACGTAGATAGCATATTCAAAAGCAGAGACATTACTTTGCCAACTAAGGTCCGTCTGTCTAGTCAACGCTATGGTTTTTCCAGTAGTCATGTATGGATGTCAGAATTGGACTGTGAAGAAGGGTGAGCGCTGAAGAATTGATACTTTTGAACTGTGGTGCTGGAGAAGACTCTTGAGAGTCCCTTGGACTGCAAAGAGATCCAAGAAGATATTAAGAAGAGGTGGCAAGAATACACAGAAGAACTGTACAGAAAAGATCTTCATGACCCAGATAATCATGAGGATGTGATCACTAATCTAGAGCCAGATATCTTGGAATGTGAAGTCAAGTGGGCCTTAGAAAGCATCACTAAGAACAAAGCTAGTGGAGGTGATGGAATTCCAGTTGAGCTGTTTCAAATCCTGAAAGATGATGCTGTGATAGTGCTGCACTCAAAATGCCAGCAAATTTGGAAAACTCAGCAGTTGCCACAGGAAAAGGTCAGTTTTCATTCCAATCCCAAAGAAAGGCAATGCCAAA
>SJYX01002555.1:553302-577708 GCA_006410675.1 Oreotragus oreotragus
TTCAGCTTCAGCATCAGTCCTTCCAATGAATATTCAGGACTGATTTCCTTTAGGACAGACTTGCAGTCCAAGGGACCCTCAAGAGTCTACTCCAGCACCTCAGTTCAAAAGCATCAATTCTTCAGCATTCAGCTTTCTTTATGGTCCAACTCTCATCCATACATGACTACTGGAAAAATCCATAGCTTTGATATACAGACCTTTGTTGGCAAAGTGATGTCTCTGCTTTTTAATATGCTGTCTAGGTTTGTCATAGCTTTTCTTCCAAGGAGCAAGCATCTTTTAATTTCATGGCTGACAAAATATGGTCCACTGAAGAAGGAGATGGCAAACCATCTCAGTATTCTTGCCTTGAGAACCTCTCATTATATAAAACAATAAGGGATGGAGATAGAACAGAGGGAGACAGGAAAGGAACAAAGATAAGATACAGGTTGGGCTTCTCTTGTGGCTCAGCTGGTAAAAAAATCTGCCTTCTGTGCACAAGACCTGGGTTTGATCCCTGGGTTGGGAAGATCCCCTGGAGAAGGGAAAGGGTACCCACTCCTATATTCTGGTCTCAAATTCCATGGACTATGTCTATGGGGTTGCAAAGAGCTGAGCAACTTTCAATTTTACTTTCAAGATACAGGTAAACATAAAAGGGGGTAGAAAGAAAACATATATACATGGCAGACCCATTCCTTGAAGAGTGTCACACAGGTAATCTTACTCGGTGCTTATTCTACACAAAGATAACTTGATCTTGTGTGCTCCTTGTCTTAGTAAACACATTAATCCACCTCCTTATACTGTATTGACTTGAAGATAAGATCAGTCAGTTCAGTCCATCAGTCCTGTCTGACTGTTTTTGACCCACCTCCTTATACTGTATTGATTTGAAGATAAGATCAGTCAGTTCAGTCCATCAGTTCTGTTTGACTGTTTTTGACCCAGATTCTTTGCGATCTTATCTTGAAGACAAGATAGGCATGGAATAATTTTATGTACCACTCACTTATTTTCAAAGAAGTTTTGACAACCCTTTCCTTTCACTTGAAATGTATCTCCTAAAGACCTTGAGAACGTTTCTTCTTACTCACTCGGTAACGTAGTCATACTTGAAACACTAAATAAAATATTTTCCTTACATTTAGCCAGAAAACTACTTGTTCAAATCAGTACCCATATTTCTACCAAATTCTTAGCAAGTACTAGACATATGCAATATATAATTGAAAAAGGTAATAGGATAATTGAATTATGTGTTTTTTAAAACTTTATTTTCTTTAATATTTTCACCTTTGTTTTAAAATCACTTTATTGAGTTCTAATTTGAAAACAAAAAGCTATATATATACTAATGTATATAACTTGATAAGTTTGGAGATAAATTTGTAATCATCACCACCATCAAAACCAAAGACATATCCATCACCCTTCAAAGTTTCATCTTGCCTCCATTATTATTGTTGTTGTTGTTATGTGTGTTGAAAGAACGCTAAACAAGATCTATCATCATTAAAAAATAATTTAAGTACGTAATACAGTATTGTTAACTGTAGGCACCATGCTGTGCAGTGGATCTTCAGAATTTATTTTGTGTAACTGAAACTCTGTATCATTTGACCATCACCTCCCATTCCCTCTTCTCAGTTCTTGTCAAGCATCATCTCTTCTCTGTTTTAAATTTGAGTATTTCAGAGTCCACATAATTAGATCATAATGTATTTCTGTCTTTGTTCTTTTGGTTTATTTCAGTTATTGTAATGTCAGAACTGGCAGGATTCCCTTCATTTAAAAAGTTGAATAGCATTCCATTGTATGTATATGCAGCATCTTCTTTATCCAGTCACCTGTTGATAGACATGTAGGTTGTTTCCATATCTTGGCTATTGTGAATAATGCTACAATGAACCTGAGAGTGCAGGTATGTTTTTGAGATCCTGATTTCAATTCCTGTCGAAAAATTACCAAATGTGGTAGTGCTGGATCATATGGCAGGTCTATTTTAAATTTTTTGATGAAACTCTACATTGTTTCCCATAATGACTATACCAAATTACATGTTCACTAACCTGGGTTCCCTGTCCGTATGTCCCCACCCACTCTTGTTGTCTACATTTTTATTTTTCCATGATAGCCATCGTAACAGATGTGAAGTGATATCTCATTGTTGGTTTCATTTGCATTTTCCTGATGAATGGAAAGGTTGGATACCTTTTCATATACCTGTTGGCTATTGGTATGTCTTATTTGGAGAAACATCTACCTGGATACTTTGCCCAATTTTTAATTGCATGTGAGTGTCTATGAGGTGTTTGAGTTTTTATATGCCTTGAATTTGATATTAACCCCATCAGTGTATTATTATTTGCAAATATTTTCTCCCATTCTGTTGTCTTTTTACTCTGTTTCTTTTGCTGTGTTGAAGATTTTTAGTTTTATATAATCCCATTTGTTTATTTACTTACTAATTTCTTTGTCTTGCTGTGCCTTTGCTGTTATATCCAAAAAAATTATTGTAAGACAAGTATCAAGGACTTTCCTTCCTAGGTATTATTCAAAGTGTTTTATGATTTCAGTCATAGGTTTTTTAAGTCTTTGATCCATTTCGAGTTGATTTTGTGTATAGTATTAGGTATGGTCCAATTTCACTTGTTTGCATGAGGACATCTAGTTTTCCCAACACCATTTATTGAAGAGATTATCCTTTCCCCATTTTGTATTTTTGTCACTCTTGTCAAAGATTAATTGACTGTATATGTGTAGGATTGTTTCTGAGCTATTATTAAGTTTTTTAACTTTTTCTATTTTGGTAAAATATGTATAACATAAAGCTTTCTATATTAACTGTTTGAAAATATATGGTTCAGTGGTATTAAGTACATTTACGGAGTTGTTCAAACATGGTAACTATCCATTTCCAGAATTCTTCATCTATCAAAACTAAAACTCCTCACCCATTGGCCTCTGTTTCTATTTTTATAACAATACAATACTGTTTTAATTCCATAACTTTGTAATGTAGTTTAAAATCAGAATGTGTGATGGCTTTGAGTATTCTCAAGATTGCTTGACTCTTTGAGGTCTTTTGTGATTCAATACAAATTTTAGAGTTGCTTTTTCTATTTCTGTGAAAATGTCACTGGAATTCTGATAGCTCTTGTCTTGAATCTGTATATTGCTTTGGGCAGTATGGATATTTAGTAATAGTCATTGTTATAATCCATGAATTTAGAATATCATTCCATTTAATTGTGTCTTCAATATTTTTCATCAGTGTCATAATTTTCGTTGTACTGTTCTTTCATCTCCATGGTTAAAGTATTCTTGTAGATTCTATTATAAATAAGGTTGTGCTCTTCATATCTCTTTCTGATAGTTCATTTTTAGTGTATATAAATGCAACTGATCTTTGTATATTAACATTGTATTCTAAAACTTTACTGAATTGATTTATTAGTTCTATTAAATAACATTCTTAGAACCTTTAGGGTTTTCTATATATAATATGCAATCTGGAAACAGAAACAGTTTTACTTCTTACTGTCTAATATGGATGCCTTTTAACTTTCTTTACTTGCCTAAAACTGCTTTGCTAGGGCCTCTTGTTCTATATTGAATAGAAGTGGTAAGAGTGGGAACTGTTGTCTTCTGCCTGATCTTGGAAGAAAAGTTTTTAGCTTTTTCCACTTCTGTGATGTTAGCTGTGGGCATGTCATTCATATATATACATGTGTGTGTGTGTGTATGTATATATGTATATATAATCTATATAAGTTATATATATACATATACACACACACATATATAAAACATTATATATATCAATATATAATTAGTTAATATTGGGCTTCCCTGATAGTTCAATTGGTAAAGAATCTGCCTGCAATACAGGAAATGGCAACCCACTCCAGTATTCTTGCCTGGAGAATCCCAGGGATGGGGGAGCCTGGTGGGCTGCCGTCTATGGAGTCACACAGAGTCGGACACGACTGAAGTAACTTAGCAGCAGCAGCAGCAATACAGGAGACCCCAGTTTGATTCCTGGGTTGGGAAGATCCACTGGAGAAGAGATAGGCTACGTGCTGCAGTATTCTTGGGCTTCACTTGTGGCTCAGTTGGTGAAGAATCCACCTGTAATGCAGGAGACCTGGGTTCAACCCCTAGGTTGCTGCTGCTGCTGCTGCTAAGTCACTTCAGTCATGTCCGACTCTGTGTGACCCCATAGATGGCAGCCAGCCAGGTTCCTCTGTCCCTGGGATTCTCCAGGCAAGAACACTGGAATGGGTTGCCATTTCCTTCTCCAGTGCATGAAAGTGAAAAGTGAGAGTGAAGTTGCTCAGTCACAACCGACTCTTCGTGACCCCAGGGACTGTAGCCTACCAGGCTCCTCCGTCCATGTCCATGGGATTTTCCAGGCACAAGTACTGGAATGGGTTGCCATTGTCCTCTCCCATCCACAAGCTAAGGACGCTCAAGCTACCAGAAGTTAGGAGAGGCACACAGAACAGGTTTTCCCTCAGAGCTATCAGAAGGAACCAACCTTGATTAAGGGTTTCTAGACTCCCACCAGGCAAGAGTACGGGGGTGGGGTGCCATTGCCTTCCCAGCCACTAGGTTGGTTAATGAGTTAACCATTACTCAACCATGGGTTGGTTAATGAGTTAATATTATTGATTATGATATGTGCTTAGTCTCTCAGTCATGTCCAACTCTTTGTGGCCCCATGGATTGTAGTTGGCCAGGGTCCTCTGTCCATGGGGAGTTCTCCAGGCAAGAATACTGGAGTGGGTTACCATGCCCTCTTCCAAGGGATCTTCCCAACCCAGGGATGGAACCCAGGTCTCCTGCATTGCAGCCAGATTCTTTACTGTCTGAGCCACCAGGGAAGTCCACTGATTATTATATGATCTTTATTATATTGAGCTATACCCTTTTTATATTAATTTTTTGAGTTATTTTTACCATAGGGCTTCTCTGGCTAAAGAATACTGGGGACAGTGAGTGGTGGCAGGACATGAGGTCAGAGAAATAGCCAGAAGCCAGATCTCTCAGTGCCTTATGTTGGTCTTGAAGAGATGTTTGAACCTTCAGTGACTGGGAACCGACAGAAGTGTAAGAATAAAGTTATGTGATCTGATTTTTCACTTTATTCTCTTGAGTTCTCTATTCTTTTATTTAAGATTTAATTTAGTGATTCAGCTCAGAGTTGTTCCAGTATATGGTCCCTCAGAAACATTTAATTTCTAATGTTGAAATTAAAATCATTATGGTTTCTGATTTTTTTTTCTTTAACTTTTAATTTTTTATTGGAACATAGTTGATTAATAATGTTTTGTTAGTTTCAGGTGTGTGGCAAAGTCATGCAGTTAGACATGTACATGTATCTATTAATTTTCAAACTCTTTCCCCATTTAGGTTGTTACTTATTACTGAGCAGAGTTCCCTGAGCTATACAATAAGTCCTTGTTGGTTATCCATTTTTAATATAGCAGTGTAAACATGTTTCTTTTTCTTAAGGAGTACAAAATAGAGCTTCACTGAATTTCAGTCTGGCCGTACTTCTTAACCTTCCTTGTAGTCACAGAAGGGCCTGAAGCAAACACTATATTCAAGAAACTGTTCAGTTTCAAGTACTTTAATGATTTACCAAATGGCTAGCTTATCACAGATTTTCACTATATAATCCCTTCCACAACCATTGATACTGGCTTAATTGTTACTCAAAATGCATTCTGAATTAGATAAAGACAAACTTTCTACTCCTGAAGCTTATTCCCTTCTGTAAGAATAATTATCTGAAACTTGGAAATGTGCAAACAGGTTTCTGAGTGTTTTTTTTTTTAGTGCAGTTCTGAACTTGCAACTTTGATAATATTTTCATTGATTGGGCTGCTTCATAATTTTGTAAGCAGAGATATTAACCTGCAGATTTTGGTCAGGTAGCGAGGCAAATAATTTCTTTCTAGCAGAACAAATCATCCCAGGGATTATGGTTTATGGCCCCACTAGGCATTAATTGCTGCTGCTGCTAAGTCACTTCAGTCGTGTCTGACTCTGTGCGACCCCAGAGACAGCAGCCCACCAGGCTCCCTTGTCCCTGGGATTCTCCAGGCAAGAACACTGGAGTTGGGTGCCATTGCCTTCTCCAAGGCATTAATTAGATTTCTATATAAAGCACTCTTAACTTGGTATTTCTTTGTCAAATTTTCTATGTATACTTAGCTTCCCAAGTACTCTTTGAACTGGTCATAACATCTTACAACTTTTATTCTTAATTAATGAATTGTGTAGAATCTTTGAATATGCATGGGTGCCATTGCCTTCTCCAAGGCATTAATTAGATTTCTATATAAAGCACTCTTAACTTGGTATTTCTTTGTCAAATTTTCTATGTATACTTAGCTTCCCAAGTACTCTTTGAACTGGTCATAACATCTTACAACTTTTATTCTTAATTAATGAATTGTGTAGAATCTTTGAATATGCACTCTACATGTATGTGGAGTGATTTTTTTTCTTTTTGAAAATTATACTTTAACATTCATCAGATTTCCTTTTTCAAGATCAAGTCTCTAGTTCCTTCTTATCCCCACTCCAATAGATATCCTCAGGTTTCTGTAGTACTTTAAATACAACGTCAAATTTATAATCTTCTATTTTTAAGGTGGTAACTACAGTTCATGGTGATTTACAAGCACATAGCAAAAACCCATGAAACTCGTAGCTTCCAGAAGGTGCTACTGCTAGGGAGATCTCATCACAGATATCCTGCATGGAGGATGATTAGATGATTATTAGAATGATTACTATTTTCAGTGATCAGTTGACACCTTTAACACTATTACAGATTCAAGCAGAAAGAAAAATAAAACCCATTAAATTGCTAATATGAAGATGTGGCGATTTATACCTCTTCTTTAATTTTCTATGTATTCAGACTCTTTAATCTTGTCTAATTCCTTTAATATTTTATCTGGGATATTCTAGTGACTTTGAGAGGAAGTTTAAAGTGACAATACTCATATGTCCATAAAATGTTACATGCTTATCACAAGCACCCACTGCTTTTATGAGCACTTTTTCAATATTCAAAACAAACCCCAAATTTACCCTCAATGGCCACTGGCATGCAAATTTGAGTCCTTTAAATGTGTCAGTTTATTATTATAGTGGATGCATCTAACCATCTTTCAAAATCTGAAGAATAGTTGGTGCACATACAGGCACCTAGAGTAAAATCTACTCAGAATACCACTTATATAAAAACAGGCTGTTAATTATACCAGGAAAAATATATTGTCAGTTGTCCCAGAAAAAAAATGTTGTTATATGGTATTGAATAATGGAAGAATTTTGCACCCCTAAAATAAAACTGTTCAGTGTATCATTCCATGTATTTCTAACTAACAAGATATTAAACTCAATCTAAAACTAAACTAGATGTACTTGTTATGCCATCAATCACCTTAAATGTAATCCTTTTAGAACCATCCTTAGAAGTTTTACCTTTATCTCATTTGGCCAGCCTAGCAATCCTGTAAGGGAAGGAGGGTGGTTGTGGGTCTTATAGTTACAGGCAAGGGTAATTTCAGGGAGGAAGCAAGACTTGCCTCAGTTTAGCAAGGCTAATTATCCTGAAGGAGAAGAACCAGGATTTGGACTGGGAATATATTAATTTCAGAGTGATTCTCACTATAATACCAACGACAAAGAATCCATGAGACCAGTAAGAAAGTGAGCTTTCCATTCATTTTTCCATCATTATTCAGTGAGGCACTACTTTGGGTCAACTGAGAAAACAGCCATAAACAAAAGAGATAAAGTCTTTCCTTTAAAGGAGAGTGTATTTTGGACAGCTAACAAATCAATATTAAGTGTAACGCTAAGTATAATAAATATTATCAGGACAAACTTGGAGCTAGAAAGTGATAGGATTGGGGTGGTAGAGTGGAGGATACTATTTTACATAGGATATCATCGTACACATCTCAGATAAGGTGATACTTGACTAGAACCTGAGAAGGAGTGGAACGTGTGATACTGGAAGAACAGCAGCTGTGGAAGGAAAAAGGAGCAGAGACCTAGAGGCAAGAGGCGTTTGGAAGTTCTATGCATACCATAGAGACGAGGGTGAGTGGAGCTGAGTGAGCCATAGGTAGAGTAGCAAAAGATGAGGATGTTTTATTAATTTAATGGGAGACTATTGAATAGTCTTAAGGGGAAGGATGGTATGATTTGACTTGCGTTTAAAAGAGTTATAATATTATGACTTTTTGTGCTGTAAAGAAAGGAAAAGAGATGAAATGGAATGATAATTTAAGAGACAAGCATAGTCATTCAAGAAAATTAAAAGGTTTAATTTTACAAGCTTTGAGTTACAAATCATCTTTCATGAATTGTTCAGTTCTACAGAGACCCTGTCTTATTAACTTTTTTAAAAGAAATTTTAATGTGTATCAGGGAGGGTTCTCTACTCAAGCAATCCTTTAAAAAGAGGTACTAGAGGGAGAAGAATTAAATATGTCCATTAGGCCTTGAAGGTTTGAAGCAGGGATAAAGAAATAATGAAAATATTGAAATACTCAATTTCCCAAATGAGAACAAAAATCTCATATGAAAAACAGATGTAGAAGCTACCAGAAGCATTTCCACCATAAAATTTAAAATATGGTTCCTTTCATTTATCAATGTTTTAAAACTCTTATTTTTTCTATTAAATGTCAAGTAAAAGTTGTAATTTTAAAATTTTATTCTTTTTCCAAAACAATTAAAACCTTTACAGTTTTTTTGAATTATATGTTAATGAACACAGAGTAAAATTAAATAAAAATATTGTAATTGCTATTTTGAAACTTCATACTAAACTAATAGGTATACACAACACTACTACTGCTATCTTTTCACCAGTATTTCAGAAATGAAAAGAAAGTGTCAATTCTCAGGGAGAATTTTGCAGGGAGAGAGAATTTCATAGAAAAATCGCTTTATCATGTTTCTCATTTTTTTTGGTTGTTTGTTCTACATGTAGGAATGTGGAAGATTTCAACATAAGCAACATTTACACATGGTTCAGTGTTTGAGAAACAAATTTTGCATCTACTAATCTCCCTACCTTACTTACAAGTTAGAAAAAAATGACACTTACTCTCAATGTTGACCTCATGGTAAAATGAGATGATACATGCAACCTAACTCAAGAAGCGAATGAAAATTGCTCAAAAATGTGAATTAACGACTGGCCCCTTCCACGAGGCAATTCAGTGTAATGGAAAGAACTGTATTAGACTCTCTCAGATTGCAGTTCCTTTCATACTTATTAATTGTATGAAATTGAGAAAGTTACATCAGTCCTTTGATGTTCTGGCTTCTCAACTGAAAAGCAAGCAAAATAGTAATACAAAAGATTATTCAGTTGAGTTTAGTCGCTCAGTTGTGTCCAACTTTTTGTGACCCAATGGACCACAGCACGCCAGGCTTCCCTGTCCATCACCAACTCATGTCCATTGAGTCAGTGATGCCATCCAACCATCTCATCCTCTGTCGTCCCCTTCTCCTTCTGCCATCAATCTTTCCCACCATCAGGGTCTTTTCAAATGAGTCAGCTCTTCATATCTGGTGGCCAAAGTATTGGAGTTTCAGCTTCAACTTCAGTCCTTCCAATGAACACTCATGACTGATCTCCTTTAGGATGTACTGGTTGGATGTCCTTGCAGTCCAAGGGACTCTCAAGAGTCTTCTCCAACACTACAGTTCAAAAGCATCAATTCTTCGGCACTCAGCTTTCTTCACAGTCCAACTCTCACATCCATACGTGACCAATGGGAAAACCATAATATTGACTAGACAGACCTTTGTTGGAAAAGTAATGTCTCTGCTTTTGAATATGCTGTCTAGGTTGGTCATAACTTTCCTTCCAAGGAGTAAGTGACTTTTTATTTCATGGCTGCAGTCACCATCTGCAGTGATTTTGGAGCCCCCCAAAATAGTCAGCCTTCTTTCCACTGTTTTCCCATCTATTTCCAAAGGTATTAGAGTTTCAGCTTTAGCATCATTCCTTCCAAAGAAATCCCAGGGTTGATCTCCTTCAGAATGGACTGGTTGGATCTCCTTGCAGTCCAAGGGACTCTCAAGAGTCTTCTCCAACACCACACTTCAAACGCATCAATTCTTCGGCACTCAGCTTTCTTCACAGTCCGACTCTCACATCCATACATGACCACTGGAAAAACCATAGCCTTGACTAGACGGACCTTAGTCGGCAAAGTAATGTCTCTGCTTTTGAATATGCTATCTAGGTTGGTCATAACTTTTCTTCCAAGGAGTAAGCATCTTTTAATTTCATGGCTGCAGTCAGCATCTGCAGCGTCTTTTAATTTCATGGCTGCAGTGATTTTGGAACCCCCCAAAATAAAGTCTCATACTGTTTCCACTGTTTCCCCATCTATTTCCCATGAAGTGATAGGACAAGCTGCCATGATCTTCGTTTTCTGAATGTTGAGCTTTAAGCCAACTTTTTCAATCTACACTTTCACTTTCATCAAACTGCTCTTTTATCCTGTCCTTATTTCATAGAGGCTGTCTCATTCCACTGTAGTTCTCTTGCTTCTGATTCAGCTGTCCATCCTTCTCCCCATATACTGATGCTCACTTGTTTCACTGAACTTCTAAGTATAGTGCGGACTTCTTATATCAGCTATTGCATATAAATGAGACATTCCATCTGTCACATGCCATGGGTAAATATTCTCTTCCACCTAGACTAGATCATCCCACCCTTCTCACTGCTAACCCGTGGTACTCCTCCTGTTCCCTTCTACATGTACTTCCTCAGAGAAGCTGTCTGTAACCCTCTTTCAGCTGGATTAAGTGGCCAATCCATGTGGTCTCTGTTAGTCCTATGTGGAACTTTCTCATTGCACACTGAAACTCTGATTTCAGCTGTTTGTTTTCTTCTCTGTGTTCCTGGAAGGCTGGGACTAAGTTGAGTTTGCTTTTATAGTTCCAGACTCTCACCAGAACTGTATCTGGCATGTGATAGGTATATAATAAATATGTTTGAGTATATAATTATTTTTACAATTTTTCTTTGCATTTAATTATTTTTCAGTGTTTAATATTTGCTAAGCTTGACCTAGTTGTATGTGTGGCCTGGAGGAGATGAGTAGGGAAGTGCTAAGCAGTGACCAGTGGTGACAGTGATAAACTGCTTAGGGACTGTACATTTGTAAGTTTCTGTGTAACATAAACTTAATTAATATTACCATTTGATGGTGTACTTTGAAAAATGTTGACATTTTCATAGCTGTGTATTACCTGACTGATACTGTTTCCTGGGCCAGTGAGATTTATAGATACTTTTATTTTCATTAATTATAATTAAAATCTTTGTTTCTTACCGTTTTTAAAAAATACATATTATCATTGGGCCAATCATAGATAAAGGGTAGTAGATTTTAGTGATTTTACTAAAAATAGTAATTCTATTGAATAGTTTCTCCATTTTTTATTGGTGTAGTTTTATTCTAGAGTTGGATCTAATGTGTATAACGTAGCATTTGGTTTTCTAAACATTCCTGATTTTCAACAAGTCACATGAAAATATGTTCATTTGAACATTTTTAATATGTGTATTATTATTAGAAGAATACAGCTAAATTCACTTAATGACTTTTATAAAATATAAGATTGTATGATTATAAACTGTGAAGCCAAGTAACTAAGGATATTTTTAGAGCAAGTTATCCCAACAGCAACACTTATATACTGCAATATGTGAGAATCACATATACTTTTATTATTTATTTCACTCCCTATTTCTGCATTGATATTAATAACCATGCATTTTATTTCTATGAGTAGATATGTTTACCTTTCTGCATAGCATCATGCTAGTTGTTGCATTAGAAATTCTTTTAAATGAAAATTAGTTGTTATATGATACAGAAGGTATACATTTTTTTAAGCTGTTTATTTAAATGATTGATGTTTCTTATATTTCTCTAAATAAAAAAAGATGATGCAAAACTGGGCATACACTTCAACTGATTGTGAATGTTACTCTATATAGCTCATCTGTTATACTTCTATTTTAATGTCTTCTTAAAGGGTGTAGAAGTAGTTGAAACTGCTCCCTCAATTGTTGGTGGTATAGAGGTACTGTTTTTATTGGTTCATAGGTACCAAGCTTTACCCAAACTGTGAAGTGCTGTGGATTTCTTTGTGAATCACCATATCTAAGCTAATGTGGTGGTGGTTTACAAAGTAATTCATAGTGCTTCACAGGTGCTTCTGCAGTTGATCTACATCTCGAAGCCTAGGATCCCTTTACTGAGCCATTGAGAACAAGCTACTTTGTATCACAAGACTCACAAGGTCAAGAGATCCCTGGTAAATATACTGTAGAATCCTTCCATTTGGTACTTAGAGTTAACTACTATCAAAGTTGTGTCAAATGCACCAGAAATTTGATTTCTTTACTTAATACATATTTTACATAGTTGGTATATCTTATCTCTTCTGTTACTTTTCTGAAAAGTAATTTTATAATACTTCTTGGTTAAGAAACATAATACATCAGAAAGAAATTCATTAAATGGATATTTCCACCCAAATAATAAACATGTCATTTGAAATTTGAAGATTTTAATTTTCATTATTATACATACTCATGTAGAATTACTCTACATAAAGTCTATGTCAAATTAATGAATTAATTAAATATTTTAACTGCTAAACGGTCAAGGGCTTACAAGAATCCTTGCTATGCGATACTTCTGTAAGGAACCAAGATTTCATTTCATTCACACCAGGAAAACATTGTTGGTGTAGGCAAAGAAACAACCTTAACGTGTCAAATTGTATATTATGAAGGAGCATGTTAAATTAGGTATATTTTGGACACTCATTTCCATTTACCTTTTGTGGGACCAGTTTTCTTTGTTCCCATTTTATGATTCAAAAGATTGAGTTACCTTCCTGAGATCACAAAAGCCTATTTTCTTGCTGACATATGTTATTAAAACAAAGAACTTTGTGGTCATTTCAGTCATTAGAATTACTTAGGCTGATTGATTCATAAACCATTAATCAAACATTGGATGATTAACTGTTTTACTAATTGATTTAGATTCCAAATAGTTCTGTCGACCTTACCACATCCTTTTATTTACAGGGCTGGAACTTAAGACTTATCTCTGCTCAATGGTATGACCACAGTCTTTCATAACTGAATACTTTTGGTCTTTTACTTCTTAAGTGGCATGTTTGCACACCAAAATGGCAGTGGTATAGGTTTCTGAAATTACTTGTGAATCTTCATTCGGTGTATCTTTTGTATTCATTATGACTTCATTTTTGTCTTATGTTTGATTCTTTAGAAGTGGGTTGTGAATATGTCTCATAAAGTTGGGTGACTTAAATTATTGCACTAAGTAATTAAGTCCTTTTTTCTGATGGGTAAAAAAATCAATATATTATTTTAAATTGATATGTAGTCAAAATGATGAATGTCATATATGTGGCATATGATGATTTTGGCATTGAAATATATCTTATACAAACATGATTAGAGAGTCTTCACACAAAAACACTTTGCTGCTCTAAATTAATTTAAAAATATGATACAAATATATTATCCTAATTGACTAGTCTTTATCAGTAGTTTTAATTATCATGCCTTCCCTGAAAAATATATATTGTATCTCTTAAGCCTCTGTGTTCATAGGTAAGCTCCTCAGTGCTCTAGGATTCCCTGTGTTTTCATTGTGAGCTCCATTGCTGGTGTTTGTGGATGGGTTTGAAAAGCAACTGAAAAGATAGATTTCTGAGATACCATTGACCTAGAACCCTCTGATTTTTCTATTTTATTTAAGAACTCTACTTGAAAAATTTTCTTTGAACTAAAGATGCCATTTTTAATAAGAATACTTACAACTGCTGATTTACAAATTTAGAAGAAATTTGCAACATTTTTTCTTGAGAGCATTTTTAATTTATCAGAGATAAAATTAGGTTTATTCTCACATCTTATAATTATGCACTTTTATATTCTATCATCATTCTGTATTTAAGCCTAACATTGCTAACTCTTTTCATTTTTAAGATAAATACACAAAGGTTTACAAACAATATGTTAATTTGGGGTACAATTTTCAGTAGAACACATGTTCAAAATGGATTTACACTTTCTTTCTAGGGCCAAAGGCAGCATTAAGCACTCCTAACTTTTGTGAAACCTATATGAGAATACATATTAGAAAGTGAGTGTGTTAAGAGCTCTTCAGAGAAGCAGAGCCAATAAGATGTGTGTGTGTATACACATAGAGAGGGAGAGATACTTATCTTAAGGAATTGGCTCACATGATTGTGAAGGTGTGACAAGTCTAAAATATGATGGGGTAGATGAATAGACAGGAGACTCAGGAGAGAGCAGCAGTTTGAGTCTAGGACTCAAACTCAAATTCTGTTGCCAGAATTTCTTCTTGTTCTGGGGTGGTCAGTCTTTGTTCTATTAAGGCCTTCCTTCTGATTGGGTGAGACCCACCTACATTATGGAGAGTAGTCTGCTTTATTCTTAGCCCACTGATCTAAGTATTATTCTGATCCAAAAACACCTTCAAAACAAAACAAACAAAAACACCTTCACAGAAACATCCAGAATATGTTTGACCAAATGGCAAGTCACCCATGTATAGCCAGTGAGAACATTCGATGTTTTTTTTTTCCCCCAATGAATTAAAATTTTATTTGTGAGGTAATGATTTGATGTTATTTCTAAGATTTTCTTAATTATTTTGTACTTACAGCTCTGTATATGTGGACTTTCATATATTTATATTTCATTTCATTTAGTGGAAGTTTAGTTAGTTGTAGATATTCCTTTGGTTAAATTTCCAGAAAAAAATATTCTTCATCTGAAAGAATAGCAGAAATAATTACAACCTAGACATGTCTCATTAAAAGTTTGCTTTCATTTTATGGAAGAATTTTCATTTTATGGAATTTTAAAATAAATTCATAAGCTTTAAAAACTTAAGTTTAAACACTAGTTTAAAAAACTTATGATTACTATCAAAACATAAATTTTAAAAGCTTTTCTTTTTTATCTTTTTCATTTTTATAGAATTCTTATTCTATGTATTCTTTTGTGAACTTACAGGACCATATGTACTATGGATACTAAATAAATATTTGCACAGTGAATGAATGAAGTTTGAGTATTATAATCCTTAAAAATAAATTTGAGCAATGGTGAAAAAAGTGTTTATGATTATTAGCTTCATCTCTGATCCTAGCTTTTATCTCTTAATGCATCTTCCAAACTCATGGCAAAACTTCAACAGAAGTAAGTGATCACTTCATCTAAAAATTAATGAAATGGTGAAAAACATTTTTTTTCCAGTTGATAAGTTGTGTCTGACTCTTTGTGACCTCATGAACTGCAGCATCCCAGACTCCTGTGTCTTCCACTATTTCCTGGAGTTTGCTCAAATTCATGTCCATTGAGTTGGTGACGCTCTCTAACCATCTCATTGTCCACTGCCCCATTCTCCTTTGGCCTTCTATTTTTCCCATCAGCAAGGTCTTTTCCAGTGAGTCAGCTGTTCACATCAGGTGGCCTAAGTATTGAAGCTCCAGCTTCAGCATCAGTCCTTCCAAGGAATATTCATTGTTGATTTCCTTTAGGATTGACTGGTTTGATCTCCTTGCTATCCAGGGGACTCTCAAAAGTTTTCTCCAGCACCACAATTGGAAAAACATCAATTCTTCAGTGCTCAGCCTTCTTTATGGTCCAACTCTCACATGCATGCATGAGCCAAAGAAAACAAGAAGAAACCACAGTAGGGTAAATGGGTATCATATTAAATGTGAGTGAAATATATAGAATAAAAGAAGGATTTAGCCTGTTAGGAATCTGAGTTTTAAAAAGTTCTAGTTCATTTGGATGCATACTTTGGAAAGTACTTCAGCTGAATTAGTCGAATTCTGAAAACCGCAGTAGGGTAAATGGGTATCATATTAAATGTGAGTGAAATATATAGAATAAAAGAAGGATTTAGCCTGTTAGGAATCTGAGTTTTAAAAAGTTCTAGTTCATTTGGATGCATACTTTGGAAAGTACTTCAGCTGAATTAGTCGAATTCTGAAGATATTAGCCATGTACTAATTAGCAGCTAGTAGAATATCAACCTTTTATTTTCATGTGGGTATACTTAAGTGGTGTAACTGAACACCACTGTAATCAGTGTCCTAATTTTGTCTCCTTGAGAGACTGTACTTTTATAGCCTGTTCCCCAAATAATAATTAGAGGAGTAAATTAAATCTCTGCAATTCTGCTTTAGAAAATAAGGTGGAGAACTATACGCAGAGAGAAGAACTGAGCAAAATAAACAACCTTAGACTCTTAAAAATAGCTCTTCTTAGAGAAGCAACTAAGATTTATAGGGATCTGATTTAATCAGTAAATTGACATTATTGCCCTGTTTTATAGATGAAGGAATGAGAGTGCCCTAACTTGTAAATCTCTGTCCTTTCTATCATATGACACACTACCTATGTGCAAAATTTACATCCTTGAGGCCTTACAACTTAGGAGGAGAAATTTCAGAATAATAAGGAAAAAACTCACAAAAGCTACATTTGGAAAATATTTCTTTTTGTCCCTAGTACTTAAATTATAATAATTTCATCAGATTTCCATTTTTATTCATTTTTTTTTCTGTGAGGATATTCTCTTCTTTGTTGTGCTACTTTGAATGGTATGTTACAAAATATTTATATCCTGATTTTGGAAAAGTCTTCTCTATGCAGATACTTTTTGTCTACCAGAGGTCTCCTCGGTAGGCAGGTGGATATTTTCATGTGAATTAAATGTGTGAACCCAAGGTAATCATTATCCTGATCGGAACCAATCAGCTTTCCATATAAACAGATGACCCAAAATCAGCATTTCAGAGTCTGTGCTGTAGGAATGCATGGAACCCTTTGGTTACTAGCTGGTGAACATTCCAGGTATGAAGAGCTGACTGAATAGACAGAAAAAGAGAATACACGAGAATATAGTAGTTATAATGTAGCAGATTCATTTGTCAGACAATGGAGAGATTAGAGCTGTAGTCCTTCACTGGGGGTGGGGAGAACACATATAAACTGCAGGGTAATAGCCTTATGTAATTTGAGAAAACTTCTCAGATGATTTTTACTTGTTCATCTGCCTAAGAACCACTGACCTAAAATTTCCTAAGGTCAAAAATCATACAAACTCTTGGAGAAGAATACAGAAGATAATCATCAGATTTCCATTTTTATTCATTTTTTTTTCTGTGAGGATATTCTCTTCTTTGTTGTGCTACTTTGAATGGTATGTTACAAAATATTTATATCCTGATTTTGGAAAAGTCTTCTCTATGCAGATACTTTTTGTCTACCAGAGGTCTCCTCGGTAGGCAGGTGGATATTTTCATGTGAATTAAATGTGTGAACCCAAGGTAATCATTATCCTGATCGGAACCAATCAGCTTTCCATATAAACAGATGACCCAAAATCAGCATTTCAGAGTCTGTGCTGTAGGAATGCATGGAACCCTTTGGTTACTAGCTGGTGAACATTCCAGGTATGAAGAGCTGACTGAGTAGACAGAAAAAGAGAATACACGAGAATATAGTAGTTATAATGTAGCAGATTCATTTGTCAGACAATGGAGAGATTAGAGCTGTAGTCCTTCACTGGGGGTGGGGAGAACACATATAAACTGCAGGGTAATAGCCTTATGTAATTTGAGAAAACTTCTCAGATGATTTTTACTTGTTCATCTGCCTAAGAACCACTGACCTAAAATTTCCTAAGGTCAAAAATCATACAAACTCTTGGAGAAGAATACAGAAGATAACCATATAATCAGTATGAAGTAACATAAAGCTGGAGGAGGGAAATCTTTACAGCTCATAATCAAAAGCATCTTCTCTTCCTAAGGCAAGGTTACCATGGAAACACCAGGGCCTGAGAGCCTGGGGCACAAGCTTGGAGCTCAGGTCTGAATGGAAACAGTGTGTTAAAGAGAGCATATTAACTATTTGATAGTGCCTATCTAGAGCTAGGAATTCAGAGGGCAAATAAGTGAAATATCTAGAACAGTGCTGTCCAATAGAAATATAATGTAAGCTGCATAGGGAAGTTAACGTTTTCTAGTTTTCAAATAGGTTGAAATTAATTTGAAATATTAAATAGAATCCCATGAATCCAATTTAATAATATATTTAATAATATAATAAATTTAATAGTATATTTTATTAACTCACTATACAGAATACTCTAATTTCAACAAGTAATTGTGTAAGAATTATTAATCGGATATTTTACATTCTTTATTTGTGGTATTAAGTCTTCAGAATTTGAGATATAATTCAAACTTACAGCACGTCTCAGTTTGAAAGAAAATGAAAGTGATAGTCACTTAGTCACTCAGTCATGTCCAGCTCTGCAACCCTGTGGACTATGATATGCCACGCTTCTCTGTCCATGGGGTTCTGCAGATAAGAATACTGGAGTGAGTTGCCATTTCCTTCTCCAGGGGAGCTTCCCAACGCAGGGATTGAAGGCAGATTCTTTACAATCTGAGACACCAGGGAATCCATATGTCAAGTGCCCAGAAAGTCACCATGTAGCTAGTAACTATGGCATTGCATAGTTCAGATATAGAGGACAAATGTGAATGTGAGTTGAAATTCTCACATGCCTAGCTAAGTCTGTTTTGTCAGTTTTCCTAAGCATAGCACAGGGAGCTCAGCTCAGTGCTCTGTGATGACCTAAATGGGCAGGATGGGGGTGGAGTGGGAGGGAGGCTCAAAAGGAAGGGGGGTGTATGTATACATACAGTTGATTCACGTTGTTGTACAGCAGAAACTGACACAACATTGTAAAGCAGTTTTTCTGCAACAAAAAAGGAAGAATGCATTTACAAAATTTTAAAATGACAACAAAAAGTAGCAGTGAAAAAAAAGAACCTGGCAGATTATAGTAGTTAGAAAGACGTGTTCTCAAACTGCCCAGATTTGATGCCTGTTCCTACCACTCTGTAGCTCTGTGTGTGTCCTTTGGTCACATATCCTCAGTGTTCTGCTGTTTTCTCACCTGTAAAATAGAAAAATAACAATTTCCTCCTAAGGTTTTTATGAACATTACTTAGGTTACAGCAAGGCTTCAGGAGCACATAACAACAGCTTAAACATTACTGCTCCTAATTCTTTTGGTTGTTATAACCTGGCTTTTGAATGTCAGAATTAATCAAGATTCAGTTCTAGGCTCCGATGATTTTTTTAAAGATAAACAGGGAGCTCAGCTCAGTGCTCTGTGATGACCTAAATGGGCAGGATGGGGGTGGAGTGGGAGGGAGGCTCAAAAGGAAGGGGGGTGTATGTATACATACAGTTGATTCACGTTGTTGTACAGCAGAAACTGACACAACATTGTAAAGCAGTTTTTCTGCAACAAAAAAGGAAGAATGCATTTACAAAATTTTAAAATGACAACAAAAAGTAGCAGTGGAAAAAAAGAACCTGGCAGATTATAGTAGTTAGAAAGATGTGTTCTCAAACTGCCCAGATTTGATGCCTGTTCCTACCACTCTGTAGCTCTGTGTGTGTCCTTTGGTCACATATCCTCAGTGTTCTGCTGTTTTCTCACCTGTAAAATAGAAAAATAACAATTTCCTCCTAAGGTTTTTATGAACATTACTTAGGTTACAGCAAGGCTTCAGGAGCACATAACAACAGCTTAAACATTACTGCTCCTAATTCTTTTGGTTGTTATAACCTGGCTTTTGAATGTCAGAATTAATCAAGATTCAGTTCTAGGCTCCGTTGATTTTTTTAAAGATATTCTGGGAAAATTCTTTCTGTGACAAGGGCTCCAGTTCCTACTTCCATGATGATAATACACAGATTTTAATTTTAGGCTTAGACTTCTCTTTTGCAAATCAAAGTAGCTAATAAAATCCTGGACAGATCTCCTTAGATGACTTAAAGTGAAATTTGTTCTGTCGTGTCCGACTCTTTGCAACCTCATGGATATATAGTCCATGGAATTCTCCAGGCCAGAATACTGGAGTGGGTAGCCGTTCTGTTCTCCAAGGGATCTTCCCAAGCCAGGGATCGAACCCTGGTCTCCCGCATCGCAAGCAGATTCTTTAGCAGCTGAGGCACCAGGGAAGCCCAAGAATACTGGAGTGGGTAGCTTATTCCTTCTCCAGGAGATCTACCTGACCCAGGAATCAAAC
Organism: Oreotragus oreotragus; assembly: GCA_006410675.1. NCBI lineage: Eukaryota > Metazoa > Chordata > Mammalia > Artiodactyla > Bovidae > Oreotragus > Oreotragus oreotragus. The sequence goes on from SJYX01002555.1 coordinate 573,565, forward strand.
CAGGGTCTCCTGCATTGCAGGTGAATTCTTCACCAGCTTAGCTACCAGGGAAGCCTTTAAAGTTATCTCAAAATCAACATATTGATACTAGAGTGCAGAATCACCTCCACTGGATTCCACCCTTCATCCAAATAAACTGAAAGAGAGATCTTTTTCTTTCTGATAACTAATAACTGTACAGACGTATAAGCTGAAAATTTAGAGATAACCCTTGATCCACTCTCCCTCTTCTCCCATCATCAAAATCCTATGATCAAATAATCTCCTTTAAATTTCTTAAATCCATTTTCATCTTCACTGTATTTTTACCATCACCAGTTTACCCAGGGTAACATCATCCTGTGGATTAGTGCAATAGCCTCCCAAGTACTCTAACTTTATCTGTTTTACTTAAGGTGTCAATCTGATTATTTTATTCCCCTCCTTAAAAAGCTCCAGTAATTCCCCATGAGTTCCAGAGTTAATGATGGAGATCTTTTATGTGACCTAAAATTTACCACTGCCTGCCTCCAGCCTTTCCCTGGGCGCTAGTCACAGTGATTTAATTTCAGTTCTTATGCTTCTTCTTGTCTCAGTCTCAGGACGTTTGCAGAAGTGAATCCATCTATTCAGAATTCTCTACTCTCACCTGCTCTTCTAGTTAATTCCTGCTCATCCATTACTCATCAGTATAGTAAGGCCTCTCCGATATCTAGTCTCACAGCATACACAGCACCATCATAGTTTGCAATGTCTTTATTTATCAAATTATTGATTAATATTAGCTTCCCCTACTTGACTGTAAGTTTCATGATCGAAAGGCTCATTATTTAATTATATCATCGTTATTTGCAATGAGAAATATAGTTCCTGCCACAAAGAGGGTGCTCAGTATATATTCTGGAAAGGAGATCAGAAACCAGAAAATGTTAGCAGTAAAGCACAAAATCTTCATAGAAATCAAACCACTTTTCTTATTACAACAAAATTCTTTTCCCCTCAAGAGTGCCGGACTGTTACTATTACTGTTATGCCTCCCATTCATTGAAACGATTAAAATTGGTTCCATCCCCCAAACCTAGCAGAAGATTGCTAGTCTGCTTCACAGTTCTTGGTCTGTCTCCAAATACCGTCTTATAAATTTGCTCCCCGCAGTTCCCTTGTTTCCATCCTGATCAAACCCCAAAAGAGAATGCTTTGTTTATTTATATTGAACTGAAGTAAAGTTCACTTACAATATTATTAGTTGCAGGTGTACAACATAGTGATTAGATATTTTTATACATCACATACCATACAAAGTTATAGCTATATTCCCTGAGCTGTATGTTAGATTTTAGTGACTTTTTAGTTAATAACTGGTAATTTGTAATTCTCAGTCCCCTCCATCCATTTCATAAATACCCCCTCTAGAAATCCCTCCCCCTGGAACAAACCTGAAAATCACTGGTTTGTTCTCTGTTCTGTGAGTCTGTTTCTGTTTTATTTGTTGTTTACTTTGCTTTTTAGATTTCACATGTAAGTGAAAACGTACATATTTGTCTTTCTCTGACTTGTTTTACTAAGTGTAATGCCATCTAGGTCCATTATTATTGTCTCAAATGGTGAGATTTCTTTTTTTATGGCTGAATAATATTCTTTTTTTGTATATATATACACATCACATCTATTTATCCTTGCATCTATCTATGGACATTCAGGTTACTTTCTTATCTTGGTTATTGTAAATAGTTTCAGTGAACATCGAGGTGCATATATCTTTTTGAAATGGTATTTTTGTTTTCTTCAGATCCATACCCAGGTGTGGAATTTCTGGATAATATAACAGTTCTATTTTTAATTTTTTAAAAGACTTTTGTACTATTTTCCACAGTGGCTGTACCAATTTACATTTCCACCAACAGTGCAGAATGGTTCCCTTTTGTCTACATCCTTCCCAGCGCTTGTTATTTCTTATTTGTTTGTTTGTTTTATGATATCCATTCTGACAGGTATAAAGTGATATCCCATTGTGGTTTTGATCTTTTCATGTACCTGTTAGCCATCTGTATGTCTTCTTTGGAAAAAAAAATGCTATGCAGGTCTTCTACCGTTTTTATTTTTTTCCTAGATATTGAGTTTCATGTATTTTGTATTTTGGATGTTAGAAGGAGGTACTTTAACTCTGCTTCTGCCTAGGATTCTCCTGTGCAGTCCAGCTAGAAAGCCAGAATATTGCCCTAGGCAAATATAGTCAGAGATTGGAGGAAGGAACCAAAGTGGTTGATTACTAAGGTGTGAGAGCAAACCAGCACTGCCTTAACCAGTCTGGGACTTGGGATCCAATCAATGGTGTGTAGGACAGGAAGTGACTGACCCAGCTGCAGGTACCTAGGGTAAAATCAACCGCTGAATGTTTGCTTCTCATGAAAAAATAAAAAGTTAAAGGGATTTCTTGTATGTGCGTGTCTGGGACACCAATCTTGTTACATCTTCTGTGGCATATATATGAATCATAAACTTTCCAGCACTGAGAGGAAAGATTTAAATAACTAAAATACTTGAAAATAAACAGCATGCAGGCTGTATATATATATAAAATACCTACCTGATCATTAAGTGTTCATATAAGGTAAATTTAGGATATCTACATTTTATAAATTTGAGACCCAGCTATATTGGTGATAAAAACAAAATGTACATAAACACATGGCTTCTATTTAAGGTTGCATTTCTTTGCTGCCATTTTTCATTACAAAAGCTTTCTAACACAGTACTAAGGATAGCTGTTTTTGGAACCCATTTGCCTGTCTTGTAATCCTTTACTGAAGGGTGCTTTCCACTGTCCTTTTGCACTGCTACAGTTTTCTGCTTCCTGTTCACTTCCTTGGAGAGTTTCAAATAGGCTGCATCAGATCAATCAGGCGACTTTTAAAAATTGCCTTGGCAAAGCAATCTACAGATTCAATGCAATCCCTATCAAGCTACCAGCAGTATTTTTCACAGAACTAGAACAAATAATTTCAAGATTTGTATGGAAATATAAAAAAAAACTCGAATAGCCAAAGCAATTTTGAGAAAGAAGAATGGAACCAGAGGAATCAACTTGCCTGACTTCAGGCTCTACTACAAAGCCACAGTCATCAAGACAGTATGGTACTGGCACAAAGACAGAAACATAGATCAATGGAACAAAATAGAAAGCCCAGAGATAAATCCACACACCTATGGACACCTTGGGCTTCCCTGGTGGCTCAGAGGATAAAGCGTCTGCCTGCAATGCAGGAGACCTGGGTTCGATCCCTGGGTCGGGAAGATCCCCTGGAGAAGGAAATGGCAGCCCATTCCAGTATTCTTGCCTGGAGAATTCCATGGACAGAGGAGCCTGGTGGGCTACAGTCCACAGGGTCGCAAAGAGTCGGACACGACTGAGCGACGTCACTCACTCATGGACACCTTATCTTCGACAAAGGGGGCAAGAATATACAATGGAGTAAAGACAGTCTCTTTAACAAGTGGTGCTGGGAAAACTGGTCAACCACTTGTAAAAGAATGAAACTAGATCACTTTCTAACACCACACACAAAAATAAACTCAAAATGGATTAAAGATCTAAATGTAAGACCAGAAACTGTAAAACTCCTAGAGGAGGACATAGGCAAAACACTCTCCAACATAAACCACAGCAGGATCCTCTATGACCCACCTCCCAGAATACTGGAAATAAAAGCAAAAATAAACAAATGGGATCTAATTAAAATTAAAAACTTCTGCACAACAAAGGAAACTGTAAGTAAGGTGAAAAGACAGCCTTCTGAATGGGAGAAAACAATAGCAAATGAAGCAACTGACAACTAATATCAAAAATATACAAGCAACTTATGCAGCTCAACTCCAGAAAAGTTAAGAATCCAATCAAAAAATGGGCCAAAGAACTAAATAGACATTTCTCCAAAGAAGTCATATGGATGGCTAACAAACACATAAAAAGATGCTCAACATCACTCATTATCAGAGAAATGCAAATCAAGACCACAATGAGGTACCGTTTCACACCAGTCAGAATGGCTACGATCCAAAAGTCTACAAGCAATAAATGCTGGAGAGGGTGTGGAGAAAAGGGAACCCTCTTACACTGTTGGTGGGAAATCAAACTAGTACAGCCACTATGGAGAACAGTGTGGAG
>SJYX01002556.1:7420-19063 GCA_006410675.1 Oreotragus oreotragus
TCTGTTTTAATCGAGGACTTCCAGAGACAGAGTTCAATACCATGATCAGGAAGATGGGTTTTAACTCCTAATGGCTAACACCTATTTCTTTGTACCCTACTAGTTCCACGACCTTTTATACAGATCATCTCATTGAATCCTCGTAACCATGCTCTGGGGAACATGCTATCATTCCACTTTAAAGACGTAGAAACTGAAGCTTAACATAGTGAAGATATTTTTAAGATCAAGAAGCTAGTGATAGCAGGGTCAGCACCTGACCTCAAGCCCTAACTGACTCTAAATCTAGTTTTTTAAGGATGCAGTATCCTGTGCCCTTTCATAGTAGGCTAATTTAGAACAGATAAGAGATTTTTTTTTTAAATTTATTTAAGAAAGTGAGTTTCTCACTGAGAATCTAGATTAATGACTTTCCCTGCTATTTCATGAATTTGAATGTAACTTCATACCAAAGTAAGTAAACAACTGTGGCATTGAACTTGAGGGACTAATCAGGCTTTCACTCCTATTGAACAACTTTATTATTTGAAAACCTAGAAATATTACAGTCACTCAGTTTTGCCATTCCTGGAAAAGTTTTCTATTTTTCACATCTTACCTTTTAACATAGTTTTTGTCCTGGGATCACTTTTCTTTCTATATCTCAGCATTTAATCCAGTCTTAGCTGTAATGTTTTTACCCTGATAGTTTATCCCTGACTTATAGACCCAGCCCAGATCACTCTCCCAAGCTCCAGGTGTCATTTCTAGCTGCCCCCTGGACACTGCTGGTGGTCCACACCGGACTTTCATCATCTCTGACACCTGACAAGCCAGGCCCTTCACCTGACTTCCCAGTTCCCAATTATGACACACCCATCCCTGCCCCTCAGGCCTCAAACTTCCTCAAACTCCAGGATCATCTTTGCTACTTCTTTTTTCTACGAAATCTGATCTACTCATTCTCTTATCCTGTGATTTATTCACTATGCTTGAAGGGGTCAGAACACAAATAATATTCATCATTCATTCAAGTACCATGCTTCTGCTGTTGGACTGTGGATATGGACCGACCAGACAAAAGCCAGCAGTTAGAGGGCTTCTCATATTAGTGAATGGAAGAAAGCAGACAACAAGATGTGCACAGAGGTATGTGTGGGTTTTCAGAAGAAGGGGAGATTGCTCTGAGCTGAAGAGTAGCTGGAGATGATACACTGTATCACATCCCGCCCCTCCCTTCCACGCTCACAGTCATCACAGATCCCAAGCACAGGGATGTAAGGCCAGGTTTAGTGAGACACTCTGAAATCAAGACTGTGAATCAATATGGGAGTAGAATCTACAAAAGAGTGGACATACGTGTATGTATGACTGACCCACTGTGCTGAACAGCAGAAAGTGGCACAAAACTGTAAATCAGCTACACTCCAATAAAAATTAAAAGAGAAAAAAAAGACTGTGAATCAGTGGCTACAAATTCCTGTCCTACCTAGCCCAAGCTTGACCCTGCTTTACAGTTTGGTCTAGGTTTAACAGGAAGCTTCCAGAGAGGTTTAATTAGAGAAGAGTATCATCGTATAATTTAGGACTTTCAAACATTTGCTCTGGATACTCTGCAGGGGATGAATTGTAGGGGAGTAAGATTGGAGAAGGCAATGGCAACCCACTCGAGCATTCTTGCCTGGAGAATCCCAGGGACGGGGGAGCCTGGTGGGCTGCTGTCTATGGGGTCACACAGAGTCGGACACGACTGAAGTGACTTAGCACAGCATGGCTCTAGACACACTGCTTCATTTAAAAATCTCAGAACATGTAGAGTGTTTCCTCTCCTCGGGGGAATCCCATTCTATCTGCTCAAAATAATCTTCCCTTATTTTTTACAGTGCATCTTCATCAGCCTTCAGGTCTCAGATTAAATCACAGACAAGCTTTTGGAACTGAAAAGAAGTCTTTCCAACCTACAATCCCCACCCTCAACCCTATTTGAATCCTTCATGGTACTTTTGTAACTGACCACAACTCTCAGTGACATATGTATTTGTTTAATGGTCTTTCCCTCCCATCCGATAGTAAGTGCCATATGGGTGAGGACCACGTTTGTTTTATTCACCATTGTATACCTAATAGCTAGTACTGTCCTTGCAAAGAAAGGGTGCTCAATAGATGTCCTGCCCTGATAGTTGATAATTAATGAAAAAGCATGAGGACTGAGAGATATTTAAAAGATTTTATATTAAAAATGAACATTAAAACTAAAAAAAAAAAAATGCCCACTGAAGAAACAGACACAGCAAACTGGCAAACTACTCTCTATAAACCAATAGGAAACAGATACTAACTCAAACAAAAAAATAAGCAAAATATTTGAATAAGTGCAGCCCACAAAAAAGGATGCCTAAAGGACCAATATAAATATGAAAAATTGTTTTAATTTCATTACTCATCGTAAAAATGCAAATTAAAAGCAACAATACAAGCTGCAAATTAAAAGTATGCATCCACTAAAATGGCAAAAATTAGAGAGATAGAAAACACCAAATATCAGCAAGTATGAGACTATACATCAGTACACCTGCTTTGGAAAGCTGTGAGCAGTGTCTACTAAAGCTGACACTTACGCATTCTCTGTGACCAGAAAGAATCACACATATGTGTAATTTAAAGACCAGTAATAGAATATCAACAACAGTGCTTTTAAGAATTGTTCCGAACTGGAGATGACTCAAATACCCATAAATAGAATAGGTCGTGATAGACATATACACACACACACACAGAGGAATATTATGCAACAATTAAAATGCATCATCTATCACTCCACAAAACAAAACAAATATACCCTGCAAATGCAGTGTTGGCAAAAGGACACTAGAGAGAAAGAGTTCATTTAGATGAACTTGAGAAGCAAATAAAACATATTTATGCTGTTAGAAGTCAGGTTGAGCTTATCCTTAGGAGGGGTTTAGCAAGTGACCACAGAGTATGCCTGAGACCAGAGAGTATACTTCTGGGGACCAATTGATGTCCTCTTTCTTGAACTGGGTGCTGGATATACAATTGTGCTCAGTTATGAAAATTCATCAAGAGTGTACTTAAGATATATGCGCTCTTCTGTATGCTATACCATAAGAGGAAACTAAACAGAAAGTTGAAGTGGTCGATCACTGTTTACAGTCACTCGTGTGCTTTCGGTATAAGGAAGATAAAATGTGCTTCCTGGAATACATACCATTGGAAGAAGCAAATCTGTAAAAAAAAAAATCTATAAACTTCTTGCTCATTATGGAGTAAGACAGACCTTCATTGATCTGCACAATCATATGAGAAATGGACAAACATATTTTTGCATTGGGGGCCATTAGTGGTTTCCAGAACACATTAAGAGCAATATCCTTGAACATGGAATCAAATAAAAATATCAACAATAATATTTTACAAGTTTTAAAAAAGTTCTGTTATACTTCCACCTCTACACAAGAGCCTCACTATAACCTTAAGCAGACAGGAGAGTTTATGCCCATACTACTGGCCAGGAAACTGAGGCCCAAGGAACAGTAAGTCACTAGGAAAAATGGTAGAGATGAGTTCCTAGTCCTATTTCAGATGGCCTTTCATTATTTCAATATTTTAGGAGTTCCTAAGAAATTTGACTAAGACAACTTCCTTTTAGACATGTAATATTTCTAGAAATCCTGAACAGTATAATACCTAAACATTTTCTGTATATTAAGAATAACACATAATGACCAAAACCCATTGTGAATTCAGTGATGTTTTACGGTCAATTTATAGTTTACCAATCATAGCTATATGCATTAATTCAGAGGAAAATACTGAATGAACATACGAATTCAAGGTTATCCAGATAATTGGATGGTCAAGTACTTAAAGGGTCAGGGACCAAGAGCACAGTGGCTTCCAGTCTGCCTTCAGATTTCCTGTGGAGGCTTGCAGAGGCTACCTTCCACGAGGAGTGCCAGCTCACTACATATTACCACTCCAGTTCAGTACAGTAGAAAGTGGGTGCTCCTGCCTACCTCCTGTCCATACTGTTTTGGCAAACAGCACCAGATCTCACCTTGAAGAACTCCTTTGCCCTCTTCTTAGTTCACATAACGCCACAGGGCTGACCTCACCTCACCCGGGGGCTGTTATGCAGAATGTTCCATTTCCTGGGCACAGAGACAGGTACCAGTCTGGACAGACTGGTATATATTTGACCTGTCTTCGGTTCTTCTCAAAGACAGGTCAAATAACAGTCTTAGGAATTTGTATAAAATAGTTGGGAACTATTTCTGCTGGGGTTGCTGAGCTGGTAGGACACAGCCTGGCGTTGTAGTGGCCACTCCAAACTGTATAGAAAGAATCCGCTGGAAACCAAGCTAACAAAGAGGAAAGAGAGCCCAGACATGGAGGGCAAGTGTGACAATACCACCTGGGCACCTGGATGCTTCTGCGCCTGAAACTAGCACTACCCTTGGACTTACACAAGTTTATAAATTCCCTTTTTTGCTTTTGGATTTGCAACGAAAGGAGTCCTGATCAATACCCTTGAGCACAAAACTTAGCTTCTATGTGTTTCAGTTTCCTAACCTGGAAAATGGCAGGGATTATAATACCTGACTCAGAGAGTGATTATAAGGATCAGATGAGGTGATGGTTGTAAAAGCATAGGGTAAAGCGGTAGAGAAAAACTTCTTAAGGCTTCTTGTTGTCCTTAATTATGAACCCACGAAAGAGGATAGGACAGAGGTATGACGTCTCCAAAAGAAAAACATTGCCCCGTCCTTCTTCTGGCATGAACAGATTCTGGCAAAGCCTAGGAAGGGCTGAACACACGACTGTTCATGTAATTCCTTTTCTAATTCTGAATTTGAGGATCTGAAATCCTCAAAGTTCAATGGACCATGTGGAGGGAAGATTATATTAAGCCCCAGGCTACAGAATGAATCACTGATATAAGGAGCAGTGGCCGGCTCTAATGAGCTTTCCTCATCCCACCTGTATGGTGAAGATACTGAAATCAAGATTTCAGCCACTGTGAAGGAATTATTGCAGGACAAGGGTTTATTTGGACTACAAGAAGCAGCATGGCATTTATCAGACCATAAATGCATGTGCTAAAGAAATTGCCAGTGACCACAACATAAGTCCTTCTTTTTAACTCAGATGATAAGCCTCCCACAACTCGGGGGGAGAAAAACCATTGTGTCATCTCTAAGGTTGAGTTTCTCAGGCAGCTGCTGAGGGTAACTTTCTCCCCAGGCAGAGCAGAAAGCAGGGAGTTATTTATTTCCAGGTTTCCTGCGGGAAAAACCTAATCACTCCCTCAAGGAAGCCATTACTTAGGGAATTCTAAAGACCAGTGTGCACTCTGCACTCTAGGCTAACAAGAAGTTGCAATAAAGATGGCTTCTAAGGTATCTGGTCAAGGAGACCCAGGGTCATGCTTTTTCTTTCTAAAATGGACATCATCTTTTTCCTTCTAATTTTAAAAGTAACGTGTGTGTTTTTAAAGGCATTTTAAAAAGTATAGGAAAGAAGAAAAGGGTAGTCACATATCTATGTATTTATATCTACATCTATAACTATTTATAGTAAGAGTGAGTTCTGATTTTGTTAATTGGAATGGCATCACACTGAATACACTGTTTGGTAATCTGTTTCTGCCACCTAACAGTACAACATGGACTTTTTTCAATGTCATTAAATATAAGCCAACATTTTCCTTTATGATATACCATAATTTATGGTAGCCCAAGAAGGCAATGGCACCCCACCCCAGTACTCTTGCCTGGAAAATCCCATGGATGGAGTAGCCTGGTGGGCTGCAGTCCATGGGGTCGCTAACAGTCGGACAGACTGAGCGACTTCACTTTCACTTTTCTCTTTCATGCATTGGAGAAGGAAATGGCAACCCACTCCAGTGTTTTTGCCTGGAGAATCCCAGGGACGGGAGAGCCTGGTGGGCTGCTGTCTATGGGGTCACACAGAGTCGGACACGACTGAAGTGACTTAGCAGCAGCAGCAGCATGCTAATAGTTACTAAAGAGTTTCCTCTTCAATTTTCTATTCTTTTAAACAAGTGGGCCAAGTTCATATCTCTGGTTAAATCTTTAACACAAAGATTTATTTAAGAGACATTCCTAGAACTGGCATCACCTTGCCCATGGTATTCAACATCGAGTCATGAGAACATGCCTAACTTACAGTCAGGAGAGTTGTGCCAATTTTACTTCCACCAGCATTACAGGCATACCTCAGAGATCTTGCAGGTTTGGTTCAAGATCAGAAGAAAGTGAATACTGCAATGAAGCGAGTCACACATTTTTTTGTTTCCCGGTGCATATAAAAGCTATATTTACACTAAATTGTAGTCTGTTAAATATGCAATAGCATTGTGTCTTAAAAACAATGTACATATCTTAATTTAAAATATTTTATTGCTAACAATGGCATTCTCTGAGCCTATAGGGAGTTATAGTCCTTTCACTGGTGGAAGGTCTTACCTCCATGTTGACGGCTGCTGACTGATCTGGGTGGTGGTTGCTGAAGATGGGGGTGGCTGTGGCAATTTCTTAAAAGAAGGTAACATGGGAGTGTGCCACATTGATTGACTCTCCCTTTCATGAACAGTTTCTCCAGTATGCAGTACTGCTGGACAGCATTTTACCTGCCTTAGCACTTCTTTCAAAATTAGAGTGGATCCTCTCAAACTGGCCCCTGCTTGATCAACTAAGTTGATGTCATATTCTAAATCCTTCAGTGTCCTTTCAACCATCTTCACAGCAACCCCCTCAGGGATAGAGTCCCTCTCGAAAAATCACTTTCTTTGCTCATACTGTGAGAATCACCAAAATGTGACAGTGAGGGAAGGGATGCGGTTGGAATAATGGTGCCAATAGACTTGCTCGAGGCAGGGTTGCCCCAAACCTTCCTCTTTTTTTTTTTTAAGTTTGGAGAAGACTCTTGAGAGTCCCTTGGACTGCAAGGAGATCCAACCAGTCCATTCTGAAGGAGATCAACCCTGGGATTTCTTTGGAAGGAAGGATGCTGAAGCTGAATCTGCAGTACTTTGGCCACCTCATGCGAAGAGTTGACTCATTGGAAAAGACTCTGATGCTGGGAGGGATTGGGGGCGGGAGGAGAAGGGGACAACAGAGGATGAGATGGCTGGATGGCATCACGGACTCGACGGACATGAGTCTGAGTGACTCCGGGAGCTGTTGATGGACAGGGAGGCCTGGCGTGCTGCGATTCATGGGGTCGCAGAGTCGGACACGACTGAGTGACTGAACTGAACATCAGTGAAGCCCATGATCAGAAGGGTGACCACGCGGGTTGAAAAGGAAGTCACAGGGAGGAGGGAAGTTGGGCTGGAAAGGACGGGAGTGAGAGGAGGAACAGAGGACAAAGCAGCAGGTGTGAGAATCTGCGTGGACTGCTCTGGATCGCTGGCCGGTGCTGGGATTTTATAATGTGACTGAGCCTTCTGATAAACATATTACCAATGAAAAAGTAAGTTAAAACTACTGAGATGAAAAGGTTTAATGTGTCTCACATTCCGACTCATACTGACAGGTCTTTAGAGGCCAGTTCAAAATGTCAAAAAGAAATGGTCTCATCACAGAACGAACTGGGGATCTTTCAGGAATGGTTCAGTTCCTATGGGAAACTTCCCAGCTGTCACTGTCGGTCACTGTAAACCTCTGTGAGTATATTTGCCTTCTGGAAGGATAGGAAATCAATAAGGACAAGGACTTCAGGAATTGAGTGTGACATACGTTGTCATGGGGGATCTTGAACCGACTCTCTAATGATGAATGTGTCCAATAGTCTGGCGTGGTACAGTCTGTCCTTCGGCAGTTTCTGGGCATCCGGGGGACCTAAGGTTGGAGCGCATGCCTTCTCAGAAGCACTCCAGTACTGGGCTAGCCTCTGCATTCGATCTTCTTCCACACGGAACATCCTTGCAGCCTTCCCTCCTTTTTCTGCCGATTCCTACTCATCCTCTGAGGCCTGAATGTAAATGCTGACCCTTCTGTGACTCCACCTCTCCCCCAGAAGGCTGCAATTACTTTGAGCTCCCTCATGACCCAGTACTGACCTTGAACTCAATCACTGCGCTCAGCTCACTCTGTCACCACCTTGAGTGTGCACGCTGGCCTTCCCACTGAACCAAGAGTGAACACAGCATGTGAAGTGAAGGGTGTCCTACTTATATTTCTAGTATCCCTTGCATATGGCTTCACACCTGCCACAGACAAACTGCAATGTCTGGTCTTGTGAAACTACACACAAACATGGTAGCCAGCAATGAACACTGAGTGGATATTGATGGAACATTTATGTACCCATATTTCATCTCTTTCCACAGAGCGTTCAAAGCACAACAAAAAGGTAAGTGCCAAACAGATCCATAATATTCCATTATTGTCCAACTGTTATGATGGAGGGAACAAAATGATGGATAATAAAATAGGTACTCAGTGAGCTTCTGTAACATGCCCAAGAGCACAGTGGTACAGGACCAATATTTGAACTTGGATCTGCCTGACTGCAAAAGCTGTGCTCTTAATCATGACATTATCCTGTCTCCAAGTCTCTGACCATATGAGGAGACCAAAGCTTTAAGATCTGGAATCTGTTCTGAAAGATACTCCAAGCTGAGGGGGGCAAAAACACTCACAGCAAACTCATCCACTTTTCAAAAGTGCCCTACTATAAATGGCTTCTCTTTGACGGATTACAGAGGGAAAAAAAGAAACCTATCAGGGAGATTCTAAATGCGATGAACCATCCCAATCTGCCATGTCTCTCTATGTTGCAAGAGGGTCTTGATGGAGACAGGTGGGAATGATAGTTTTAAAAGGAGGATAAATATGCCACGCTTTGAATGGAAACAAAGCACAAACAAACTCTTTGATCATCAAATCAGCACACATGAAATTAAAATAAATTAGACTTGGAAAAGACAAAGTGATGATTATGCAAATGCCAATTAAATTGATACTGACAGTGTTCTAGGATAAAGTCAAAGGGAAGCTGGCCCCTGATCCCTGGCAGAAGGTGAGACCACCTCGAGCAGTGTGACACTTGGGATGGAGAAAGAGCCAATGGGTGACACGTGCCAAGACTGTCAAGTAGGTCCTGGCAGCCCTTGTACCCTTGCTCTTGGTGAAGGGCAACCACACCTGTCCTCATGCACAAGCTCAGAGGCCTCGCCCCCTGCAGCTTTTAGAGGGACTTTCTGACCCACCCCCCCTCACTTTACTGCCTACTGCCAGACCCAAACTGAAGTCTTTCTTCTTCCTTACATTTCCTGCCCTTCCTGCCCCATCTCTCAAGGCCCCATTTGCTCCCATGGACTGGAGCTGAATCCTTCATTCATTTATTAAAAAATTTATGGAGCACCATGCTGGGCCAGTCTCTGTTCTAGGTACTGGTAATAAGTCTGGTTGGCTGAAAGTCCCGGGCCTCAGGTAACATGTGTACTAGTGTAAGAGAAGGAATTAAAAAATAGATACAGAACATAATGTCAGGTTATGTTGAATGCTATGAAGGAAAATTAAGCAGAATAAGGGGACAGAAAAGGATGAGATCTACTAGTTTGTAGAGAGAAGTCAGGAAATACTTCTGTGATGAGCAGACACCAGGATGAGGTGAGGCAATGAGCCACGAGAATCTCAGGGGCAAGTCTGTCCCAGGGAGAGGCCAGTGCATATGAAAAAGACCTTGAGGCAGGAAAAGAGCTATAGACGTCCCAGAAGCAGAAAAGAGGCTCGCACTGGAACTGCGTAAGCAGGGCTGAGGATAAGAGATGGGTCAGAGCCTCAGCTAGTGAGCAGAGAAGTCAACACTGTAGGGAAAGGGAAAAAGAGATGGAACAGGAAATCCAGGTGAGGACTCACGTTGGCTCTGACCAGATGTGAGGGGAGGGGTGGACGTCAGATGTGAGATATATTTTCAAATAGAACCCACAGGATTTTCTGATACACTGGATGTAGGGTGTGAGGGAAGGAGATGTCTAAGATGATTCAAAGACCAGCTGAGGTTGATCTGAGATCCTCCCTGCGAATGAAGAGTCCCAGGGATGGCGGAGCCTGGTGGGCTGCCATCTATGGGGTCGCACAGAGTCGGAGACGACTGAAGCGACTTAGCAGCAGCAGTCTGAAAAATCTTAAGAGGCACATACATTCGAAGGTCAAAGGGAAGAGTGACTCATTCCTTTATTCATCCATTTACTGGTTCTATCATTCCCTTCTTCTCTTATAGAAGGTCCTATGATAGGGGCTAGAGAGATGAATAATATAGGATTCAGTAACAAATGTTTCACAGCTCCCCTGGGGCCTCAAGGGTAAAGAGTCCGCCTGCCAGTGCAGGAGACACAGGTTTGAGCCATGGGTTGGGAAGATCCCCTGGAGTAGGAAATGCAATCCACTCCAGTATTCTTGCCTGGAAAATTCCATGGACAGAGGAGTCTGGCGGGCTACAGTCCATGGTGTCCCAGCATTTTGGACACAATTTAGTGACTAAACAACAAACACTTCAGTAACTGTTAACATAAAGTTGTTGATACAGTTAAGCAGCCTACAGTGGGAAAGACACTGAAACTGGTTAAATCTCTGAAAGGTACTATAGAGACCAGGGACGTTAGTTCCTAACTGCTGATCCCATGACCTGCTGACGTCATTGGGCCAAGCTTCCCACTCTGGGAAAGGCTGACATTTTTGGTCCAGTAACTTTGTGGTAGGGAGATGTCCTCTGCCTTATAGAATGCTTAGCAGCATCCCTGGCCTCTACCCACTCTACCCACTAAATGGCTTTAAGGACACCTGCCTCCACCCCTAGATAGATGTGACAACCAAAAATGCCTTCAGCTCTGGCCCAATGTCTCCTGGGGAGATAGCTGACCCTGTTGAGAACTGCTGCCGTAGGGTACTGTGAGACTGTTCAAGGTGCCAAACCCATACACAGAGGAAGCACACCCGAACGTCTCATGTAGCAGGGTCTACAGGTGGGCACAGCCCTGCACACTTGGTGCAATCAAGGCCCCTTTCAAGGCCCCTTTGGCAGCAGAATTTCACATCCCATCCAGCTGGAAGAGAAGGTTCCCTCTTCTGAATCCCAGAGTATTCATCCTGTCTATTTTGTGTCACTTTCAGTACATCTATATCTGTCCAGCTGCTACTTGATACCTGCAAGCCCACAAACTACTGAGTACTTTGCTCATCATCTTCCTCGGCCACTTCACCATTTGCATCCCAGCTTAACTACATTCCAAGACTGGGTTAAGTGCCCCCATGAAGCGCCAATCCTGTCTCACACTCCTTTTATATAACGCCTTCCTCATTTATAAATTTCTTTCTTTGATAAATCATTTGACTGTTAGTTTCCCTTCCAGAAATGTGATCTCCTTGAAGGTGGAACTCTGGCTTTTTTGCACACTATCAAATCCCAGTAGCTAGCACAGTACTCAGATTATAAAAAAACTCAAAGCTTGTTGCACATATAAATGATTAATTAATGCTTGTGAGGCACCCTCCAAAATTGAGTCAGCACTCAATAAATGGTGGTTACGATACGATTTTACTAGTCTTAGGATTTGTAATGAGGACAGGGCTTCCCCGGTGCCTCAGTGGTAAAGAACCTGCCTGCCAATGC
>SJYX01002558.1:6505-18984 GCA_006410675.1 Oreotragus oreotragus
CCCCATCTATGTGCCATGAAGTGATGGGACCAGATGCCATGATCTTCGTTTTCTGAATGTTGAGCTTTAAGGGTTAGCAATTACTATTTTCTATCTTGATGCTGGCAACATAGTGGGAAATAGCCTTTCAGTAGAGAGAGGCATGTGGAACAAGCAGATTCATGGAGAGAAACTGAAATGCCATGAGGGAGAGGCCAGAACCAGGCCTGATGCCAATTTAGTTTCAATTTCAAATCACATGCATCCCTTAGATAGATACCCTGTCCCTTAAGGTAGCTTGGGAGAGATGCTCTCCTTTACAGCTAAATAAACCCACTGTGAAACTCCTTATTCAAGGAAATGGATTGCCAAAATGAGTTACCGTTCCTAAACTGATTTGTAGTATTCGGGTACATAATGTCATGTCAAAATAATGAGCTAAGTCCTAAAGCTCCAGAGCATTTTTTTCACCCAAGTATATGTTAATCTATCAATTAATGTAATAACTTCAATACCTTCTTCAGTATACAGATGAGCTGACACAATTTGGCCTGTGAATTTTCAGATTCTGTTTTGTAAAAGGTTGGAATAATTAACTAATTGAAAACTTTCCCCCAGAGGCCAGTTCTGTTGCAAATCCCTTTGGCAGCCCAGCTCCTGGAGAGGCAAAAGGAATATTCCATGGTATGAGACACTAACGATAGGTTAAATCATTTGAAACTTCCAATTAAAGAGGAATAAAGTAAGCAGGGAAATAATAATGATTCCAACACTGTGAAATACTTTGTTATGAATGGAAATACAAACATTATTTTCTTAAAACTGAAATGAGTATTATGTCCTCAGATGAGAGTCAGGATGAGGTGATGAAATAGGGTAAGCAACCCACTTGGCAGTAGCAGCAGAGAAGGGCCAGATAAATAGAGAAATAATTGAGACTTATGTTTCAGTCAGAATTGTCTGCCTCTGCCTCTAAAGCATGAATTATGTTCTTGAGCAATGCAATCAATCTTTTGGTGTCTGAACTCTGTCTTCCTTCTGAGGTTTATCTTCATTCGAATCACCATGCTATAGTTAAACTTTCCCTTATTTCATGAGGATGTTCCTGTTTTCCTGCGGCTGGTGATTATCATCTTAAATGGACTTCTCTGTTAAAGAGTTCAGGGTGAAGAGTTCAGGGTGAGGCTGTCATCATAGCTCTTAGAAAGGGGTTTCTTCACTTGTGCTGAGACTGATTAAGCCACTACTCTTTCCCTGTGGAGGTTTCCGTAAGGGACTTCTCACAAGCGTTCACAAAGGCAGAGAGGCTCCAGCAATGACCTCCCAGTCATCCACTGCATGACTCATTGTCAGATAACATTTTGCCAACACTGCCTGATCTGTTTCCCCAACTTATTGATTCACTTGTTCATTTTTGCTTGAGTGTTATAAGCGGATCCCAGACATCTCACTCCCCTCATAAATACTTGGTATGCATAAAAGGCATCAAATGACTTCTTAAAAAACAGAAGGGAAATGTTGAAAAATATTGGCTTCCAAGTATCCAAATTTTACCCCTCCCTCAGGCCTACTCCTGGCTTATAAATCTCCTTATCAAAAGGGGAGTTCATCAGATGACCTAAACACTAGAAAATACATTTCCTGCTGTCTTGTAGCATGTGCTAAACTGACCAGATACAACATTACATTTTGTATTTTCATTTAACTTCTCAGGAGTTTGTGTTGTTTCCCAAACTGGAATGAGGAAGCAATGTGGGATAAAGGAAAACTCTCAGACTTAGACAGTCCCGGGTTCTGATTGAGATTCCTCCATTTTACCTAAGTCTTCTGCACCTCAATTTCCACAGCTGTAAAATGGAGATGAAACCAGCCCTGTTACATAAGAGATCCATATTGTTATTCACACTTTCAGTTCAGTTCAGTCGCTCAGTCATGTCCGACTCTTTGCAACCCCATGAACCACAGCACGCCAGGCCTCCCTGTCCATCACCAACTCCTGGAGTCCACCCAAACCCATGTCCATCAAGTCAGTGATGCCATCCAGCCATCTCATCCTCTGTCATTCCCTTCTCCTCCTGCTCCCAATCCCTCCCAGCATCAGGATCTTTTCCAATGAGTCAGCTCTTCGCATCAGGTGGCCAAAGTATTGGAGTTTCAGCTTCAACATCAGTCCTTGCAATGAA
The DNA here is from genome assembly GCA_006410675.1 of Oreotragus oreotragus. Classification (NCBI taxonomy): domain Eukaryota; kingdom Metazoa; phylum Chordata; class Mammalia; order Artiodactyla; family Bovidae; genus Oreotragus; species Oreotragus oreotragus. The sequence continues at coordinate 8,668 of SJYX01002558.1, forward strand.
CACTCAGGACTGATTTCCTTTAGGATGGACTGGTTGGACTCTCAAGAGTCTTCTCCAACACCACAGTTCAAAAGCATCAATTCTTCCATGCTCAGCTTTCTTTATAGTCCAACTCTCACATCCATACATGACCACTGGAAAAACCATAGCCTTGACTAGACAGACCTTTGTTGACAAAGTAATGTCTCTGCTTTTGAATATGCTGTCTAGTTGATCATAACTTTCCTTCCAAGGAGTAAGCGTCTTTTAATTTCATGGCCGCAATCACCAACTGCAGTGATTTTGGAGCCCAGAAAAATAAACAGCCACTGTTTCCACTGTTTCCCCATCTATTTGCCATGAAGTGATGGGACCAGATGCCATGATCTTCATTTTCTGAATGTTGAACTTTAAGCCAACTTTTTCACTCTCCACTTTCACTTTCATCAAGAGGCTTTTTAGTTCCTCTTCACTTTCTGCCATAAGGGTGGTGTCATCTGCCTATCTGAGGTGATTGATATTTCTCCCAGCAATCTTGGAAATTGATTCCAGCTTGTACTTCCTCCAGCCCAGCGTTTCTCATGATGTACTCTGCATATAAGTTAAATAAGCAGGGTGACAGTATACAGCCTTGATCTACTCCTTTTCCTACTTGGAACCAGTCTGTTGTTCCCTGTCCAGTTCTAACTATTGCTTCCTGACCTGCATACAGGTTTCTGAAGAGGCAGGTCAGGTGGTCTGAAATTCCCATCTCTTTCAGAATTTTCCACAGTTTATTGTGATCCACACAGTCAAGCAGAAATAGATGTTTTTCTGGAACTCTCTTGCTGTTTTGACCCACACTCTAATATGCTCTTATTTTAGTGACCTGTTTTTTGAACTGTTAATTTTTTTGGCTGTGCTGGGTCTTTGTTGCTGAACACAGGCTTCCTCAGTTGCAGCGAGCTGGGACTCCTCTTCCTTGCGGCCATGGGCCTCTTCACTGTGCTGTCTTCTCCTGTTGGGTAACGGGCTCTAGAGTGCAGGTGTCATTTTGGGGCACACTGGCTTAGTTGCGCCACCACATTCGGACTCTTCCCAGACCAGGAATCAAACCTATGTCCCCTGCATTGGCAGGTGATTGTTAACCACTCGACCACCAAGAAAGTTCATAATCTAATGTTTCAATCTGGGATCAATTGTCTTTAAAATATGCAGTACATCTAAGTTTCATGGATATATTTCAGCAAGATTGGAAGCACCGACTGTGATTTTTTAAGATTCTTTATTAAATTTGCTATGACATTGCTTCTGTGTTTTGTTTTGGTTTTTGGCTGTGAGGTGTGTAGCTCCCTGACCCAGGATCAAACCACATCCTCTGCACTGGAAGGTGAAGTCTTAAGCACCAGACCACCAGGGAAGTCCCCTTGACTGTGATTTTTAATACAATGAAATAGCATAAATCACATACACACATATACACATACAAACACATACCAGAGTCCTGTGAAGATTAAGTGACTAATGAGATAATAAAAGAGAAATGCTTGGTTCATAGCAGATTGCAATAAATGGGACCTAATATTATTATGACCCTCTTCCTGGAAGAATAGCCCATGTCTAACAAAACTTGATTCTCTTCCCCCCCCCCCACCCCCCAGGATTTAATCCTGTGAATTACACACAATTGGGATAAGCTCAATTAATATTTGGTCTTTTGATTTATTGATATACCAGGTAGACTAGTGTTTAAAAATTAGAAAGAAAAAAAAAGAACTTTACATATGGAGTATTTTCTATGGTATGTGGCAAAAAGTTTTGACATGATTTAGAGTCACAGATAAAAGGATGAGACAGGATGTGTCCTGAGAGTCAGGTGTGAATCATATTCCAGCCACAAAAACAAGGATTTTGAAACTTGCCTCAGGCCACAGAAAAAGGCCTCACAGCTGTAACTCAGATCATGGTTATAACATTCTGATTTCTCTTTCTCTAACCTCTTGAAGCTATCAAAGAATCTACTGGGCAATTTAGCAGAAAACATAGACAACCTTACAAAATTTTTGCATTCTGTTAATCCTCCTTCAGACATGCTAGCAATTTCCCAAGTCCTGCCTCATTGGATTCATCTGGTTTCAGTACAAACATCTTAGAAAGACTTGGGAACCAGACCAGGGATTCGAATGATCTCTCAGCTCAGTGTGTTTTGCATGCACGTGTGCTACCTAGAGATATGTGACCACAGTCCCAGAGAGCCCTGTGAGGTCATTGGAGATGACCTCTGTTTCCAACAGAAGTATGCATCTAAGGAAAAGTTGCTCAGAGGCTCAGGCATGTCCAGCTCTTTGTGAAGGAAAATGTAAACAGGTTTAATTGCCAGCAGTAGGTCTCAGCTGCTCTGACCCTCCATGCACTTTATCCTCTCCCTGGAACCCAGAACTCTGTGCTGTTTGTCCAAGAGCTGCCAAGAGGGGCCACTGGTATTTCCCTGGGGGGTCTATCAGTTCAGTTCAGTCACTCACTTGTGTCCGACTCTTTGTGATCCCATGGACTGCAGCATGTTAGGCTTCCCTGTCCATTACCAACTCCAAGAGCTTGCTCAAACTCACGTCCATCGTGTCGGTGATGCCATCCAACCATCTCATCCTCTGTCATTCCCTTCTCCTCCTGCCTGCAATCGTTCCCAGCATCAGGGTCTTTTCCAATGGGTCAGTTCTTCACATCAGGTGGCCAAAGTACTGGAGCTTCAGCTTCAGCATCAGTCCTTCCAGTGAATATTCAGGACTGATTTCCTTTAGGATGGACTGGTTGGATCTCCTTACATTCCAAGGGACTCTCAAGAGTCTCCAGCATCACAGTTCGAGAGCATCAGTTCTTTGGCATTCAGCTCTCTTTATAGCCCACTGTCACATCCATACATGACTGCTGGAAAAAACTACAGCTTTGGCATCTCTGGCTGGTGACAAATCTCTGTTCTGTATTATTAACCAGTATTAGTTGAGATTAGCGAAACTTCTCTCCCTCCATCTGCCCTCTTGCCTGCCAATATTTATTGATTCTTTGCAGTGTTCATGGCTGCATTTAACTTTGCGTTTCCCCCTCTCAAGCTCTCCCTGTTAACAGGGTTATCCTCCAACTCTGGGTTGAACAAATGGAAAGAGAAGACTCTGGATCATCTTCCCCTCCCGTTGTTATATTGTTTGTAATGTATTGAGAGCCGCTGAACATTTGGCCCCTGTAGACAAGATGCTCAAAGAACAGAGAAGGAAGGAGCTTGGTAGAAAACAAGCCTCAGAGTGAAGTTCACTAAAGCTCTTAAATTGAAAGTTGAGGAAGACTCAGGGCTTCCCTGGTGGCTCAGATGGTAAAGAATCTGCCCCAAATGCAGAAGACCTGGGTTCAGTCCCTGGGTCGGGAAGATCCCCTGGAGAAGGAAATGGCTACCCACTCCAGTATTCTTGCCTGGAGAATTCCATGGACGGAGGAGCCTGACAGGCTACAGCCCACGGGGTCTGAAAGAGTCAGACACGACTGAGTGACTAATACTTGCAATTTCTTTTAGGGATGACAGCTCCTCCATAGAGTGTTTCTTCCTAGAAGCAGGTGTACAGTGTCCAGCATTACTTTGGGGCCTCAGTAAGCATTCACCAAGAGGTAATGTGAGTGACCTCTACACAGAGAGCTGTGGGAGTAGGTGGGGATGAATCAGAGGCACAGTGAATTGTGAATTGGCCCTTTCCTAATGTGACTCAGCTCACCTGCTGCCCAGATTCACTGGAGCCCTGTTGGTTTCTAAGGAGACCACTGAGCACTAGGCAATAGCAGACTGTGTGGACACTGTGCTTCTGTGGTTGTGGACCCCATTATCCTGTGATCCGCACATATGAACCTGTTGGCTGGGGGCTTCCCAGGAAAGCCTTCATGTCTTTGAACAGCATTAGAGCAAGAACACAGAAAAAGAAATATTTCTAAGGTTATTTGCAGACTCAAACACCTGCTTGCAGTGAAATCCTTTGCCTGCTCATAAGAGGTACTTGATTTATGTTCTGGCCACAGAATTGTGCTGAACGCCAGACGCATTTAGAATAACTGGGTTGAGGGCACAGGGAAAGGATGCATCAATAAATAAATTAAAAAATGAAGAATATTCCAGAAGGAAATGCAGGTCTATGGCACATCATTACGTAATAATGGCTCACATGTCTAGTGCTTACTATGTGACAGATTCTGAGAATAACAAGATCAGTAAACCTGGCCCCTCCTCTTGCAGAACTAGTGGGTTTGGAGGCACCGACCTTCACAGAGAGCAGCTCTCCTACTCCTCACAGCAGCCAAGATAGTGGGAAGGTGGATCAGCCCAAAGTGAAACCCAGCATCTGTATCACACAGACAGCACCTGAGGGAGTCTTTCCACTCCACCAGGCTGCATAGAATCTAAATTAGCCTCCTAAACCAAGTGGTAGGTCCTCATCCAACTTGATTGCTTGAAAGAGTAAATTTAAGAATAATTTTAATATTGTCTGCCAGTAGAGGGATGCTCCACAATACTTCAGAAGTTTCTTCCCTTAAAGAGTGAGCTCTTTCCCTCATATCTTTTGTACGTACCAATAACTTCAAAATACTTTATCATAGGCAATAGAAAGGAAACCATCAACAGAGTTAGTGTCAAAATTATCATACATTCTAAACAAGTGGATTTTAAATTTTAATGAGTTTTTATTAAGTATTTTTTTCCTCTTAATTTTTGTATGCCACTGATACTTTTCATCAAAAGGGCATGGAAACACTGTATATTTTTAAAGGGTAGGAAAATCAGAGGAACTAATTTTCCATTTAACCTCAAGTTCAGGAAACTTAAATCTTTGCAAAGGAAGTATTTAATTCTACCATCAAAATCAACCTTTCACAGATTCAGAAGTTTTAAGATGGTCTAAAGTAACCTAATCACCTTAACATGCATTTCTGAGAAACAGTAAATCCCCCCCCTCCCCCACAGGGGCCATTTTAAAAATACGACTTGATGTTACAGTTGTATGAATGAGAATCTGAGGTACTAACTTCTTATATTCATTGCCTGTCCTTTTCCTCAGAAATTACCCCTTATTGAACAAGTGTATTGTATGTAAAGGATGTCTTGCACCTTCTCTAGGCCTGGGAGGCAGCAGAAATGGAACTTTGAATTGGATTGTAACTGCCCCCCCCACCCGTTTTCTTCCTTATTCCTCGCTCCCTCCTTTCCATTGGGAAGCAGTTTTGAACTCCACAGTTGACCACTTGTTTAGACTTCTATATTTACTCTAGGTTTCTTCGTAAGGTGTGAATAAAAAGGGGATCACAAGATCCTGCCAAAGAGTCAAGACAGCAAGGATCCTCCATAAATGAGTAGGGGAGAAGTGGAGAGAGATGAGTTTCTATTCTCCATCTTTTTACAAGTGTCGCCAACCTAGGAGCTGAGAGATCATACATTTACAAAGTGGGTACTTACTCTTGGGGGTATGGCATGGCAGGATGGGGGCAACCAGGCAGAGGATTCTCAAGAACTGCCTACAGTTGGGCAAAATCATCTAACCCAATGGTTGTTTTATAATAAAGTGTTGAATAGCTCATGTAATCTGCTGAATCCTGTTCTGAAAGTGAGAAAGAGAATGGCTGTGTGGGTTCAGAATAATCGTCACCGTACTGTTGTTGACCCTGCTCATAGCATGGCTGATTGGGAGCTGCTGCCGCCACTGTCCAGTCTCACAAGGGAGTATTGGATTGCGTTATCAGTAGCCCAGGAAAAGATCCAAATTCAGTTTTCAAACAGCAGTTTTAGCTCTGTGATAAAGTTGAAAAATATTTAAATTGAACAAATCATCATAAGTTGAGATTATCTGTAGTTTCCAAGAAACAGTAAATAGTTACTCCAATTAAAAATGTAGGTTGTGATGGGAGGTTACAGCAAAGTGGTGAGGGATAAGGATGAAAATACAGAGGGCAGGTTGTGATATATCCTGAAAGAGGCTGGCAAAAGGCAATGGAGAGCCATTCATTTCTCTTTTGAGGGGGTAGGGGGAGGGTGGAGTGAGGATAGGATAAGCAGGCAGAGTCTAGCATCAAATATCTATTTTCTTTTTTTGATGTGGACTATTTTTAAAGTCTTTATGGAATTTGTTATAATATAGCTTCTGTTTTATGTTTTGGTGTTTTGGACATGAGGCACGTGGGATCTTAGCCACCTGACACCCCTTGCATTAGAAAATGAAGTCCTAACCACTGGCCTACCTGGAAAGAAAGAAAGAAAGAAAGAAAGAAAGAAAGAAAGTGAAGTCACTCAGTCGTGGCCGACTCTGAGACCCCATGGACCACAGCCTACCAGGTTCCTTCATCCATGGGATTTTCCAAGCAAGAATACTGGAGTGGGTTGCCATTGCCTTCTCCAGGAGATCTTCCCGACCCAGGGATTGAACCCGTGTCTCCTGCATTATAGGCAGACGCTTTACCGTCTGAGCCACCAGGGAAGCTGGAAAGTCCCACAAATATCTACTTTCAGTAACATTTTACAGGCATGTGGAAGATGATGTGAGGGAGAACTCCTGATCCTTGAACTCTAGCTCCCTGTTGTAGGTTGGTCCCAAGAAGCAGCTTCAGAGATGGAGACCTGCAGGCAGAAGTTTGGGGGGCTTTCCCTCAGGATCCACTCCTCCGAGGGAGTGATGGCAGCAGGATTAGGCAAAGGGAGAAGTGCTGCTGCCTTCAGGACAAAGGCTTCAGTTTATCCCAGAGGGAGCCCCAGAGCTGGTGTGGCTATTCAGAGTTGAATCAGATTCTGCCAATGGGGTCAGGCTTTATCCCTGTATCAGTAAGTCATTGGACAAAGAAGGGAGTGTGACCTTGTTCAGCTGAAGCCAATCAGCTGGGGGAGTGAGCGTTCCAGTTCAACCCCATTCCCAGTCCGTCCAATCTCTAGAAAATGGCACCACAAATTATCTCATTAATCATGCCAAAGCCTGGGGATTTCCTTGACCTCTCTCTTTTATTTTTACATCACATCCACTCCATTAGTAAATCCTTTTCTTGTCAGCTCTTCCTTTAAGGTGGTTATAGTCAGAGTACATTCGTCATAGTCCTCACCCCCTCATCTACTACTCGGGTCCTTATAATAGACTCCCAAATGGTCTTCCTGCATCCATTCTTCCTGTTTATAATCTCTTCTCTCTGTGTCATTATATCAATGCCTGGAACCTAGTGATTCCTCAATATATGTTAAATGAATGCCTAAATGACTTCAGAAGGTAGTGATCTCTTTAGCTATGAAGGAACCACTAGTATGGTAAAATGGAGAATTTGCTAGTCCATGGCTAATATAAGGAGGAAAATGAGAAGAAATTAAATTTTTTATATTAAAGGATTTTTAAAGGGTAAAATCCTATAAATATCAATATATGTCAAACATTTCAAAGATTTTAGTTAATTTAATAACTAAGAACCAGTAAGAAGTCATAACCAGTTCAAAGGTGAATTCAAAGTAACACAGATATAATAGTAATAATGCTGAAACGAATCTATAAACAGTTGTGAAATGGTCTTATTGGAAAGGAGGCAGGAGGAAATCAATTGTATTTCCATCTTTTTTTAAACTTTTAACTCTGCAGATAAAAGGCATTTCCATTTCTACCAGTTATGTGTAATTCAGAGAGAAATATAATAGTTCAAAGACAGTGAAAGTTGTAGAGACCCTATAAAATCAGCTAATCTGAAAGGGTGTTTAGGAAACAGTTCTGCATTGAAGATACCCAATAATGTTTCTGGGTCATTTCAAAGTCTTTCACTTTTTTTTGTTGTTGTTGTTCTTTCATGGGTAAGAAGAAAGAAAGAGGGAGAAAATTAAAAAAAAACAACCACGAAATTTCTTAGGCAGTTTTGCTTATGCCTATTCTCCTGGATAAATTATTTTTTTCCAAGTATTTTTTATTTCTTCAAATTTATTTGCCAGGAGTGACTGAAATAAAAAATTAATTGGGTCCCATCATCATCATGGAAATGGCTTTAAGAGAAAACCATGTGGTCATGTGAATATTATTGCTTCCCATTTTCAACCAGTAAATAGTTGCCATTGATAAATAGACAGCTAACAGTCTGTCAGGAATGCTCAAGATATGTTATATAATACAACATGCCTAGTCACAGGAGAAAAACTAAGAGATAACTTAGGTGAACTTCTTGATTTCATCATACAGGACAAGCACAAAAGCCCCGCCTATGCCTCTGAGAACACTGGACCACACGCCTTTGAAAAAGGCTTTGGCTCCTTGTCACGAGCAATCTTCATCCAGGACTCAAGCGTGCCTGTGTACATGATATCAGTTCCTTAGCACCCTGACTGCATCATCATGCGGCGACACACAGTGTCAAATGGATAGGAACTCAACCCAGCAGCCGCCGTGACCGACTGTGCGATCATCCAGCTGATGAAGATATGAGTGTTCTTGGGATCTGGAAGCATTCCCTTGGCGGTGTCATAGATACCGAAGTAGGCAGCACGGTAGATGATAATACCCTACACAGACATGTTAAAGCCTTGGTACAGACCTCTAATCCCGTCAGATTTGTAGATCTTAACCAAGCAGTCACCGAGGCCTCTGAATTCCTTTTCAGCTCCAGCTTTGCCCACGTCGGCTGCTAGATGGGTACAGTCAAAGTCGAGAGGGTACATGAAACACAGGGACATGGCCCCCGGCAGCACCACCTGATGCCAGATTCCCTGCAAAGTAGCTCCAAAACTGGGTCCTCTTGTCCACACCACCCAGGAAGATCTGCTTGTATTTGTCTTTGAAGGCAAAGTGAGAGCCTGGGTGGGGAAGTATCTGATCACATTGGCCAGGTCACCATGCCAGAAGGACAGGACTCCCTGCTCCTTGGGGACACGAACCACACAGTCTGTGATGCCCTTGTACTGCTTATCTGCAGTGATTTGCTTGCTGGCATGCTGCACCTGCAGCAGCAGCTTCACCTGCTCGGTGGGCACAACTGCGGTCTTGGAGATGGCCTCCGCCACTCCACCTGCCAGGAAGTCCTTGGCGAAGGACACGGCGGCATCTGTCATCTTGGAAGGAAAGAGTAAGCGGCCAACTGAAAGATCGGTGAGGACCCGGCTTGGACTCTGGGGCTCTGGGCTGGAGAAATTATTAATAGCAAGATTTTTATTCTCAAAAATGCCCTGGTTTGGAAGATAAGATATGTAATTGCCCTATTTGAAAATCTCTTTAATTTTAGTATTATTCCCTTAAGCCCATTTGGTCCAATGGTTAAGATGCTGTGCTCTCACTGCCAAGGGCCCAGGTTTGATTCTTCATGGGGGAACTAAGATCCTGCAAGCCCGGGGAGGGGGGAAAACAAATCTCTTAAAAAAATTCCAGCAGATTCCAATCAACAGGCACTTGACTTATTCACCTGAATAGAAGACAGGTAAGGCTTCCCTGGTGGCTCAGATGGTCAAGCGTCTGCCTGCAATGAGGGAGACCTGGCTCAGGAAGATCCTCTGGAGAAGGAAATGGCACCCCACTCCAGGACTCTTGCCTGGAAAAGCCCATGGGCGGAGGAGCCTGGTGGGCTACAGAATATGGGGTCACCAAGAGTCGGACACTACTGAGCGACTCCACTTTCTTTCTTTAAGTCCACTTAAACAGCAAAAGAATGTTGTTGAGATAGAGCTACACTGTGAAGGATTAACAACAAGTCAGTTAGTATTTGATATCTAAGTGGCTGGCGTTATGGTAACAAGTCAATGATGTGAGTTTTGAAATGGGCAGAGTTTAGAGCAGCCATAGGGCTGTCAGGCTGTCTCTTGATCAGGAACCCTGACCCATTCATCTGGAGAGATTCCGTCAGGCCCTGATTCCATGAGGCCTAGGACCTGCTCATTCTGGGTGGTAGTCAAAAGCTTGGACAGCTTCACTTTATAAAACAGTGGGGATTCTGTGCTTTTTCATTTAGCACTCCAAAGTAAAAACCCATAATAATGTTGTTCAGTTCAGTCTCTCAGTCGTGTCCAACTCTTTGCGACCCCATGAATCGCAGCACACCAGGCCTCCCTGTCCATCACCAACTCCTGAAGTCCACCCAAACTCATGTCCATTGAGTCGGTGATGCAATCCAGCCATTTCATCCTCTGTTGTCCCCTTCTCCTCCTGCCCCTAATCCTTCCCAGCATCAGACTATTTTCCAGTGAATCAGCTCTTCGCATGAGGTGGCCAGTGTACTGGAGTTTCAGCTTTAGCATCAGTCCTTCCAAAGAACAACCAGGACTGGTCTCCTTTAGGATGGACTGGTTGGATCTCCTTGCAGTCCAAGGGACTCTCAAGAGTCTTCTCCGACACC
>SJYX01002558.1:19277-57026 GCA_006410675.1 Oreotragus oreotragus
TCACTAGGTAATGCACTAAATATTCTAAATTGTTTTTTCTGCTTCTACACTTGTGTAAGCCTTATGTGTTAGTCACTCAGTCGTGTTCAACTCTTTGCGACCCCATGGACTGTAGCCCACCAGGCTCCTCTGTCCATGGAATTCTCCAGGCGAGAATGCTGGAGTGGGTTGCCATTCCTTTCTCCAGGGGATCTTCCCAACCCAGGGATTGAAGCCGTGTCTCCTGCACGGCAGGCGGATTCTTCACCATCTGAGCCACCAGGGAGCCCTTGTAAGCCTTAGCGTTCTCCTTTAGCCGGGTCCCAAGGCTACGCTGACGATTACACTGCAGGGTGTACAGATGCGGCGGCTTCTCCCTGTACCCTCGCTCTGGCCCACTTTCCCCGCTGTCGCTGTCCTGCATCAGCGCCTTAGGCCCCACAGCTCCTTGTCTTCGGCCTTGGATCTGCCAGTCCTCTAGTTCGTTTCCTCTGCACCATAATGTTCCAGTGGTTAATGGCTCGTAAACAAGGAATGAGCTTTCAGTGTACATTTAAAGGAGGCCATGGTGAGTAATCCTTCGTGTTCTGAATAATCACCCAACAATTTATCTCCTTACAAATAGAGATTTGGAGTTTTTATTAAAGAATGTCCTTGTAGCAGTATTAAGGGGAATTAAAAGAGTGTTTTTAGAAACTATCTGGCTAAGGGGAGAGAGATAAAAAGGGTAATTAAGGTGAGTGAAGGGAGATAATCGGCTATATAAAACTGTTTGTGGTGCGAGGGGGGGTCTTTTGTTAATCTCACGGAATGAATGTCTTGTAGTAGCATTNGATGGGTACAGTCAAAGTCGAGAGGGTACACGAAACACAGGGACATGGCCCCCGGCGGCACCACCTGATGCCAGATTCCCTGCAAAGTAGCTCCAAAACTGGGTCCTCTTGTCCACACCACCCAGGAAGATCTGCTTGTATTTGTCTTTGAAGGCAAAGTGAGAGCCTGGGTGGGGAAGTATCTGATCACATTGGCCAGGTCACCATGCCAGAAGGACAGGACTCCCTGCTCCTTGGGGACACGAACCACGCAGTCTGTGATGCCCTTGTACTGCTTATCTGCAGTGATTTGCTTGCTGGCATGCTGCACCTGCAGCAGCAGCTTCACCTGCTCGGTGGGCACAACTGCGGTCTTGGAGATGGCCTCCGCCACTCCACCTGCCAGGAAGTCCTTGGCGAAGGACACGGCGGCATCTGTCATCTTGGAAGGAAAGAGTAAGCGGCCAACTGAAAGATCGGTGAGGACCCGGCTTGGACTCTGGGGCTCTGGGCTGGAGAAATTATTAATAGCAAGATTTTTATTCTCAAAAATGCCCTGGTTTGGAAGATAAGATATGTAATTGCCCTATTTGAAAATCTCTTTAATTTTATTATTATTCCCTTAAGCCCATTTGGTGGAATTCCTTGGTGGTCCAATGGTTAAGATGCTGTGCTCTCACTGCCAAGGGCCCAGGTTTGATTCTTCATGGGGGAACTAAGATCCTGCAAGCCCGGGGAGGGGGGAAAACAAATCTCTTAAAAAAATTCCAGCAGATTCCAATCAACAGGCACTTGACTTATTCACCTGAATAGAAGACAGGTAAGGCTTCCCTGGTGGCTCAGATGGTCAAGCGTCTGCCTGCAATGAGGGAGACCTGGCTCAGGAAGATCCTCTGGAGAAGGAAATGGCACCCCACTCCAGTACTCTTGCCTGGAAAAGCCCATGGGCGGAGGAGCCTGGTGGGCTACAGAATATGGGGTCACCAAGAGTCGGACACTACTGAGCGACTCCACTTTCTTTCTTTAAGTCCACTTAAACAGCAAAAGAATGTTGTTGAGATAGAGCTACACTGTGAAGGATTAACAACAAGTCAGTTAGTATTTGATATCTAAGTGGCTGGCGTTATGGTAACAAGTCAATGATGTGAGTTTTGAAATGGGCAGAGTTTAGAGCAGCCATAGGGCTGTCAGGCTGTCTCTTGATCAGGAACCCTGACCCATTCATCTGGAGAGATTCCGTCAGGCCCTGATTCCATGAGGCCTAGGACCTGCTCATTCTGGGTGGTAGTCAAAAGCTTGGACAGCTTCACTTTATAAAACAGTGGGGATTCTGTGCTTTTTCATTTAGCACTCCAAAGTAAAAACCCATAATAATGTTGTTCAGTTCAGTCTCTCAGTCGTGTCCAACTCTTTGCGACCCCATGAATCGCAGCACACCAGGCCTCCCTGTCCATCACCAACTCCTGAAGTCCACCCAAACTCATGTCCATTGAGTCGGTGATGCAATCCAGCCATTTCATCCTCTGTTGTCCCCTTCTCCTCCTGCCCCTAATCCTTCCCAGCATCAGACTATTTTCCAGTGAATCAACTCTTCGCATGAGGTGGCCAGTGTACTGGAGTTTCAGCTTTAGCATCAGTCCTTCCAAAGAACAACCAGGACTGGTCTCCTTTAGGATGGACTGGTTGGATCTCCTTGCAGTCCAAGGGACTCTCAAGAGTCTTCTCCGACACCGCAGTTTAAAAGCATCAATTCTTCGGCGCTCAGCTTTCTTCACAGTCCAACTCTCACTTCCATACGTGACCACTGGAAAAACCATAGCCTGGACTAGATGGACCTTAGAGAAACTAATACAAGATATTAGTATCCTATGGCTATCCTATTCTGAATTCATTATTTCTCAAGCTAGGCAAGCTGAACGCATGTCTGATGGACTAATTTGCTTTAGATTTTTTTTGTTTGTTTTTAAAATATTATGAAGTTTTTTCTTGTTTCTACAGACTGACAGTTCTAGAATCTTTTCTTTCCTCTCTTCCCTCTGGTTTACTCTTTGGAGGGGTTTTCGAGCTCTGTCACCTCTGCCTTCTCCTTTGTGGCTTCATGCTGGCAAGCAAGCAGCTTAATCACGCTCCCAGAATTTTTAAGAAAGCTCATGAAATAGAATGTGCTTTCCTCTAAGTGTTAGAGGATTTGCTTTTTTTTTTTTCTTCTTTTTCAAACTAGGGAGTCACATTGTGAACCATAAAAGGAACTCATTCCCAAAGGGATTAAGGCTAAACTTAGAACCAACTATTTATGGGCTGTCTGTAAATGGAATCACGTTTGAATCCATTCTATGAACAATAGTAAGAATAAATGTAAACATAGCTACTAAAATGTTTGACATTTACAGGCTCTAATCAGAGTGTCCTTTATACTGAGGGGCAAATGAGGACTCCGCAGGAGGTTTCGGCTCACCATTGGGAAGCCCTCCTTGAAATGTAAGGTCAGAGGGAAAGTCCTAATGTGGGACTGGACAGGAGTGTTCGCCTCAAGTATCAGGGAATTCTAACTGAGCTTCTGACTTGTATGTGGCGAGAATCCCCCTTAGAAATATTTTTGAATCATTGACATTTACAGATTAAGTCATTTTCCAGAGAGGGCAGGCCTCTGAAGTGTGTTCTCAAAGAGAAAGAAAAACAATTCGTGCAGCACCAACCCAGCTGTACTGAACTCACCTTCTCAAATGGGAAGGTTCATGCCCCAACCACTTCGCAAAAGATTTCTCTGAATAGTAATAATTATAACTAACATTTCCCTTGCCCTTTAGGGTTTGCAAAGTGCTTCCCACCCAAGATGTAATTTCAGAAGCTCTCAGCTTGGATCTTCACAATATCACCTTGGAGGGCATGGAAAGATGGGTCAGCAGCCCATGTCACAAGACTACCATTTCCAGCTACCCTATTCCTAACCTTTGTGCTGGCGCATCCCCAGGGATAAGATGCTCCTGGAAAGGGTTATAAACTGTGGTTGTTATTACTCTTCAGAGTTCTTCCCTTTCAGGTGATTGTCATACATAAGTACTCATTGAATTATTATGTTAGAACCAGTTTCAAAGAGTAAGTGCTAATTAAACTTGAAACTTTTTTTTTTTAATATCACAAAAGAGCCAGGGATCTATACTTAATTTGGTTTCACATTCAGATCAGTGCTATGATGGGTCAGACTTCCAAGCAACAATCAGATTTCATGTATCCCTAAATTCTGAAAATAGTTAAATTCATTTAAACATTCAGTGAATATTAAGTACCTATCCCACCATTACCTCCCATTTTCAGAATATACAAAGATGAATAGAGACTCTGCCCTCCATCAACTTACAGTCTATTAGAGAAGAGAAGATAAGCATACAACTCAGGCAAAATGTCAAAAGTCTAAAAAGATGAATTAGAATCTACTTCTGAATGAGTATAATTAGAGGAATCCTCAAAAGTTGGGGTTGAATTGGGCCTTGATGAATGGTAGGCTTTCTAAAGATGGATGAGAAAAGATACACCAAGGGGAGGAAACAGCGAGATGGGACAATATGGGATGTGTATCAACTATGATGGGAGCACAAATGATGATAAAGAAACCCCTGAATGGACAACATTCTTGTGTAGTTCTGTCAGATATTTTCTGTGCACAGCTAGGAAGAACAATAGTTGCAGATAAAATGAAAACTTAAACCTATACCACATATTGATATGGAGTCATAGTCACACATATTAATAGATAAATATTTATTAATGGCTCTAATAATCTACAATTATATATGTACACAACTGGCACACATACTTATTTTCATAGTTTTAATTTTCCTCTTTTTTCTTTAGAGAAAAGAAAAATGGTTTTCTTATTATAAGAGTAATGCCTTTTCTTATATTATTAAGCAAAAAGGAATAAAACAAACAACCAGATCTTATCACCCAAAATAACCTCTGTCCACATTGTATGTATATTCTTGTTACCTACCTTATATACATATTTCACATATACAATACATATGAAACACTTTTCCTGTCCTTAAACTTTTTCTACAAGTATTTCTTTTGTTACATGATATTCTATTATATAGTAGTACTATGATTTTGTAATTTATAATTGTTAGATATCTGGGTGGTTTATGGCTTTTCTCTTAAAATATAGACAGTATTGCAGTGAACAGCTTTATAATTAAACCTTTGCAACAAACATGAGTGTTTTCTTAGGATGAATACCTAAATGCCTAGAAGTGAGATCCCTGTTTCTGGAGCACGCGTGTGTGTGTGTATGCACACATGCATGTGTAGTCAAATTCTATTCCAGAAAATTAGTACCTTTCTTTCTTGACTCCCACCTGCAGTAAAGCTGTCTTACTTCTGAAAGAAAATGACACAATCCCTTAGGAAGATGGGATAGTCTGGAGCACAGTGTGATGTTGACATTTGGGCAGGGACGTTAAATCACTAAGACCTCGGTGTTGAAACTCCTCCCGCGAATTGCCCTCTCACCCTGAGAACCCCTCCTAAATCCATGAATAAGCATCAGTTGCTATTCTCTGCATCATGGATTCCTCTTCATTTCCACCTCAGCCTTGAAAACACTTCTATCCACTTCTGATTCAAGCCATCTGAAAAGCTAAGCTTTGCTGCTATTTTCCATTATGCTCAGCCTGATCACAGAGGCATACTGGGGCAATCATGAGTTCTAACCAGGCGGTAAGTACGGGAGATTTCATTACAAGTGCACACTTGCATTGCATACCCCTAATCTCTGTTACTACTCCCCCAAGTAGCACACGCCCTCACTTTGGACTGTGACGATACTTTCTTTGTCAGAGGAATGATGCTAAGAGAGTCAGAGGAGCTGCTGTTGCCAGGGGCCTGTTCCCTGGCACCCGAGGCAAAGGCCATTGGAAATCCCATGGGCGTTCACACTTGCACCACTGGCACAGGCAGGCTTACTCAGAAGAGCCGCGTAAATGCGGGCTGCGGTCCCGTCCAGCTCACGGGCTTTACATTTCCACTGCCTCTGGATGTTTAGTGAAGCTTCACTTCGTCCCTTCTCTCCTGGTTGTACTAAGGCTGAGGGTACAGTGGAAAAGTGCCCTGAGACTTAAGTCATCTCAAAGGCCCGCTCGCTACACTCTGATTCTTTTCAAAGCATCTATTAGCCTGGAGTCATGATTATTGAGCAAGGATCATAAATTAAATTAAATTGAATCACATGTAGGAAACGTCTGACCTGTCTGAAATATAGCCAAATGGAAATTCCTGAATGAGAGCGATAAGGAAATCAATTCTATGGCTGCGAGTTCATTAAACCCAACTTCAAGGTATTTCCCTGATAGCCAGCTGCCTGGTATAGGATTAATATTTACAGGGAATCTCTAAGCAAGATGGGCTGTCAATGGGTAATGCGCCAAGTACTGTGAATGTTCTTCAAAACTGTGTCAGTCTAATAATGCTTTGAGTTGGGATGCTTCTTTGTGGCAGGTGTGTGCTGATGGAGAAAAGTAGAGCCATTCATTATAGGAGGTTACCTACACTGGATAAAAATGCATAAAACAGTCCCACAACACTTATGGGCAGGAGTGTTGTACAAAACATTTCACATCTAAAATAGCAAAGCCGCCAGCCAATCAAAATGGACTCTGGCACAGTCAGATCGTGCAGCTAAAAGAACTGATACTTGTGCTGACACGCACTGCCCAGGTCTCAGCCCTCGTGACATAGAAGCTGTAATAGCAATATAGTAGTAGTTTCAGTGGTAGTAATAATAATAACTATCATTTATTGAGGGCTTACTAGGCACTGCTTGTGAATAAGTGGGCAGATATACCAAAGCAACACTGTTAATGAGTACCTACCATGTGCTATCACTGGGGATGCACTGGACATTGCTTATACTGATTTGATTTAATCTTTCCAACAACTCTATAAAATAGGCATTATCAACCAGATTTCAAAGACCAGGTAACTGCAGCTCTGGGATATTAAGTAATTATTCCAAGTCTGCTCAGCTGGCCATTACCAGAGCGGGAATCCAAAGCACTCTCTCTCCAGCAGCCCATGTTCTCTTGGCTATGCATGTTGTTGCATCTCCTTGGAAAACAGCTGCTGCTGCTAAGTCGCTTCAGTCGTGTCCGACTCTGTGCGACCCCATAGACGGCAGCCCACCAGGCTCCCCCGTCCCTGGGATTCTCCAGGCAAGAACACTGGAGTGGGTTGCCATTTCCTTCTCCAATGCATGAAAGTGAAAAGTGAAAGTGAAGTCGCTCAGTCGTGTCTGACTCATAGTGACCCCATGGACTGCAGCCCACCAGGCTCCTCTGTCCATGGGATTCTCCAGACAAGAGTACTGGAGTGGGGTGCCATTGCCTTCTCCAACAGCCCTGGTCTTTATTCTGCCATCAGCTGACCACTTAGTCTCTCTACTGTCAATATCGTTATCACAAAATTAGGATAATATGTCTTCCTTAACTATTGCATAGATTTTTGGGGGGAAGAGGAAATAGGATCGTGTAAATGAAAGCACGAGGTAGCAAGGTTCTCAATGATAGGAACCTCTTCTTGCCATCATGTCCTCATGTTTTCATGTTAAATACCACCTCTGCACATAGTAACTTCTTAATATATTTTAAATCCATGCTTACAAGTCTTAAGTCCATGTAATTTATTATTAAAACCTGGTACCTTTTGTACCTTAGTTGGTGAAATAGGTTTTATATATTGTCAGGATAATATTCCAAAGTAACATATGCTCAGTTTAAAATAAGTTGATACAGGTGTCAAGTGGGGCAATGATTTTTTGGTGTGGGTGATTTGAGCATTGAAGAAAGCAGAGTTTAGGCAGGGCTGGTCTTGCTCCTTGGGGCAGGTGTGCAGGTAGACCAAAGCTGTGGATATGTGTGGGGAAAATAGGTCACTGCATTTCAGAAACAGAGAAAGGGATAGTTGAAGACATGGGAGTCAGAATGTTAAATGTGTTTGGAGATTAATAAATAGATCTCTTTGAGTATATCAGAGTAGGTATTTTTCAATAGCACAAAACACCAGGAGGGACAAACATCAGAGAGTCATGCAAACAGTATCACTCAAAGCAAATATGCTCATATTACCAAAGTTGGTGCTTCCATAATATCATAAAGATATCAAATAATGCCTCTTATCCTTGTAAATAAATGATGTTCTTTAATGTGAATATACTTAACACTATTGAATTGTATTTTAAAATCATTATGATGGTCAAAACAAAAGACAGAAGCCCTACAGTATGCTTCAGAGATGTGTCCAGAGTTCCCGAAACTCTATAATGATATCAATTACAACACTTATCACCCTGCATTTTAATTGCTTATTTTCTTTCCCCTCTCCTGCATTAGCCTGTAATTTCTTTCTTATTGGTCTTTCTATCTCTAGGATTTAGTGCCTGGCGAATAGTATATATTCAATAGTAAGTGAATTAAGGGCTTCAAGTAAGAAACGATTTGATTGAAGTAAATTGCGTTTATCTCAAAACATTAAAACCTTCCTAAACACTATTCAGAATGAAGCTGAGGAATAGTCACATTAATGAGAAACAGCCCTGGTCTTTATTCTGCCATCAGCTGACCACTTAGTCTCTCTACTGTCAATATCGTTATCACAAAATTAGGATAATATGTCTTCCTTAACTATTGCATAGATTTTTGGGGGGAAGAGGAAATAGGATCGTGTAAATGAAAGCACGAGGTAGCAAGGTTCTCAATGATAGGAACCTCTTCTTGCCATCATGTCCTCATGTTTTCATGTTAAATACCACCTCTGCACATAGTAACTTCTTAATATATTTTAAATCCATGCTTACAAGTCTTAAGTCCATGTAATTTATTATTAAAACCTGGTACCTTTTGTACCTTAGTTGGTGAAATAGGTTTTATATATTGTCAGGATAATATTCCAAAGTAACATATGCTCAGTTTAAAATAAGTTGATACAGGTGTCAAGTGGGGCAATGATTTTTTGGTGTGGGTGATTTGAGCATTGAAGAAAGCAGAGTTTAGGCAGGGCTGGTCTTGCTCCTTGGGGCAGGTGTGCAGGTAGACCAAAGCTGTGGATATGTGTGGGGAAAATAGGTCACTGCATTTCAGAAACAGAGAAAGGGATAGTTGAAGACATGGGAGTCAGAATGTTAAATGTGTTTGGAGATTAATAAATAGATCTCTTTGAGTATATCAGAGTAGGTATTTTTCAATAGCACAAAACACCAGGAGGGACAAACATCAGAGAGTCATGCAAACAGTATCACTCAAAGCAAATATGCTCATATTACCAAAGTTGGTGCTTCCATAATATCATAAAGATATCAAATAATGCCTCTTATCCTTGTAAATAAATGATGTTCTTTAATGTGAATATACTTAACACTATTGAATTGTATTTTAAAATCATTATGATGGTCAAAACAAAAGACAGAAGCCCTACAGTATGCTTCAGAGATGTGTCCAGAGTTCCCGAAACTCTATAATGATATCAATTACAACACTTATCACCCTGCATTTTAATTGCTTATTTTCTTTCCCCTCTCCTGCATTAGCCTGTAATTTCTTTCTTATTGGTCTTTCTATCTCTAGGATTTAGTGCCTGGCGAATAGTATATATTCAATAGTAAGTGAATTAAGGGCTTCAAGTAAGAAACGATTTGATTGAAGTAAATTGCGTTTATCTCAAAACATTAAAACCTTCCTAAACACTATTCAGAATGAAGCTGAGGAATAGTCACATTAATGAGGGTACACAATCCACTTGCTGGGCATGATATGGTTAAACAGCAGAGCCCCAATTACTGTAGCCCCTGGGACATTTTGATTATTCATCAGAGGAAGTACAGTAGCACAGTCAATAATTTCTGTGCAGATAAGGAGACTTTTTTCCAAGTGAATTCAGTCTCAAAGCTGTTCTATTGTAGGCAAAAAAAAAAAAAGCACAGAGATACCTACATAATTTTCAACGTCATTTCAGCTGAAAGAGCACACAGAATAAGGCAAGCAGAGAAAGAGGAACAGACAGGACTCCCCAGGTGAAAGGCAACAGACACACTGAATGTCTTAGCATTAAATTAGCCTGTTCCGTGGCCAACGAGAAACAAAAGGAAGGACAAGCTAGAGACACAGAGACACAGACGTAGAATTGATGAAGACGCTGCTCTCATAGGAGAAAGAGAACTCCCTGCAGTGCAAGGAAAGAAGAGAATATTTCAAAGGAAATCAGCTCACGCCATGGGAGACAAGAGACTCAAAATTGAGAACCCGAAGTGACTGCCATCAGCCATGTTTGGTCAAGTGAGTCACCAGTTTCTTAGGAGGAGTGTTAGGTTACTAGTAGAGCCAAATGTGAGAATATGCACAAATGCTCAGAAACATTTGCTTCCTTTGTTTACATTCAAAGCATAAGTTCTGCAAGGCCTCACCAAATTCTCCCGTGATCTGTAGTAGATCCTCAGTTAAAATAACCCATGCAGGGATTGTTATACTGGTTTTCAGGGTTACATCTGATTCTCTGCACCTTTTTCTCTGGCCCATCCTTATCTTTGCTTTGAAAGATCCTTGAAAGCACAGAGAAAGCCTCAAAGGTATACTTATTCGTCACTAAGCAAACTGATCAATGATTTCAAAATACTTGGGAGAAATTTCTCTGAGGTAAAGTGTATTGGGGCTGGATTGAAGATGATCTGAGAGGGCTTCACCCCTGGGTATTTCCTGAGCCCTTTTCCTGCAGCAGGAATGGAGGCAGCAGTTGGCTTGTTTCCTCTACTGCACATCTCATAACAGATTTTACTTTCCTTCCATCTCTGCCTCCCAAAAGAGGCTGCAGTAATCACCCACACGGAATGACCCAGCAGGCAAGGGCACTGGGAGGTTGTGCATGACATGCTTTTCCTAGAGGTAGAAACCAGTGGTTCATTCACTCATTCATTCAGATTTTAATCCATTTGACAATGACAGTCTGAATGAATTCCATCATGTTTGGTGCTAAAGAGACACTGATGAAAAGAATAGATTTGGTCTCTGCCCTTATCATACTGACAGCCCAGCAGTGAGACAGAATCATAGTTAAACATGAATAAAAGTAAATGTGGGAAGTGCTTTAGTAGGGGGAAAAGTAGGATACTATGAAACACACAGCAGGAAAATAATGTATTGGGGATTTTGGAGTAGGAATTGGGGATTAGGGGACATTTTGCAGGAAGTGACTTTCATACCAGTACCAAAGGCCATAAAAAAGTGTTGGGGTGTAACAAGGAAAGAAGAAACCTGGAAGCTAGAGTGATTTTTATGAATTCCAGTAGTAAGTTTCAACTCCTACTCTCAGAGACTCACACAACCACACCCTCATAATTACTGTTAGATAAAACTTGACCCAGAGCTCTGTATATGGATATGCCCTGATTTATAACCTAATAGGTGAACTGTAGAAATACCCAAAGGAAGTAGTGGGAGTCAAAGGAAATTAAAAAAACTCAACTCAGTGATTCAGCAAATACTTAGTGAAGTCCTCCTATGCGCCAGGCACTCCTCTAGCCCTGAACACACAGCAGAGAACAAAGTGAGGCCCTTGCTCTCATACACTTATGTTCTAAAGAGAGAGAGAGAAAATAAATACATACAGATGCCAAGTGGTGACCATGGCTACAGAGAAAAATAACATAGTAGAGCAGAGAGAAAAGGAAGAGAGTTACAGGGGCCAGGGTGACCACAGAAGGCTTCTGATAAGTTCGACATTTGATAAATTTGAAGACCTTTCTGAATTGTGTGATGGTAGTCCTGCCCGAAGGAAGAGCATTGCAAGCTGAGGGAATGATGTGTGCAATGATCCTGAGGCAAAATTATGCTTGGCCTATTTGCTAAACTGCAAG
The DNA here is from genome assembly GCA_006410675.1 of Oreotragus oreotragus. Taxonomy (NCBI): domain Eukaryota; kingdom Metazoa; phylum Chordata; class Mammalia; order Artiodactyla; family Bovidae; genus Oreotragus; species Oreotragus oreotragus. The sequence goes on from SJYX01002558.1 coordinate 30,963, forward strand.
GAGGAGAGTGATGGGGGCTGAGGGATGGATGGACACTGAGTTCAGAGCCCCTGGAGAAGAAGCCCAGGACCAGATTACACAGGCTCAGTCCACCAGAGACTGGGCAATATTAAGGGAATGCGCAGACCTCATTTAGATTTAGCTAAAAGAATCACTGTGGCTGCTGTGTGGACAATAGAGAGTTGAGAGCAAAGATGTAAATACAAAGATCCTTTAGAAGGTTGTTAAAGTCATCCACAGTCATGTTATGATAGTCTGTTAGTAGGGAAGGTGCTGAAAGATGGTTGGATCCTTACAAATGTAGCACCTTAGGATTTTCAGAAGATTGAAAATAAATTGAGGGAAAGGGAAGAGTCAAAGATGACACCCATAGTTCTGGAAGTAGCCACTTGCCAAGATAAGGGATTACTATGTCAGGCAACGTGAATACTTTTAAGCCTTTTGCTATGCATTGCCAAAGCATTCTCAGGACAGGTTGTATCTTGGTAGATTCTAAGACCATCCTATTTGGAAACCCCTTCTAGGTTAGTGTAAATTTGCACCTTCAAGTAGCAGCTCTGATGAACTTTTTATTTGAAGTAGGATTTTGGTCCTCTTGTGTCAGGAGGTGGGAAGACACATGGTTAAGAATTATTTAGCATAAATAATAGACACTCTATTTACATTAACTGAAATACTGAGAAGTGAAGAAAGGGACAGATAAACATACATGATATTCCTTATTGAGCTTTGCTGTTCTCTTCTATGCAGATGACCTTGGCCATTCTGTGTGTTCCATTCTCCACTTTCTCACCACTTCCCGCCTTTCTTCAGAACCACTGTTCTTGGATTTCAGGCCAAGAATCCCTCTTTCAGAAAGACCATGTCAGACAGCCAACTTCGGTTACTTTGAGGAGTTAGAAGGTTAGAAGGGGGAGAAAAGGGTAACACGAACATAAATAGCAGAGAAAAGAGGGCTGAAGAGTTGGCGTATGTACAGATTCAGCTGGGCATGGTCTGATCTAAGAAGAAAAAGAAGACAGAACCTTGAGAGCTTAATGAGCACCATCTGATAACGTGCATCACAAACTGCAAAGTAAGCAATGGGGAAGGAATCCAGTCTGGCCCCCGGGAGTGTGATCCAGTCCTCATTTTGGTTTCAGCCTCAGTTAGACCCAAGGGTTAGAATCTCACAGGGCATCACCAGAACTTATGGCATTCCTAAGATACTAGGAACTGCCCGGCAGTTCAGCATAGATCTTCCAGACATCTAATTTGTCTCAAACTAAACCAATAAGCTGTTAAACAAGTCTAACCAATATTCAGCCTCCTGTGCTGGCTCAGATGGTAAAGAATCTGCTTGCAATGAGGGAGACGACCTGGGTTTGACCCCTGGATTGGAAAGATTCCCTGGAGAAGGGAATGGATTCCCACTCCAGTAAGCTCAGCATTCAGATAGCTAAGATCATTGCATCCAGTCCCACCACTTCATGGCAAATAGATGGGGAAAAAATTAAAACGGTGGCAGATTTTATTTTCTTGGGCTCCAAAGTGACTGCAGCCATGAAATTAAAAGATACTTGCTCCTTGAAAGAAAAGCCATGAGAAACTTAGCATATTAAAAAGCAGAGACATCACTTTGCTGACAAATGCCCCTGGTCCAGCTCAGCTGGTAAAGAACCCGCCTGCAACGCAGGAGACCCCAGTTTGATTCCTGGGTCAGGAAGATCCCCTGGAGAAGGAATAGGCTACCTACTCCAGGATTCTTTCCTGGAGAATACCCATGGACTGAGGAGCCTGGTGGACTGCAGTCCATGGGATCACAAAGAGTCAGACATGACTGAGTGACTAAGCACAGCACACACAGTCAAAGCTATGATTATTCCAGTAGTCATATATGGATGTAAGAGCTGGCTGAGCTCTTACAAAGAAGGCTGAGCACCAAAGAATTGATGTTTTCAAACTGTGGTGCTGGAGAAGACTCTTGAGAGTCCCTTGGACTGCAAGATCAAACCAGTCAATTGTAAGGGAAATCAACCCCTAGTACTCATTGGAAGGACTGATGCTGAAGCTGAAGCTCTAATATTTTGGCCACATGATGCAAAGAGCCAACTCATTGGAAAAGATCCTAATGCTGGGAAAGACTGAGGGCAAAAGGAGAAGAGGGCAACAGAGGATGAGATGGTTGGATAGCATCACTGATTCAATGGGCATGAGTCTGAGCAAACTCTGGGAAATAGAAAAGGACAGGGAAGTCTGGCATGCTGCAATCGGCAAAGAGTCCAATACAATTTAGCAACTGAACAACAACAATGGCAAAAACTGTTATTCGAAAACTGCAGTTACATATAGGAGTAGCCTCTGAGATCTGAGTCTTCCATAGTCATAGTGAAACTTTTCAAAGATTATAAAAAAAACACAAAACTTCTAAGTTTCCAGTTTAATACTTAATACCATATCAGAATACTGAATCTAAACTAGCCCTTTGTTCATCATTCTCACCAGTGGTAACTATTTTACTTACTCATTCACTAGTGTTTGTCTGTCATACCCACTAGAGGGTAACCCAGAGAAGGCTAGGGACCATGTGAATCCTATTCACCATCAACTCCCCAATGTGTAAGACATGGTAGACACTCAATAACTGGTTGTTGGCTGCTGAATGAATGCACTGTTCATCCATAACAGAGGTTTGGGGCAAAACTGAGGACAGTCTTTTAGCTGCATGGGAGACCACAATGATATTATTTGACATAGATTACTCACTTACGATTTACACTGTACTTACTTCCAAACTAGAGATTAAAATATACTATAACACCTTTATCTGCAGGATATAAGTCAGCATCTAAAGATGAGCATTTTAAGACATTATTTTATGAATATTTAACTGAGCAGTGCTCTAGTTTGTTTTTTTTTTAAAGGAATGCATACAATTTGCATATGTTATTTTCTAAGTCATCTTCTAGCTCATGCCCCTCAGAAGTAAAGATGTTTATTTGAGTTGCAGTGGCTTCATCTTTTCATCATAAAATGCAAGTGACACGTTCATTAGAGTTTTGAACCCAGCAAAAATACTGGGTTCATGAATTTACATTTCACTGTATTTCAGCAGTATATTCATACTCATGGAATTGATAGCAGACAACACCCTATCATTTAAATCCAAGGTCTCCTAATAAGCATTGGAAAATATCAGATTAACATGTTGATTATAATGATGTTTGGCCTCCCTTGTCAACATTCAACATTCATTGGTTATTCTGAGGTTAATAACTGTTGGTTATTTATTCCAGAATAAACCAAACTATCAGGAAGTCTGGAATCTTTCTATAAAATCTGTTGACCTTTTCTTCAGATACCACTTAACTATCTTTAAGGAATGAAAAACAATAATTGAATGAGCAAGTTTATATTCAGCGTAATGCCTATCACTGGGCATTACCACGAAGAACTTCCGGTAGAAATATCTATTAAATTATGACATTCTTGATGGACTTTTTAAAGAGATGGTACTTCATGGTTCCCGTTAGCATGGACACATTTAGCAACAACCCTAGCTCGAGGCCCTTTGCTTACAGCAAAGGCCTTCTAGCTACTCTGCTGCCCAAGGTCCTGCCTCTTAACCATAGGACTGGCTCTCAGTCCCAGGCAACCTGCAACTGAAGAGCCCCTTCACCCCAGTTCTGCTCCCAAAGTGGGCTCTGGCCCTTAACTGTCTCTACATCACTTCTTTGGCACTGAGTTCCATTACCTGGAGGTTCTTGGGGTGGAAATTTGTCTGGAGGGATCTACATGTTTTTCTTTCTTGTAGTTTAGTTGTCAAGTTGTGTCTGACTCTTTGCAACCCGTGTCTGTAACCCACCAGGCTCCTCTGTTCATGGGATTTCTTAGGCCTGGAATGGATTGGCATTTTCTTCTCCAGGGGATCTTCCTGATCCAGGGATTGACCCCAAGTCTCCTGCTCAGTAGGCAGATTCTTTACCACTGAGCCACCTGGGAAGCCTGATCTGCATACTTTCTGCTAACTCATCTCAGGGTCTCCATTTTTCAATTGTTTTATTTCAAAGCACATATTGAAAAGGGCAATGCTCTGTAATTTTGTCTGCCTTTTTTAAACCAAATATCATTTTATGAGTTTTTTTTTCCTGTCATTAAGTGTCTTCCATAAACTACTTCTAAGTGGCAGAATATACTGTAATTAAACCATCTCCTATTGTTATGTGTATGTGAGTGTGTAACATATATATATAGTTGTAATGAACTTTTTTGCACATACCTATTTTTCGAAGTTCTAGTTTTTTTTTCAAGATTTCTTAAAAGGATGATTGTTGGCTACAAAGTTAGGAACTTTCCTGAGCTACTTGATAGATTATGAGCTAATTACCTTTCCAAAATGTGAACTCTCACTTTCACCACTTTGAATATTGATGGTTACCTTGTAGAAAATTTTGTAAGTTTAATAAATGAAAAATGCTGTTTTATTTTGATGCAAATTGAGAAAAAAATGTACATTTCACAGATGTTAAGTTACACACATTTAAAGAGGTTTGGACTCTTTAATAACCTATATATTATAACCCGGAGGTCACGTCTGAGCTGCTGACCTTTACGTGGTCTTCATGTCCCATTAAGTGCTCTGATACTTAAAGCCTCAGGTCACTTTCAGTCCTAATTGTATTTTATTATTCTCCATTGTTGCAGACTGTTTCGGTCAATTTAGCCAGAGGGTCTCTCTTCACCTTTTCTTCACTGGTTCATTTCCAGTTATAACAATGACAGATTTCCTGAGAGGTTGTATTAATTTTATTATCATCACAGTGATTATTTTTACCCAAATGAAAGTAGGAGTACAATGTTAGGCTTAGAGGAGAAAGAGCTTCTGTTGTTCACTGAAGAGGTATATATTCTTTTTATAACTTTGAGAGAAAAGTGCTTGGGCAGAAACTAAAGGTCAGAGATTCTCAGGTTTAGCAACAATTGTTTGCATCCCATATCATGTCAAAAAATAAATAGAAGGTAATAAAACATCAAATTTCTCTGACATTTGCTGAGGGGGGTGTCTGCTGCACTATTTTAAGTTAAAGATCAGTCACTAAAATGCCTACTGCTTCATCACCACTCATGTTCAGGAGGAGACGTGTATTTAGTACCCAGATTCTCCTTTTTCCCCTTCAGCAGGACCCCAACTTCTGAGAAAGATGCTTAGCTGCTTCATATTCTCTCTCCTTGTATTAGAATTGACTGTTGGTCAAGTTCTGAAAAAAATGTTTTATATTAAAATGTTGCCTCCATCAGAATTATGTGTCTTCCAATAATATGAACACTTATCAGGTATCCACAAGTGAACACACCCTTCAGGTAAATATTTAGTCATAGCCAACTTCCCAAGTACCGTCCAACATTTTATTAGCCATGGAATGAATGACAAGTCTGTACTTGTTGAAATTTTTTTGCAGTAGAAGCTATTATCCTCTCCATGGGAGGAACCTCTGTAACTCCACTGTGGCAGTAGCCACCATATGCTGAATGGTGAGCAAGTGCCAAGCATTGTTCGCATTATATTTAAGCCTCCCAACAACCTTCATGTAACAGATGAGGAAACCGAAGCTCTCAGGAACTAAATAAGTTCAGCTTTCAGGTGGTAGAGCAGAGATTTGAGCCCCCATCTGACGGTGGCTCAGATGGTAAAGTGTCTGCCTGCAATGTGGGAGACCCAGGTTTGATCTCTGGGTCAGGGGGACCCCTGGAGAAGGAAATGGCAACCCGCTGCAGCATTCTTGCCTGGAAAATTCCATGGACAGAGGAGCCTGGTAGGCTGCAGTCCATGGGATCTCAAAGAGTCAGACACAACTGAGCGACTTCACTTTTTTTTCACTCTCTGGCTCAAAGGGCTATTCTTCACTATTATACCCTTTGATGCTTTCAACTGAATGGTAGACAAGATATTTGACAGTCTTTCTTGTCCCACACACTCTTCTGCCTCTGCCCTCTCCAGTAGCTCTTAAGTTAGAGTATGTATCCCCTCTCCCTGATTCTGGACTGGTCCTGTAACTGATTAATAGAATGTGTACAAGTGATTCTGCATAACTTCTAAGAGTAAACCTTAAGAGATCTCCAGCTTCTGCTGTGGTGTTCTGGAACCCCTGGAATCCAGTTGCTGTAATGTTAGAAGACCAACATGGAGGAGAACAAAGATTCCCCCAACCCTAGGAAAGGAGACCAGCATCCAGGGCTAGCCCCATCATTGGCAGGGTCCAGTGCAAAATCAAAATGTGGTCCCCAGCCAGGGTCAGAGTCAGTCTCCTTCCCTCACATCCAATACCCTTTAGAGGAAGAAAAAGTTTTCTTTAACCCTTTTAGGGTCTTTGGATGGGTCTGAAAATTAAGCTGATAAAGACAGATTAGCAAGAGAAAAACTTACAAATGGTATTAAATTTTTACTATTTAATAATAGTACTTTACTATTCTTACTATTTAAATTTTAAATATTTGTAAGACTTCACAAGAGAATGAAGACTTGAAGTAACCAGAGCAGGAAGCTTTTACACCTTTTAGACATAGAAATAATACATTGGTGAAAAATTGACAAAGCAAAGAGGTCTGAGCTAGGGTTATAAATGGTGAAGAAGTAACTAGAAAGATAAAAGTTAGTATAACAAAGTTTGTTTGTAGAAATTCCTTGGCACCCAGTCCCCCATCTCTGGTGATAAGAATATCTCCCTTCCTCTGGTCCAGGCAGGGTATCTTTCACCTGGGAGTTTTTAGACCTGTTTCAGAAGGTAGGTCAGAGTGACCTTTCTGCTTTCACCATTAAAAAAGAATTCCTCCAGGTTAAGAAATGTAACTCTTAAGAGTCCCTTGGACACCAAGGAGATCCAACCAGTCCATCCTAAATGAAATCAGCCTTGAATATTCTTTGGAAGGACTGATGCTGAAGCTGAAACTCCAATCCTTTGGCCACCTGATGTGAAGAACTGACTCCTTGCAAAAGACCCTGATGCTGGGAAAGATTGAAGGTGGGAGGGGAAGGGGACAACAGAGGATGAGATGGTTGGATGGCATCACTGAATCAATGGACGTGAATTTGAGTAAATTCCAGGATTGGTGATGGACAGGAAGGCCTGGCATACTGCAGTCCATGAGGTCACAAAGAGTTGGACATGACTGAGCAACTGAACTGAACTGAACTGAAGATATTTATTATACCAAGGTGCCATATTTGTGGGTAGCATGTCCTAAACTCTATTAGGCCCAATAGACAGTAGTTGGGTCATCCGAAAGGACTGCTATCTCCACAGTGGGGCATGTTCAAATGCTGGACTAGCAGTGGTCAAGAGTTGTCTACCAGACTCTCCATGATCCTGCCAACCCAGGTAGGACTGAAGCCTTCCTAGGGTGCCCCAAGATATTGCACGACCCAAGATGACAGCACCTTGGGCTCCCCAAGTCTGCTCCTGGGCTCCTGCCAGGAGCAGAGGGCAACAGCAGAACCCTGGCGTTCCTCTCACAGATGGGACAGGGCAGAGGGCGAGGTTTTGGGGGCAGGTATGGGAAGGAGGAGACAAGGAGTGGGAGCATACAGGCAGCCAAGAAACCACCTGGAGCTTCGGGGAGATTGAAATGAGACTGCACGTGAGCCACGTCTCCCATCCCTGGGGCACATGTACTCAATCTCCCTTCCCTCTTCATGTACCAGATACAAATGGAAAGGAAAAAAATATGAATTTCAAGATGGCATAGACTCCAAATGTGGAGCCCTTCTGATCATGGGACCTTCCATAATGCAGAGATCACACACGGACCCAGTTAGGCTAGCCCACCATCAGGTGCCAACCTGTGAGCTGGGACATTTTGGCCCTCTAAGCCTTCCCAGAGTCCTAGGTAGAAAGCCACCCAGGCAATCCACAGAACCATGGGAAGTAACAAACAGTTGATACTTTAATAAACTGTTTTTGAGGTGGTTTATTATACACACTTGATAACCTAAACAGCTGCCTTCATCATCCTTGGCATTTATGGAGTCACTGCAAAGTACAAGATACAATTTCCACTCTCAAAAACTTAGTATAATTAGCTAGAAAAGGACACATGAAAGAATTATTGGCTAATAATAGACAGTGTCGGAGAAGGCAATGGCACCCCACTCCAGTACTCTTGCCTGGTAAATCCCATGGATGGAGGAGCCTGGTGGGCTGCAGTCCACGGGGTCGCTAGGAGTCAGACACGACTGAGCGACTTCACTTTCCCTTTTCACTTTCATGCATTGGAGAAGGAAATGGCAACCCACTCCAGTGTTCTTGCCTGGAGAATCCCAGGGCCGGGGGAGCCTGGTGGGCTGCCGTCTATGGGGTCACAGAGTCGGACACGACTGAAGTGACTTAGGAGCAGCAGACAGTGTGTGATCAAGTAAGGAGAAAATTGGAAAAAGTAAAGACAGTTTGGGACTTCCCTAGTGGTGAAGAATCAACCTGCCAACGCAGGAGACAAGGATTTGATCCCTGGGTTGGAAAGACCCTCAGGGGAGGAAACGGCTACCCACCCCAGTATTCTTGCCTGGAAAATCCCATGGACAGAGGAGCCTGGTGGGCTACAGTCCCAGAGGTTGCAAAGAGTCAGACATGGCCTGGTAACTAAACAACAGCAACAACAAAGACAGGTAAAATCGGGAAGTGCCTGGAGAAAGGTAAGCTAGTATATTCAGAGAACCCTGAGCCAGACCTGGAAGCCTCTGTAGGATCTGGCTGGTCGACTACGGGGGACCCTGCTTGACTGACTACTCCACTCACCAGAAGGCAACCTGAATACAAATTTAAATGCGTAAAATCCATTGCCTGGATTAGAAGCCTGACCAGTCCGGTTCCCAGACCTCATCCTTACCTCCTCCCTTCTCTCCGCCTCTTGACCAAAGCATGATTTTTTGCCTCTGGCTTTCAGTCTGATGCACAAATCAATTTCTGTCTGCCTCTGATCTTGTTTTAGCTTGCTGCTCACAAGTCTTTCTTTTCTCCACAGCTCAGAGACTTAAAACCTCTGAGATCCTCCCCTGCTGGAGCTATCCTACCTCTAGGACCCTATCTAGTATAAATAGTTCCTTCACTGCACGCACAAATTTGAAGCTCATTAGCATATCAACTAAACTTGGAGGATTTACAAAAGCAAGATTTCCCACATTTATTTGTCCATGGAAACCTTTTTTCCCAGATCATATTTCGGTTCTTCAGATTATTCAGGAAATGCTGCTTTAGACTAAATTTCTACAAGTTGACTTGTAGCATTTGTGTTTCTTAGCAAACTCCCCAGATGATTCAGATGTGCGCCAAAATCTGAGAAACACTGCTTTAGAAAGAAGTGGAACTGAAGTTACAATAGTCCTTTCGTAACTTTTGATCAGTCTCACTCACTCATTCTTTAAGACTCAGATATAAAACATCAAAACTCCATAACCTTTTATAACTACAACTGAATTTCTTTGATACTTGACAGTTACTGTAATTTAAATCTGAGGCATATAATCTTCATTTAAGCATTTTACATATTGGAGCTTTATTTCCTCCACCTCTGCATGGCACTGGGATTCATGAAACATGAATTCTTTTAAGACTATTCAACTAAGTAGTTTGACCTGTTTTTGTAATATGTTTTCTAACATTCAGCTCAAACAGCCTGATATAGTAGATTTTGAAATGAGATGGGCCTGGGTTTTAAATCTTGGTTGCAGCACCTACTGACTATATGACATTGGGCAAATAATTGAAGATTTCTAGGCCTTATGTTACCTGGATGAAAATAAAGTTAATAATATCTACTTTGAACAAACTCCAGGAAATAATGAGGGACAGGGAGGCCTGGCGTGCTGCAGTCAATGGGGTTGCAAAGAGTCAGGCACAACTTAGTGACTCAACAACAACAAAGCTACTTCACAGGCTAGTTTCGCAAATTAAAAGAAATTCAATTTATAGCTCATAAAAATACCAGTGCTTCAATAAACACTAGTTTGCTCTGTCTTCTTTCTTAGGTGCCTTGGTCCCATGAAGGGCAAAAGTGGCTAATCATATTGTTTTACCTCTCTGCTAGGGAGTCATATAAATAAATAAGATTTCATGGGTTGAAACATGCTTTGAAAAAGTCAAAGCCATTTTGTAAATGGAAGTAACAGTATTTTCTGCTGATGAGATCTGAAGCTTCTTGAGGGAGAATTATTTCCACTTTAAAATATATAACAGTTTGGTTTCAACTTGAAACCAAAATAAAACATTTAAATGGTGTATGTGTCTGTCTATTCATTAGATATTTGCTAGTGATGGTGCTAAATTAAAAGCAACCCACTCCAGTATTCTTGCCTGGAGAATCCCAGGGACGGGGGAGCCTGGTGGGCTGCCGTCTATGGGGTCGCACAGAGTCGGACACGACTGAAGCGACGCAGCAGCAGCAGCTCTAAACTAGTACATTACTATACTGGTTTTGTGTATGTTTTCCACTTTTTATCTTTTGTATAAATTTTAAACAAATCTATGAATACCTTTCCCCTGCCCCTACGCACACCGAGGAAGTTTTTCACAGTCTCACTGCCAGTTTTAATGGAGGTTAAGGTTTACATGTATATCTTATCTCACTTCTGGGTTTGTGCAAGGTTAAGGCAGTAAATATTGAAGGGAAATGGAAAATGAAACTCTTGGTTATGGTCAGTTTGTTTAATATAAATGACCCCCATGTATTTTTATTTGAATTTAAGTACCAGCACGGGCTTAGCATTCATAAAGTCTATTTATAATTCTCACAGATTTCGTTAAGTGAATACAGAATCCCACAAAGACAAAATAATACTAATATTAAAATTGATAACCAAGGACTAAAAATTTCATTACCCCAATATATCACCTAATGTTGAAAAACATAATACAGGTTCTCTGAGTAAGATTGTATTGACTGAGTATATAATTTGGTCTATTAGTATGCTCCATTATTTTGAATTTGTTAAATCCTTGAATAAAAATCTCTGTGTTAGCAGTTCTTGGCTAAATTATAAAAAGTAATAACAGTGCATTATCACCTCCTAGGGAGAAGAAGGTTTGTCACAATGAGTAATGTTCTTCCTACTGAGGCGCTATCAAGCACTCTTTACACATCCCTGGCATCAGGCACTGATTTGATTTTCCTTGAACAGACGATATATATTATCTTCAGCTTTTGCTGAGAAAAGGAATGTGGTCAATGACTTCATTTATTAAGTTGAATTCAGGGTCTGCGTGCCCTGCCAATCTATTAACAGTTAAACATGTGGAGACACGCCTTACTCCAAGAATAGAGGCTCTAGTACTTTTCCATACTCAGTCTAATAAAAAATATACATATTATTTCTGTTTATAGGTGCGAGATCAGAGACAAGTCAGTGGGAGAGGCACGCAGCTACAGCTCTGTCTAGATTTCTCTCCTCTGCGGTGGGGGGAATGACTGGGAGAACTGTTGATCCTGGGTGGTTACCTGAAGTGGAGCTAGTGAAGTCAAACTGCTGGTACACAAGGAACATCGTCTTTAACGGGACCCTTATGTCTGAGGGGGCAGGTTGGGTCATGCTGCAAGGAGCTAAATCAAGACTGTCTTGGAGTGGGGAGGCAGACACAGTTTGCATTTCACCTAGGGAACGCTCATGTTAGGGAACTCTGCCAAGTGATCTCCCTGCATGATCACCCTCAAGGCCTCTTTAGGAGAAAGGAACTCAAAAAACTTAAGACTGAGACTCAGGTCCTGGGACATCAGTACCAGAATTTTTTTTTTTTTTTAAATTCTGGTAAGCATACTTAACCTAAGATCTGCACCTTCAGATCTCAAGGCACAGATCTTTAAGTGCACAATGTAGTATTGCTAGTTATAGGCGCAATGTCGTATAGCTAATCTCTAGAACTCATCCAGCTTATATAATTGAGATTTTATACCCATTAAACAGCAACTTCCCATTTTCTCCCCTCTGTCCCTAGCCATTGACAACCACCATTCCATCTTCTGTTTCTGTGAGTGTGAATATTTTAGATACCTCATATAAATGGAATCATGCAGTATTTATCCTTCTACGGCTAACTTTATTTCTCATAATGCCTTCCAGGTCTGTATATGTTGCATAAAGGTCAATATTTTCTTCCTTTTTTTTAGGCTGAATAATATCTGTGTTTGTATATAGCACATTTTATTTATCCAGTCAGGACTTCCCTCATAGCTCAGTTAGTAAGGAATCCATCTGCAATGCAGGAAGACCCTGATTTGACCCCTGGGTTGGGAAGATCTGCTAGAGAAGGGATAGGCTACTCACTCTAGTATTCTTGAGCTTCCCTTGTGGCTCAGCTGGTAAAAAATCTTCCAGCAATGTGGGAGATCTGGGTTCAGTCCCTGGGTTGGGAAGATTCCCTGGAGAAGGGAAAGGCTATCCACTCCAGTTTTCTGGCCTGGAGAATTCCATGGACTGTATAGTTTATGGGATCACAAAGAGTCGGACATGACCAAGTGACTTAAAAATAAACTTATCCAATCATCTGTTGATGGGCATTTAGGTGGTCTCCCTATCGTGTTGCTGTTGTCCAGTCACTAAGTCACGTCCAGCTCTTTGTGACCCAGAGACTGCAGCATGCCAGGCTCCTCTGTCCCTCGGTATCTCCCAGAGTTTGCTGAAATTCATGTCTATTGAGTTAGTGATGTTATTTAACCATCTCATCCTCTGCCGCCCCCTTCTCCTTTTGCCTTCAATCTTTCCCGGCATCAAGGTCTTTTCCTATGAGTTGGCTCTTCGCATCAGGTGGCCAAATTATTGAATTGCAGGTTTTCATGTTGCTGTTTTAGCCAACCTTTTGCTTCAACCGAAGAGCTTCCTTTAACATTTCTTGTAAAACAGGTCTAGAGATGATGGATTTCCTTTTTCTCTTTTGCCATCGGAAGTCTTTATCTCTCATTTTTGAAGGCAAGTTTATTGCTATTCTTGGTTGATAGTTTTTTTTTTTTTTCTTTCAGCACTTTTTATATATCATTCTACTCCCTTCTGTCATGTGAAGTTTCTAGTGAGAAACTAAAGATCCTGCATGCCACAATGAAGATCGAAGATCCCAAGTGCGGCAACTAAGGCCAGGCAAGCCAAAAATAAAAAAATCCAAAAGGCAAAAGGTAGAAGTACTTGATTTCATGTTCCCACTTGGCGTGTGTGTGTGCTCGGTCACTAAATTGTGTCCCACTCTTTGCCGCTCCATGGATTGTACCTTGCCAGGCTTCTCTGCCCATGAGATTTTCCAGGCTGGAAAGAATGCTGGAGTGGGTTGCCATTTCCTCCCCCAGGGGATCTTCCTGATCGAGCCTGAGTCTCCTGCATCTCCAGCATTGGCAGGCAGATTCTGTACCACTGAGCCACCAGGGAAGCCCTTCCCACCTGACAGTACAGTAGTGACCTCTGACTTATCCTCTAAGCTCTGATAGATCATGTTCTAAGTTGCTATAAAAGGGAATGATAAGGAAGTTGAAATGCCAGACTTTGTTTTATGAAGTTAAATGAAAGAGAGTTAAAGATGAATAGGGATGGAGAAGCTTCCTATATTACATCAGTTTAAACAAATTTAACTCTGAGGCAATGAAATTAGATAAATCCCTCCTGTTGTTAGTGGTGGAAGAAGCACCTGCCATATAAAGGAACAATGGCGGGGCAAGGCATTTGGAACTAGTGGAAAAAATGCAATAGCCACTGTGGGGAGACTAGCGAGTGGAGGGCTTGGGTTTGCGGTCAGGTAACCCTATCACCGGGCCATAGCCACACAATTAGTCTTCCCAGTTTTGTTGTCTTGAGAAAGTGAAAGTGTTAGTTGCTCAGTCATGTCTGACTCTTTGCAACCCCATGAACTGTAGCTCCCCAGGCTCCTTTGTCCATGGGACAGAGCCACCAGGGACCCACGTTTTGTAACTGTTCTATTGGGTACCCTGATCTTGATTCCTCTTCTCTTCCCACTGTCTCCAACACTGGTGTGGCCTAGGGTCTAAGACCACTGTGTATGACCCCATGTGAGCCCCTTTAGGGAAGCAGAGCCAGAAATTCATTCAGCAAGAGAGCTGACCAAAGTTGGAGTTTCTCCCCTACAGAACTCTGACTAACAAACACATTTTGCACGCTGCTTCAGGCCAACTTCTGTCATATATCCATGGTCACAGCTACATGCCCAGCCAAGGCACTACTCCAAACCTGTCCACACTGGTTACCAAAGGCTGTCAAATGAGAAAGCAACGATCGATGGCTTTACAAGTTTTTGCTGAAAGCCCTGTCCATAATGATCTTTATTCTCTAAACCCTAGAGCACAAATAAAACCTATCAGATATAACTTGACCTTTAATCATATTTTATCTAGATAAAACAGCACAATAGCTGGCATTGGGGTCAAAACTGGATGGGAATTTTATTTATATCAATGTGTGTGTGACCTTGAATGAGTTTCTCAAACTTGGTATCTCTGGTCAACAAGTACATTATAAGGGAAGGTACACATTTAGTGAAATACTGGATTCAGCTAAGAATTTAGCTGAATGTCTAGCATATGGTAGAAACTTAAACATTATTAACTATCATCATTACTATTAATATTTGTTCTTGTTTCCCCCACTTAGATTATGAATGATTAGAAGGCAAGGTCATGTTAAACAGTTTTTTTTAATAACCATCACAGCATCAGAAATAGCACTACTGTGTTGCCAAATGGGAACATAAAATCAAGTATGTCTATATTTTGGAGGATATTTTTAAAGGTCATACCCCACCTGGAAGTGGCAATATTGATCTCATGGCCCGGCCTTTGTTTCTGCTTTCAGTCCAATGCCTCCTGCTTCACCAGGGACATGGATCCATCAGTGTTCTATCCCTCTCAACCACTGAAACTCAGTCTCTGCAAGCCCCTCCCCTTCCATTTAGAATGGACTCATCTCTTCTCTATATAAAAATGTCATCTCATAGTCCTTTTTCCAATGGCACCATTCCATTTCCTTCTTTACTTGTGTCCTCGTATATAATGGAGGATTGTTCCACAGGTATTGCTATTATATTTGCCCCATTCAATTATTTTTTCATTCTGTTACATAAAAGTTGCCCTAGCCCCATACTGAAAATACTTGTTCATCTTTTACAGGTAACCTCTGACTTATCCAATTCAAAATCTTCTTTCCAATCCTTTTTCTCTATGAACTCGATGTGTGATACTGTTGACTTTTATTTCTGTCTTTTGATTTTCATCTTGTTTTGTTTCTACACCAAAGTATTCTCTATATCCTTCTAGAGTTTCATGGACTATTTCTTCCAGGGTCACATACCTAATAAATGGTAAATAATTCTTTCCTCAGGAAACCTGTTTTCTCTAAACATTTCTCTAATTCTACAATGTACTTTACATCAATGAAGATAATTCTATTATAAAATCAGTGTTTCACTCCTTACTTGTGGTTGTAATTGCAGTTATCAGTATTCTGGCATATTGTGGTAACTTGGTACCAAAATGTTGACAGTTTTGTTGTTTTTATGCCATTATTTTTGCATGAAAAAAATCTGACTTATGCTTTAAAATATGCTCATAGAGCTATATGCTACATTACATTTTTAATTAAAGAGAAACTGATTTTAAAAGCATCCTGACATCACTGATTTTGCTTAAAACTGATTTAAGCTATTACATTATTTTTATTCGAGTTTCTCAGGTTATTTGTAAAGTTTGACATCTTTTCTTATGTATTTTTGTCACTTCAGTTTTACCCACAATCAGGATACAACCAGTCTATATCCAGAGGTCCCTCATGAAATTGTCTTAAAGTGGGTAGATATGAAGTTATACCAAAGTAGAAGGTAGAGGGAGAAAATAGGGGAAAAAAGGAGGCCCAATTCTTCTCCTGGATTCTGATCATGTTATGTCCCCAGCACAAGAATCTCTCCATTCCATAAAACCTTGGCCACCTGCAATATTAAAGACATTCATTTTGCAATTGGATTTTAATGGTATCCCCCAGATAAAAGTAAGCGCAATGTCCCCTCTAGTCCCATCCTCAAGTTCTGGGCACAGAGCAGCTACTTCTGCTGCAATATAAAGACATGTCTGCAGCTCCACACCACTTTTCTTTTCCCTCCATAGTGATATCCATTCTCGAAGGGGTTCTCTAGTCTCTCTTACATTCATTTATTTTAAACAGGATATTCCTTCCCAGTCAAGCTACCTATTATGAATCAAACTAGAAGGAACAAGACCTTAGCCTTGGGTCTGGTCCCTAGACCTCTTTGCAGGATCAGAGAACAAATGTTAAAGATATCTGCCTTGTGAAAGTAAGTTTCACAAGCTTACTGTAGACCTACTGCATTATCCACTGTTGAAGTGTGTGCAATTCCTTTCTGTTTTAGCTCTTGTTCCCGAATGGCTCCCTGGGCTTTGCGGTGAAGGCCTGTTACTTATTTTGGTGTTCTGAGGTCCATCAGGTGCTCTGTTGATTTCTTATGTTTTCTTCTGTGCAGATGCTGGTATCGTACAGGTAAGTAGCTGTCAGTGGCTGGTTCCCACCTGCTTGGCTTTCTGGGTTCACGAGTACACTTCATCATCTGGATTTTTGTAGATATTGGCTATAAATTTTGGGTTTTGTTATCCTACTTCTCTATATTTATGTGGAGATTTGAGGGGATTTAAAAACCATGCTCAGAAAAGGCAATGGCACCCCACTCCAGTACTCTTGCCTGGAAAACCCCATGGATGGAGGAGCCTGGTAGGCTGCAGTCCATGAGGTCGCTAAGCGTCTGACACAACTTCACTTTTCACTTCATGCATTGGAGAAGGAAATGGCAACCCACTCCAGTGTTCTTGCCTGGAGAATCCCAGGGATGGGGGATCCTGGTGGGCTGCTGTCTATGGGGTTGCACAGAGTTGGACACGACTGAAGCGACTTAACAGCAGCAGCAGCAAAAACCATGCTAATGCTCTTTTTTAAAATTCAAAAGAATTTTAAACCATATAAACATAGCACCTCTTAAAAATTTCTGTTAAGCTACTTATAAACGAGATAAAGTAGTCTTCTATCCTTGAATATACACACATTCTATCCTGTTACCTTATTTTATTTTCTTCATAGTCTATTAGTGCCTAAAATTAGAATTTTTCTTCATCTTTTCTTTTCCTATTAATTTCATGATTATAGGAGATTTTTCTCAGAAGACATTTACTTAACTACAGATGTAATATACTGTCTTTTCAGTAGACTAACTGGTAGACACTACACCATCCAAGTAACCAAGTATTAGGACAACGGATATATCATATAGATCCTAGTATTGTATATAAAGAATACTGTATCATTTCTGTATTATTCCTCCCAAAACATGCTGGATTTAAATTAGAGGACATCAAACAAATCCAAATAAAGGGGTATTCTATAACCGAACTAGCCAAAACTCCAAAAATGTTTAAATGTCATGAAAGATAGAGAAACTGACCTAGATTAAAGGAAACTAAAACACCAGGATTAAAAGATGCAGTGTGTGACAAGGAAATAGACCAGAAAACAGAATATTTTAATTTTGTAATAATGGACATCAGTGAGACAAATGGAGAAATCTGAATCAGATCAGTAGATCTACTTACAGATTACTATATACTACTATATAATATATATATAATTGCACTCTATCAATTGCAAATATTTGATTTTGATAATTGTGCTGTGTGTAAGGAAAGGTCCATAATTTTAGGAAGCACACACTGAAGTATTAAAAATAAATTGATGCTATGGCTGTAAATTATAGTTGTTATTCACAGTAGTTATGTTCTATAAAGTTTTCATAAACACTGAATTGGTAAATACTTAGCATTGCTCTTAGAGATATTAATGGATTATGTTCCTACAAGCCTCTGATTACAACATTTCCATCAACTGGCCAGCATATGATCTGGTTTTAAGTCAGTTTCTGTGTAAAGATTATTTAATATATATAGTATACACTATGGGCTTCCCTGGTGGTTCAGTGGTGAAGAATCTACCTACTTAATACAGGAGATATGGGTTCAATCCCTGGGTTGGGAACATCTCCTGGAGAAGAAAATGGCAATCCATTCCAGTATCCTTGCCTGGAAAATCCCGTAGTCAGAGGAGCCTGGCAGGACAGTTCATGGTGTGCCAAAGAGTTGGACATGACTGAGCTACTCAGCAAGCATGCACACACACATGTATATACTATGTATGTTATATGTAAAGATTATTTAATATATATAGTATACACTATGGGCTTCCCTGGTGATTCAGTGGTGAAGAATCTACCTACTTAATACAGGAGATATGGGTTCAATCCCTGGGTTGGGAAGATCTCCTGGAGAAGAAAATGGCAATCCATTCCAGTATCCTTGCCTGGAAAATCCCATAGTCAGAGGAGCCTGGCAGGACAGTTCATGGTGTTCCAAAGAGTTGGACATGACTGAGCTACTCAGCAAGCATGCACACACACATGTATATACTATGTATGTTATATAATATGTTATAAATGTATTCTATATATAATGTAAGATATATATGGTATACTATATAACATATGTATGATACTATATAGTATATAACATATGTTAAACATATAATAATATCTACATATTTTTATTGACCCATTAGCATTGAACAATGCCAACAGCACTATACCTCATGCCGGAATAAATTTTATCTAGCAAAAGTATTTTCTCCCTAAAACATAAATATTTATGTATATATAAACACACACATATATATGCATAATCATTCTACCTCTCTATATGTTACTATACATTACTTATATAGACATATTTTATTTATTTCAATAAATACTTGTATAAAATAAGTTCATATAAAGTATGTGTAATATTGTATATAAATATATCTATATAGAGCAAGAAAGAGAGAGTGATGATGCACATGAGATAAATATTAAAATTTTAGTACTCTGGTTGAAAAGTATACAAGAGAATTCTTCATACTAACTTTCCAACTTTCTGATAATTCTGAAATTATTTGAAAATTAACCATTCTTTAATTGAAATTTTATTCCTCTTGCTTGTCAATATAAGCCAAGCATCTAGTAGAGGACTTGATGTGTGCTCAATAAATATTTCTTGAAAGAAAAAGGATTAATATCAAGCAAGTCAAGGTTAGGAAAGCTAGAAAGTTAGGAATACTCTCCATAAAGATGATGGGAGTACATGGGAATCAGTGATCTCTGTACATGAGGACAAGTGTAGAGAAAGGCTGATTTAGCGTTGTTGTTTTCATCATTGATAGAAAAATGTTATACTCTCCATCCTCTCATCTTCTCCTACAGAGATAAATTATGATCAGTACACTTTTTCTCGAGAATCCCATGGACAGAGGAGCCTGGCAGGCTGCAGTCTGTGGGGTCGCACAGGGCTGGACACGACTGAAGCGACCAAGCAGCAGCAGCAGATTAACTTTAGTAATAGTCGTGTGTATCAGTTACTGTTATTAAGCAGTCCGTCAAGGCTGTATACTGTCACCCTGCTTATTTAACTTACATGCAGAGTACATCATGAGAAACGCTGGGCTGGATGAAGCACAAGCTGGAATCGAGATTGCCGGGAGAAGTATCAATAACCTCAGATATGCAGATGACACCACCCTTATGGCAGAAAGTGAAGAGGAGCTAAAGAGCCTCTTGATGAAAGTCGAAGAGGAGAATGAAAAAGTTGGCTTAAAGCTCAACATTCAGAAAACGAAGATCATGGCATCTGGTCCCATCACTTCATGGCAAATAGATGGGGAAACAGTGGAAACAGAAGTGAAGTGAAGTCGCTCAGTCGTGTCTGACTCTTTGCGACCCCATGGACTGTAGCCTATCAGGCTCCTCTGTCCATGGGATTTTCCAGGCAAGAGTTCTGGAGTGGATTGCCATTTCCTTCTCCAGGGGATCTTCCCGAGCCAGGAATAGAACCCGGGTCTCCTGCATTGCAGGCAGATGCTTTACCATTTGAGCCACCAGGGAAGCCCAGGGGAAACCGTGTCAGATTTTATTTTTTCTGGGCTCCAAAATCACTGCAGATGGTGATTGCACCCATGAAATTAAAAGACACTTACTCCTTGGAAGGAAAGTTATGACCAACCTAGAGAGCATATTAAAAAGCAGAGACATTACTTTGCCAACAAAGGTCCATCTAGTCAAGGCTATGGTTATTCCTGTGGTCATGTATGGATGTGAGAGTTGGACTGTGAAGAAGGCTGAGTGCCAAAGAATTGATGCTTTTGAACTGTGTTGTTGGAGAAGACTCTTGAGAGTCCCTTGGACTGCAAGGAGATAAAACCAGTCCATTCTGAAGGAGATCAGCCCTGGGTGCTCTTTGGAAGGAATGATGCTAAAGCTGAAACTCCAGTACTTTGGCCACCTCATGCGAAGAGTTGACTCATTTGAAAAGACTGATGCTGGGAGGGTTTGGGGCCAGGAGGAGAAGGGGACGACAGAGGATGAGATGGCTGGATGGCGTCACCGACTCAATGGACGTGAGTCTGAGTGAACTCCGGGAGTTGGTGATGGACAGGGAGGCCTGGTGTGCGGCAATTCATGGGGTTGCAAAGAGTCGGACACAACTGAGCAACTGAACTGAACTGACCTTCCTTGAAATTGCAACTTTTTCAATTATTTATTACATGTTGCGGTGTCTACATGACCTTTGTTTGATCTCCGATACAACTTGTGATAGGTCCAGGTCTGAGATGAAATTGGCCCAGGGTTTTACTTACTCAATGCATGTCATTTAGTATTCTGCCCATCTAAGCATCTTATTTTAGAATCAACCATATGGAATTTTGATGCCAAGGCTTATCTTAATTCTGAGGTATCTGATAGCATGGTAATTACTACAAAGCCATCAAGTACTAGCAAACAATTTGCATCTCCTTAGGGACTAATTTTCCTACAGGACAAATAGCGGTTGTCAAAGGACTAAGAATAATTTTGTTTACAAGCACAGATTTAGAAGCCACTAAACAAGTATGAACATGCGCTGGAGATGTGACTTTCACTCTTAAGTATCTGACTTTAAATCATTAAGTTTTAAATGCTTATAATGAAAAAAAAAATAGCATTTCAGCTCTTCTGATGAGCAGAAGGAAATTAGGCCTCTGTGATTCTTCTTGACCCATTAATGGAAATGTATTTTTAGGAACTCTTATTTGTTCTCACCAACTTGGTTATAAAAGCACTCAAGACTAGGAAGGGAACACTTTCTTCCTTGAATTAATTCATTTTAGTTCAAACAAATTCTGTAAACATGAATCAATCACTTTTTTGTTCAAGACTCCATGCATACAGGCTTAAAAATATTCTTCTTGCTTTCAGAATGCTTTGATTGTCACTGCCTCTGATGCAGCCTTGGTCTGAAGCAGCTATATGTGTCCCCTTTGAACTGCTAATATTTACTCAACTGCCTGGTTGCTCTTTCTCAAGTGAGATACTTTAGATTTTTTTTAAAATTCAACTTATTGCTTGAAAATCACAATTTATTCCATCCCAGACACCAACATTGTTGTTCTATTTGACTGTGTAGAAATAATTTTTGCTGTAATAAACATTATAAGTTTGTCCATTAATAAATTACCCTACTGGAAAGAGCATAAAAGATTTATCTCATCAGAGATGGTTATGTTGCTGAAGCTGCACACTCATTGTATATAATTTCCTATCCTAGAATTGCTTTCAAAAATAAAATTAATTAGTATTTAAATTATGCATGGCAAACAATATTTTGATGTTTCAAATTGTAGAGAGACCTAATGTTCATAAGATTATTAAATAAAAATTTTAAAGTTAGTCTAGGTAACTGATAGTCATTGAGTTTTTTAATTGACCACTTTTTTTTCTTTTGGCTTACAACATTAATTAAACACCCTCATGCTGAGAGGTTTTTGCCTCTCTCAGTGACTTTTCCTGGAAGTGATGTGTTTTGACAGACAAGGGCTATATTGCTGTAGTTATAAAAGTAAAGTTGAATTAGCTATGTTCATATTCCCTGAAAAATTTCAATATCTATACACTATCTGAACTTACATTATGGCTGTCAAAAAAACTGTTGCCTAAGACAAAGAATTGCCTTATCATTAGAGCTGATATCTTGCTAACTCATCTGTTTTATTGATAGCATCAAGCTATATCTAATGAAGTGAAAGTATCGTATTTTATAGCTCCAAGCGTAGTAGTAAATGATCACATAGAATAAGGATTTGTAAACAGTATCGAACAGAGATGTTGTAATTATTCAGATATGTGAATAATTTTAAGTATTAAGAATCTGCATGGGCAGTAATTTGCTAAAATAAGCGATCATAATTTTTTATTTTGTTAACACATTTTTGTAATAAGGCAATATTTGTAATAAGATTAAGACTGGACTTTAACGAAACCTTCTTGGCAAGGTGGCAAGTTTATCTAGTTTCATGATTGGTGTGGTTATCAACTGTAGCAGAATCTCCGTCAACTTTGAGAATATCTCCAAATGTGTCATGACACATTCCATTCATTTACTGTATTAAGACCTAGTTAAGACAAATGCCAACATTTTCCCTCACTATCTCTAATTTGTCAGTGTGAAGAGAAATGTTTTTCTTCAGTATGAATTAGGTTTCTGGAGCTTTATGGTACATAAAATTGTATGTATCCTTTTCCTTATCCTTTATTGTTTGATCCCAAATCTCCAGATATTGATTGCACTGCCTCATAATCATTCTCCCTAAGATTTGGGCCCTGCTACTAAAATTGCTATTCGCCAAGTCATCACTTAATGGTAAGAACAAACTGATATAGTTTCAATTATCTGTAAAAACATCTTGAAGAGCAAAGCCACACGGGAATGTGCTAATTTGAATATTCATACTTGGTGTCTGATTTGAAAACTATTTGTTTATATATTTTTGTAGGTGGAAAGCATTCTCTCAAAGGTATTATTTTCAGATAATTACAAAATTCAAGGATTTTAAAAGAAAATAGAAAAGTGGTTAATTAAGTAGCTCCCATGGAAACCAGCAAAAAAGATTAACCGGAACAGAGTAGGGTAGCTCAGATAGGACTGGATATACCAAGCTAAAGCTCCACTCTTGCCTTTGAGCGAGTATATTTTTCTGCATACTTAGCTATATAATACATAGTTTGAATTTGCTTAAAATGATCTGCTGTATCATTTAAAGGGATGTGGAAGTTGTTCAAGTGTAAAGTTTGTTTTTCCTGACATAGATATTAAAAACAGGTAAAGAAAAAGTGATGGGATAGAAGGCTATGTTTTCTAAAACATGGCAGTTATTTTGCTGGGAAGAAAATACGAGGTCAAAGAACACTGTGTCTACTCTCCTATTTAATAAACATAAGTCCTCTCTGAATGGCTGCCAGGGAAGTCTACTGAAATGTTGGCCAGTCTAAGTGGAGAGAAGTTCCCATCCCATGAATTATTTCCGCATCGCTTCAAAATATTGATGTTTCTGCAATTTTTTTTCTTTGAGTTCCAAAGTTGACAAGATGAACTCATTCACATCATTTTTTGAGCACTGGGAGGATGCTGCAGGATATAGGCAGTAACTGTCTTTGGCATGTGAACATCCAAGGGGACTCTAGATATAACAGCCCAAGGAGCCTTGCAGTCTCTGGTATCCTTACTGAACCTTTCTCCACAGCTTTTTTTCTTTTTATGGAGAGATTTCCCTCTCCTCCATTTTCTTCCTTCTTTTATTCCGTTCCTTCCTCACTTTCTTCCTCTTTCCTTTCTTCCTTCCTTCCTCTTGCTTGTATTGAATATATGGGAATAAATTATGTTATTGGCTTTACAACTCTATATAACAGAGGGGAAAAGGGTGACTATTGGCTAATCTCTTCTTTCACTTGCATCCCAGGTGGGCACTGAGGGAGAGAAGGGCCTTACCTGGCTGGCGCATGCTTTCCTGAGTGTGGGTGTAGATCCTTGGTGTTGCACACCCACAGCTGTAAGATGTGACCCTGTGTGGAGCAGGCCAGGTTTCAAGATGAATCCAAGAGGGATGCAGAGGAGAATTTTCTTTCTGTTGAAGTTTTAAAGTCAAATCTCCAGATGGCAAAGGGAAGAATTAAGCAGATGAATAATAACAATAAATGTTTATGGCTGTGCTAATAAAGCTGCATTCTGTTGGTATGTATCAATACTTTATGCACCAGGAGAGCGGAGCTAAGGTTCCAGGAATTCAAGAACAAAAATAGAACCTCTCTCACTTGCTGACTAGCATTTGAAGATAGAACTTTTAATTCTGCAGTTGAGGCTAAGGCGTGACTGACAGATATTACTGGGAAGTAAAACATGTGGCTATTACAAATTATTCCTGTCAGATCCTTTCTTAATGGCAAATTTTAAGATTACAAGAATAGCTGATTTGGGGACAGGGATTCACAAAAAAGAAGGAACGCCTAAAAAGTAATGTCAGAGAGCTTGGTAGGTTGATCAAAATCCTCTTTAAAATTTAGCTTGTGAATAAATGAATATTTTTTTTACAAATCAAATGTATATGACTTTCCATGTAGTCAAATACTCTAGTGTTTTACTAGGACATGGTTAAGAGAGAGATGATTTATCAGAAATAACCACCTATTAAAATAGTAATGGCAGTGGAATTGCCATTATTAAAATGTACTCTAAAGCTGCCAATTAAAAATGGTTACTGTGACAGTGATTCTAGAATTGACAGAGAAGTGTAAGTAAATAATAGTTTAGAAACAGCCCTTAGTATATATAAAAATGTACTACATGAGGAGTGAGCTAATAAATACCCAAAAGGAAATGATTAGCTTATACTTAGTCCTGAGATAGTTAAAATATGAGAAATAATTTGAGGAAAACTCTTGTTACAAAACATAGGTGAAACATAACAAACATTCTCTCAAATGCATAGCAGAATTCCGAAGTAGGTGAGGGAAATCTCTAGATGTCCAAAATAAAGCAAAAGCTAACAAAGGAAGGATGAGACAGGATTGATTGCAGATGTTCTGCTTGAAATTTTCCTTCTTTTTTTTTTTTCCTTAATTATACTTCTTCTCAACCTTGAATCTTCGGTTTTCAGGAAACATTCCTCCTTTAATCTATTTCCCTGTATCTTAGCTCTTAAAGTTTTATTGAAATGATTTTTTATACATATTTATCAGTCACTAGACAGTAACATCCTCAAGGATCCTACTTTTTAAAAATTCTTGCATTCCTAGAAGTTCACAGAAGACATGAATAGAGCAGGTGCTCAAGACATGTTTGCCAAAGTACAGATAAGTTTGAAAATGCAAGTAGAAATCTTAGAGCTGATAAATGTCTCTATCTGGTGTGACCTTCAGTTGCACACTATTAGCACCTCGATATTTATGGTTGGTGTTCTAACCATTTTTTTGGGGGGCTGCTTAATTTTTTCACTTATTTACTTTTTTCAGCTTTCAGTTCAGTTTAGTTCAGTTGCTCAGTTGTGTCTGACTCTTTGCGACCCCATGAATTGCAGCACGCCAGGCCTCCCTGTTCATCACCATCTCCCGGAGTTCACTCAGACTCACGTCCATCGAGTCCGTGATGCCATCCAGCCATCTCATCCTCGGTCGTCCCCTTCTCCTCCTGCCCCCAATCCCTCCCAGAATCAGAGTCTTTTCCAATGAGTCAACTCTTCTCATGAGGTGGCCAAAGTACTGGAGTTTCAGCTTTAACATCATTCCTTCCAAAGAAATCCCAGGGCTGTTCTCCTTCAGAATGGATTGGTTGGATCTCCTTGCAGTCCAAGGGACTCTCAAGAGTCTTCTCCAACACCACAGTTCAAAAGCATCAATTCTTCGGTGCTCAGCTTTCTTCACAGTCCAACTCTCACATCCGTACATGACTACTGGAAAAACCATAGCCTTGACTAGATGGACCTTAGTTGGCAAAGTGATGTCTCTGCTTTTGAATATACTATCTAGGTTGGTCATAACTTTTCTTCCAAGAAGTAAGCGTCTTTTAATTTCATGGCTGCAGTCACCACCTGCAGTGATTTTGGAGCCAAAAAAATAAAGTCTGACACACTGTTTCTCCATCTATTTCCCATGAAGTGATGGGACC
>SJYX01002558.1:57074-84103 GCA_006410675.1 Oreotragus oreotragus
CAGTCACCATCTGCAGTGATTTTGGAGCCCAAAAAAATAAAGTCTGACACTGTTTCCACTGTTTCCCCATCTATTTCCCATGAAGTGATGGGACCAGATGCCATGATCTTCGTTTTCTGAATGTTGCGCTTTAAGCCAACTTTTTCACTCTCCTCTTTCACTTTCATCAAGAGGCTTTTTAGTTCCTCTTCACTTTCTGCCATAAAGGTGGTGTCATCTGCATATCTGAGGTTATTGATATTTCTCTCAGCAATCTTGATTCCAGCTTGCGTTTCTTCCAGTCCAGCTTTTCTCATGATGTACTCTGCATAGAAGTTTAAGAAGCAGGGAGACAATATACAGCCTTGACGTACTCCTTTTCCTATTTGGAACCAGTCTGTTGTTCCATGTCCATTTCTAACTGTTGCTTCCTGACCTGCATACAGATTTCTCAAGGGATATCTATGAAGTACAGGATTCACTATTTGGGAAGCTGGATCTTCATAGAGGAGGTAGTAAAGAGAATAAAGTCAAAAGAAGAGTAGAAGGTAACTGGGAATATAGTTAGATATTGAGTGTCCAAAGATCTTCATGACCCAGATAATCATGATGCTGTGATCACTCACCTAGAGCTAGACATCCTGGAATGCAAAGTCAAGTGGGCCTTAGGAAGCATCACTATGAACAAATCTAGTGGGGGTGATTGAATTTCAGTTGAGCTATTTCAAATCCTAAAAATGATGCTGCTAAAGTGCTGCACTCAATATGCCAGCAAATTTGGAAAACTCAGCAGTGCCCACAGGAATGGAAAAGGTCAGTTTTCACTCTAATCTCAAAGAAAGGCAATGCCAAAGAATGTTCAAACTTTCACATAACTGAATTCATCTCACACACTAGCAAAGTAAATTTCTCCAAGCCAGGCTTCAACAAAACATGAACTGTGAACTTCCAAATGTTCAAGTTCAATTTAGAAAAGGCAGAGGAGCCAGAGATCAAATTACCAACATCTGTTGATCATCGAAAACACAAGAAAATTCCAGAAAAATATCTACTTCTGCTTTATTGACTATGGCAAAGCTTTTGACTATGTGGATCCCAACAAATTGTGGAATATTCTTAAAGATATGGGAATAACAGACCACCTTACTTGCCTCCTGAGAAATCTGTATGCAGTTCAAGAAGCAACAGTTAGAACTGGACATGGAACAATAGACTGGTTCCAAATTGGGAAAGGAGTATGCCAAGGCTGTACATTGTCACCTGCTTATTTAACTTATGTGCAGAGTACATCATGAGAAATGCTGGGCTGGATGAAGCACAAGCTGGAATCAAGATTCTTGGGAGAAATATCAATACCCTCAAATATAAATATCAATAACCTCAAATATGCCGGTGACACCACCCTTACGGCAGAAAGCAAAGAACTAAAGAGCCTCTTGATGAAAGTGAAAGAGGAGAGTGAAAACATTGACTTAAAACTCAACATTCAGGAAATGAAGATCATGGCATCTGGTCCCATCACTTCATGGCAAATGGATGGGGAAGCAATAGAAATAGTGGCAGACTTTATTTTCTTAAACTCCATTACCACTGCAGATCGTGACTGCAGCCATGAAATTAAAAGACACTTGCTCCTTGGAAGAAAAGCTATGACCAACCTAGACAGCATATTAAAAAGCAGAGACATTACTTTGCCAGCAAAGACCTATCTAGTCAAAACTATGGTTTTGTCAGTATTCACATATGTATGTGAGAGTTGGACTATAAAGAAAGCTGAATGATGAAGAATTGATGCTTTTGAACTGTGGTTTTGGAGAAGACTCGAGAGTCCCTTGGACTGAAAAGAGATCAAACCAGTCTATCCTAAAGGAAATCAGTCCTGAATTTGCTGAACCTGAAACCAATATTTTGGCCATCTGATGTAAAGAACTGACTCATTTGAAAAGACCCTGATTCTGAGAAAGATTCAAGGCAGGAAGAGAAGGGAACGATGGAGGATGAGATGTTGGATGGCATCATTTGCTTGATGTACATGAATTTGAGCAAGCTCTGGGAGTTGGCGATGCTGCAATCCATGGGGTAACAAAGAGTTGGACATGACTGAGTGACTGCACTGAACTGAACTAATTGAGTTTCCTGGTGACTTAGCGGTAAAGAATCTACCTGCAATGCAGGAGAGGTGGGTTTGGTCCCGGAGAAAGAAAGATCCCCTCCAGAAGGAAATGGCAACCGACTGTTATTCTTGCTGAGAAATCCCATGGACTCAGGAGGCTGGTGGGCTACAGTCCATGGGGTCACAGTTGGACAGGACTGTGTGACTGAAAAACAATAAGCATTTAGGTAGAGCTAAGAGTGAGAAGGTTTTTGTATGTGAGTGTTAATCAAAGTAAGTAAAAGAAAAAGAAAAGAAATCCTCGGTAATCAAATCATAGAGAAATAATCAGTTTCTAATTTGGTGTGTTTCCATATATATTGGTTCTGATCTGCTAAAAAAACAAAAAAAATTAGGTTGCTGTACCTTAAAGTATTTAACCAGTTCCTAACTGTTGAATGCTAAAATTCATTTTGATATTATTCACAATAATATGGTATGCAATATGGAGACATTTCTGGTAATGTCTTTAGAATACATTCTGCATCAATTTATAAAGATAATTTTAAGTCTCTTGGTTCATATGTGGTTGCTGTAAGGAAAGGCTCAGTTCAGTTCAGTCACTCAGTGGTGTCTGACTCCTTGAGACCCCATGGACTGGACTTATTTTTATTCTTCAAATCGTGAAGCAGTGTTATGAGTAGCAATAAGAATCATGATTTTTAACATTTGTATTTGCAAGTTGAGATGAAATACCTTTCTTTCCTGCTTTACTTCACTTCACAACCTTTAAAGGTATCTTTACTGCCTCTTAAGTAATTCTATTATGCCAATTCCATTGCTCATTTTTATCCTATGTTAGGTATTATTATGTTTTAAATAATTTAAAATTTAATGGCAGCTTAGTTGCTAAGTTGTGTCCGACTCTTGTGACCCCATCGACTATAGCCTGCCAGGCTCCTCTGTCTATGGGATTCTCCAGGCAAGAAAACTGGAGTGGATAGCCATTTCCTTCTCCAGAAGATCTTCCCAACCCAGGGCTCAAACCTGGGTCTCCTGCATTGCAGGCAGAAATTATTATTATATCATTATTATTTAAATTTTCATTTCTGTGATTGTCATTGGGGTAAAAAGAATTTCCCTTAGAATTTGAAGAGAGAGGAATTTTTTTCAAGATTTGAGAATAATAAATAGGATAATTCTTTCCATTTGTACATGGATCCAAATAAACCATTACCAGTATGAATAGACAACTATAAGATACAACAGTGTTCTTCCCTGTACAAAAATCAAGCAATTTCAAATTAGAGATATAGCTTTTTTTAAATCAAGAATTGAAACTATGAGATATATTGACTAAGTTTCATCACCATTTATTGATGCAGGAAGAAATGAAGAAATCAACAGAAAAATTTTAGATTTTTTTGCTTTTCATATAATAAGCAAGATTGTTAGAAGGTAACTTCTATCATAAATGAAATTTATGATAGAAAAAAACACACCATTTGCTATACTAAAAGATTCAAAATTAAGGTTGATAATACCCAGCTTTAGAAGGAAAAGTAGAAAGAATTGTGGTTTATTTAATCAGGTACTCATCCCATCAGGTGTCAAGAAAAAGTTTCATAATGGAGACCACAGATAGTTACATAGTGGACTTATTCCTTATACATCTGAAAAGCAACCTTAATAGCTAGGCTCAGCACTCAGCACAGTGTCCTGCATTCTTTCATGCTTATTATATTTCTACCGATTGACTGGATTCAGAGCATATGTCTGGATATATGGAGTTTAAAGGGTAGAGGAGAGAATACACTGTCATAAGAATGTACCTAGTATTTTGACAAATATTTTTGTTTAGAAGCAAAGTCATAGTGCTAAAAATAAAAATACTGCCACTAATTATAGGAGACAATATTCTCAACATTTTTCAGATTTATATGTGTAAAGTTTAGAATTAGAACAGAATCTACAAACTATTCAGAATACATGAGCTAATTAAAAAATAGAATTTCAGTATTACAAATTGTGTTTAGAAATCAACAAGATTGTACTTGATCAATGAGGTTTTGAGAAACTGATCATATTTTAAATCACAGAGTAAAAGTTAAGTGCTAAGAGAAACTGACAAAATTAATTGACAAAATTACTATCCTTATAGCTACTATCTGAAGAAAAGATCTGAAGGTCTTATGATAACTTAAAAACACTGAATGTGGCATTTATTAATAGCAAATAAGAATGTAGAAAAGAATTACAATAGTTAGAGGCGTTTTCATATATATAAGCCTTCTGAAACTGTTCACTTAATTTGTATTTATCAGCAGAACAAAATAAGAGTAGCATTCTGCTTCCTTTATGGTTCCCATTAAACTGATGGAATTAAAGAAAAATTTTTGATAATTTCTGCTCCTGAGTAAGGCTAGCTGTTAACAGACTGTCTTTCATTTAATTGCTGTTCAGAAAATGTTCCTTGATCTGAAGTGAATTTAAAGGCTTATTATATTTTGTTCTGAAAGTCTAAGCTTGCATTTTCTGCTGTGCAGCAAGGGAAATTCAGGGCTGGTTCAGTACATACTTCCAACATTTAGATTAACTCCTAGGGTATCCCATTAGTATTACAGAGATTATATGATTGTTCTACTCTATTAAATTTTTATATAACTTTTAGAAAATTAAATCTAACAATAATTGCCACCATCTTATATGTTAACCTTAATGGAAATATCATTAAAAAATGAATTACCTATCTAATTAACTAGTAAACTTTATAAAATGCTTATTTTAATGCAACCTTAATATAGTTCCTAGTCTCACAAAAGAACATAGAAGCTTCAAGGAATTTTAAAGCTGTCCTGGTTATCAGCTTATCCTTGTAAGCTTTGGCTTATCTTATCAAAGTAAGGCATCACTTTTGCTTCCTTCTGCTAATAAGGTCTGGAACAGAGCTTTCCTCTAGCAGTGCAATAATTCCTTTTGCAGACAGAAGTGTTCAGTCTGTTGTCTCTCCCCTCACTTATCTCTCTCCACAGTTCCCTACCCCCCACCCCCAGGGCAACCAGAGATCCAAATCCATTCTCCATTAATGCTGGAACTTTAAGATTCTAAAGAATAAGAAGTACCTTTTTATCCTCAAAACTTCAATACTAAGTAGATTTTGGTTTTCTGGATGCCTAGGTGGTTGTGTAGGAATGTAGAGTCTGGAATAAATTATAAATCATGGTTGACTCATGCCTGAATTAAGCATTAGCACGCTTCTGGCCCTTTTGTCCAAGACAATGGTAAAACTATTTAACTCTCACCACCTTTATTTTCCTTTATGTAACCTGGTGATGAAAACTAGTAACTCACGAGATCATTGCAAAGATAACTAATTAAATATGAACACTATAAAACTCCCTATTTTAAAAATACTACTATTTACATTACTTTTAAGTGAAGTAATCTATATTAAATGTCTGGTACAATTATTTTTTTGTCGTTTTAAATTAGTCCATTATCCCAATTAATAAGTGATTAACAATGACTTACAAATGGCAGCTTTGGAAGACAGATTTCAAATTCAATATTGCTTTATCAAACATAAAAAATAGATATAAATTGATTATAGCTTCATTGAAACAAATTTGATTGAGAACAGATGAAGAAGATGGAAGTGAAAAAAGAACAAGAAAGGGTGGGAAGAGGGATGAATTAGAACTTTGGGATTAACATATGCACACTACTATACGGCTTTCCTGGTGGCTCAGTTGTTAAAGATTCTGCCTGCAATGCAGGAGAGCTGGGTTCAATCCCTGGGTTGGGAAGGTCCCCTTGAGAAGGAAATGGCAACCCACTCCAGTAGTCTTGCCTGGAGAGTTCCATGGACAGAGGAGCCTGGTGGGCTACAGTCCATGGGGTCACAAAGAGTTGGACTGAGTGACTAACACCCACTACCATATATGAAGTAGATAATCTATAAGTAACTACTGTTTGGCACAGGAAACTATAGTCAATATTTTGTGACAACCTATAAGGGAAAAGAATCTGAAAAAGAATATACATATAACAAATATACATAAATATATATATGTGCATATACATATGAAGCATTTTGCTGTATACCTGAAGCTAACATAAACTGTAAATCAGCTATACTTCAATAAAAACAAACAAAAAGATTTAACTGATTAAATTTGGAAACAATGGAAAAAAATAAGGTATGAAGAAGAAACTGACACAATCAGCGTATAAACATCACAGTTGGAAAGGCAAAATTAATGCTATATTAGAAAATAGTATGTAAGAACTATGAGGTAATCTTCTTAATGAATGGACAACTTGTCAAACCCTTCCTGGAATTCTGCAGCCTGTAGAAGACTCCCAATCTTAAAAGGAATGTGAAAACTTGGAAAGGGTTCAGAGGACAGCCACAAAGATAATGAATTGGTTGTAAAGTAAGACCTACAAGAAAAGGTTAAAAGATCTGGAATTATTCAACTTGGAGGCAAGAACTTCGAAGTTATTTAAATCCTCAAGTTAAAAATATACAGTGCCCGTTTCAAGCCTCTCCATGAATTAAAAGGAGGAAATCAGTTTAAATCTCTGGATGAAAAATTTATGGAATTTTAACAATAATTTAGCAAACAGATTCATTACACATCATTAAGAAGTCCTGAGAATGGTTTACAAAATGAACATGCTCCTCTAGGTTGTATAATTTATTTACATATTTATTTTAGTTAGCTGTGAAGGTGCAGTCTTTGATGAAGAAGAGAAATGGCCCAGATGACCTAGTAGGGTTCTTTACAGCCTTAAATTTCACTGAAATCCAGAGTTAAGTATTAATAGTCCACTAAATCATTGCCACATTTCTAGTCTTGTCTCTCACTCATTTGTTTTAGGACCGTGGGAGAGAGAAGGAAATTGAGGTGATTTGTTCCAAGGTGAGTCTGGGAGAAGGGGATGGAATGAGTGATGTGGAGAGGAGGGAAGTTGGAGTAGTTGGGAGAAGGGCATTCAAGCAGAGATAACTGCAGTTTAAAGGCACGGAAGTGAGAAAGTGTGGCACACTATAATTTGGGTGTGGCTTAAACAGTGTTCATGGAGAGAGTGGTAAGAAGTGGAGGATACTGGAAAATTTGGTTGATGTGAGACCACATGGGTGTTTTATTTTCATGTTCTTCATTTCTTAGGTATAAAAATTTAAAGGCTATTTAAGAGAGGAATGCTGTAATCAGATTACTATTTTTGGGAAAATCATACTGCAATAATGTGAATGAATGATGAATTTTAGAGGAGAGACTAGAAACAGGAAACGCTAATAGGTCTCTATTCAGTTAGTACATCTCAAAGATAATAAGGATCCAAACTAAGTCCTGGTGTGGATAGGGAAGGATAACAAAGATGAAGGATGTATAGGAGGTAAGATGAGCTTAAGAGTACGCATGGGTATTAAGTATGGGAGTGAAAGAGGGCTAGGTCTGGATTAGTTTGATACTTCTAGCATCTAGAAGAAAAAGTATATTTTATAAAATAGGATATTCAGTGATACAGAGCTTTGACTGAATCATTTGCTTATCAATTTATCAAAAAATGAGTAGTTATTGTGGGTTAGGCATTAGATCAGGCAATGAGGATGCCAGGACACTTATCAGCGAGGATATAGCCTGGTTTGCTTGAGACAGGCCTAGTTGACTGCCTATGCTCATCCACTGACAGATGAATAGATAAAATGAGGTATATACATACACTGGAATATTATTTAGCCTTAAAAAGAAAGAGAAATCTGATGCAATTACAACATGGATGAAATGAGGACATTATGCTAACTGAAATAAGCCAGTCACAAAAAAGACAAATGCTGTTCGACTCCACTTATAAAAGCTACTCAAACTCATAAAGACAAAAAGCAGAATGGTGACTGGCAGGGGCTGGGAGAGAAGAAATGGGGAGTTGTTGTTTAAAGGATATAGAAATACAGTTTTGTAAAATGAAAAACTTCTGGAGATTGACTGCACAACAATGTGAATATACTTAAGACTACTGAACTATATACTTTCAAATGGTTAAGATGGTAAATTGTATGTTATGTGTACTTACCACAACTGAAAAAAGCTTAAGTTTTGGTTAATGCTTTTAGTCACAACTTGAAATTTTCTTTGAATTTTTTGAGATAAAAAATAAAAAATGAGAGATCTTATGCATGTTTCAGTTCAGTTCAGTTCAGTTCAGTCACTCAGTCGTGTTCGACTCTTTGTGACCCCATGAATCGCAGCACACCCGGCCTCCCTGTCCATCAACAACTCCCGGAATCTCCAACACCACAGTTCAAAGGCATCAATTCTTCGGCACTCAGCTTTCTTCACAGTCCAACTCTCACGTCCATACATGACCACTGGAAAAACCATAGCCTTGCCTAGATGGACCTTTGTTAGCAAAGTAATGTCTCTGCTTTTCAATATGCTGTCTAGGTTGGTAATAACTTTCTTCCAAGGAGTAAGCGTCTTCTAATTTCATGGCTGCGATACCTCCAGGTAAAACTCTGATGGGCTCAGGCCCTACTCTACTTCATGTTACTTCATTCCTCTTCATGCTTCTGTGGAAATACCAGATTAAGACTGCTGGATGCACTGATCATTGGTGGTTGGTCCTGGGTGGGAAGGCTGTGGGGCTTTCTCAGGTGGGTCCTGAGATGGGGAGACCAGAGAGAGAATCTGAAGGTTAGAAAGAGGAAGCAAAGCCTGTGGCTGAGATGTGGGGTCTCAGATCAAGTGACCATAATTTGTCAAAATTGAAAGCAGATTGCAATGCTCCATGCAGAGTGGGTCAGGGAGAGCCATCCAGACTAAAGCAGTGAAGGTGACAAGGTTGTGTTGGAGGCTTTCTTTCATGCTCTGTGGGCAGGAGTCTGGATCTCTTTGAATGGCATCAGAGCCACGTAAGGATGGGCACTTTCATTGTGTTCCCTGCAATCGGTCGGGTTTGATTCTATTATGTTTCCAAAGATCCTTTGGGCACCCACGTGCACATCTCACAGCCACTTCAGTCTTACATCCCCAAAGAATCCGTATTCCTTTCTTTGCACTTCCTTTCCTGGGAGTGGCTCTACCATTCACCTACTCCCCCAGGCAGGAATTTGTCACCTCCTTGCCGTTTGCCATCTCTTGCTAAGTCTGTGTTCTCTCCTCAGTACCCTTTGAAAACCATCTCCCTCCCTCTCTGCTCTATGGCTGCCATTTCTAGTGTGTCTCCCCTGGGGCACAAGGTCCTTCTGGCTTGGCTCTCTCTCTTGCAGATCTACTTTTCACGTGGTCACCTTTCCATGCCCAAAACTTAAGCATGTCTCTTCCTCCTCCAGAATGAATCCTTGCTGCCATCTGGGTGATGTCCAGACCTTGCATGAGCCCCTCCTGAGTTGCAGAAGTGTCTGGTTCTGTCTCTCTGCAGTCACCCACAAGCACTTCCCCTACACAGCACCACTGAAATGTACTGGGTACTTACTGAGTGTTGGGTCCTGTGACTCCAAGAACCATCGGATCTATATGTCTGCCTGTTCTCTGACTTCTACCTGGAACCACTTCCCTCCTCTCCAGCTATGAGTTTCCCCCTACAATCCATTTCTTTTGGAAAACAATACATTTACACAGACTGTGTATTGGACTTACTGGATTTGAAGCCTGACTTTTTCACTTAGAACCTGGGTTACCTTGTGCATATTATGTAGCTTTTCAATGCCTCAGTTTCCTCATCTATAGAACCCAATACATACTACCAATGACGTGCTTAGCACAATGTATAGAATGCCAGAATTGCCCCCAGGATACCGGGTGTAACTCCACATTCTGTTTTTAAATTGAAGTATTGTAGATTTGGGCTCCCCAGGTGGTGCCGGTGGTAAAGAACCCATCTGCCAATGCAGGAGACTTTAGAGATGTGGGTTCAACCCCTGGGTCTGGAAGATCCCCTGGAGGAGGGCACAGCAACCCACTCCAGTATTCTTGCCTGGAGAATCCCATGGACAGAGGAGCCTGGTGGGCTACAGTCACCAAGGGTGACTGTAGGGTCACCAAGAGTCAGACATACAACTGAAGTGACTTAGCATGGCATGCATAGTTGATTTACAATATCATGTTAGTTTCAGGTGTACAANCAGCAACCCACTCCAGTATTCTTGCCTGGAGAATCCCATGGACAGAGGAGCCTGGTGGGCTACAGTCACCAAGGGTGACTGTAGGGTCACCAAGAGTCAGACGTACAACTGAAGTGATTTAGCATGGCATGCATAGTTGATTTACAATATCATGTTAGTTTCAGGTGTACAACATAGCTATTCAGTGATACAGATATTTCTACCCTGATGCTGGGAAAGATTGAGGGTTGGAGGAGAAGGGGGAAACAGAGGATGAGATGGTTGGATAACATCACTGACTCAGTGGACATGAGTTTGAGCAAACTGCAGGAGATAGTGAAGGACAGGGAAGCCTGGTCCGCTGCAGTCCATGGGGTTGAAGACTCAGATACAACTTAGTGACTGAACAATGAACAAAATCTATCTATCCTTCTTCAGATTCTCTTTTATAGGTTATTACAAAATATTGAGTACAGTTCCCTGTGCTATAAAGTAGGTCCTTATTGGTTATCAATTATATATATAGCAGTCTACATGCTCTTTATACCTGTTCTTCCTTCTGGAAGGATTCTATGCCAGCTGGACAATCTGGCTCACTTCTCATTCTTCAGGAACATTATTCCCTTCCCCTAGAGGCCTTCTGTGACCCCCTCAAGCTGGAAGAGGTACCCTCCTTAGTTATCTTAGAGTATCCTGTGCTTACCTCCAACACAGTGTAAAAAAATGGTCCCTGGGGCAGTTGTGGTTTTCTTGTTTCTCTGATGTCTGAGCCCCTCAAGGTCCAGTCTGTCCGTGGTCACCTGTGTGCCAAGGGGTGAGCACAGTAGAGCAAGCCCTCAGGGGTGGGTGCTCACCAATGGACAAAATGAACAAGCAAGTGTGTGCCAGATCCTGGAAGGAGGTGGAGGGCCTTCCAGGTCGGCTGTTTCACTGAACGCCCTGTCCTACAACCTGATGTGTCAAAGAACTTGGGTGGCCTGTCGCACCTCTGACCTCCTGACAAATTTGATGTAGGTTTGGGGCTGTCCTTATCCTGCACCCCCCACTTCTCAGTCCCTCAGCTGTAGGCTCACATTTGCATACTGCAGCCATGATCAAGCTGAAAGCATAGTGGAGATGAAAGGAGCCAAAAGCCAGGTCTCTTGGGCAATTTCCCTGGTAATGTAGGAACAGAATTATCCAAGGAGTGATTGACAAATTAGAAGCACTTTGCACCTAATTTTAATCCATTTGGCTCCTTGAGAAAAGGAATATGTTAAACTTAAAATTATTCACCTTGCAGAAGCTTCTGTCTTTCAAATCAAAATCAGTCTTCATGTGGGGTACTAAATCTTAAGGAAACAAATTGCTTTCTATGGTACATTGCACTCTTTAAATGGTTTTATTTGGAGGGCCAGCTGAGCAAGTTAATTTCAGCGGCACAGCTGGTTGGCGATTGTGGAGTAGGCGCTATCCAACTTGCCTGTCGTTGGAGAGGGCCTGGCCTGGCGCTTATTAACCACCCTTGGATTAAGAAACAGTGAGAGTAACCGGAACATGCACTGGACCATGGGGTGAAAATTAAAACAGAGTTTCAAGACTCAAGTCAGTTTGTTGATATACAAGACTGGGAACTTGGTTCTTGGAGCATCTTTTTTTCTTTTCTTCCCAGTGGTTCCCAAATATGAATGCTTTTATAGTTCAGGACCATGTTATAAAAGGACCACATAGACTCATTCACATGGAGGTGATCATAACTGGATAACAATTTATAGTTTTTAATCTCTTATGACATTTTAATGTCAAAAGAAGATAAAGCCAAAGGAATGCATAGAGCTTCAACCACTGGACTACCAGGGCAATCCCCATGTCCTTCTTAAAATGCAGTTAATGTAAATTTTCTAAATGTAAGCCGGTTTTGGAGGGAGATTATCACTCATTCACGAAGCTTTGAAGCTGAGCCTGCCCGTCTTGGAGCTGTGTGGATAGGCTTTGACAGTCTCCCAGGCAGGAGTGTGTCCTTCGACCTGTTACGTTTGGGTTGGTCTGTTCTGGTCATCATTCTCTGCCATCCCATGTGTTTGCTACTCTGTTTAGCCACTTGCCATCCTCACATTTGATGAGCTGTCTTCCTGCCAGTCTTTCTGATGAAATAAGAAAGGCCATTAAGGATAATTTACTTGGTAACAAGAGGTGGCAACAACAGCAGCAATTAAAAAAAAAAACAACCCATCTTCTAAAAGTCATATATATATTTATTTAAAACATAAACACAAAGAAGATAACAATGATCTAAACCATTTTTGTGCGTGTCTGTTCGTAAACATTTATCCGAGGGATTCATATGTTTTTGCTGTTTTACTTACTATGAACATTTTCCATGTTAAGTAATCTTCTACAAGACCATTTTTAATGCTTCCCATTATATAGGCATACTGTATATAATTTAATTAATCCCCTGTTGTTGGGCGTTTGGGTTTTTAATTTTTCTGTCTTGTGAACTGTGCTGCTAGGTTCTTGCACTTATCCATGATAAATTCCTAGAAACAGATTTGCTGAGGGCAGTGGGTAGACAAAACCTTGGATATTTGTTGCACTTCAGAAAGACTGTGAGATTTTAAACATACAGCTTTACATCCCCAAAAGCTAAATGCCCAACTTAAAATCCTTGCTTTAAATATGTGTTTCTTTTTAAAAAAACTTTGTTATAGAATATCCTTATTATTTTAGGCTTCCCTATTAAGAAAGTTCATTTCTTTAAAATTAAAAAAAAAAATAATTGTGGGCCCTTCAGAAACTGAACTTGGCATCATTTCTCATTCAGACCATGGGGTGGGTGATAGTTGGACAGATCTCAGGGGCTTTGAGGAAGTGACCTGGAAGATTCACCTTGTCTAAATCCCTGACTAAAATATCTGGCCAGTCCTACTCAAAACAGGCCCTAATTTCTGGTTGTATTGTAGTGGAGTCAGTTTGGGTTGCAGAAATTTCAAAACTGTAGTAGAATTAGTTTCTGGATTTTTGAGATGTAGCATAGTTAAATGGATCCTTCAAACTGGAATATGATTATTTTCTTGTTTTTTTTTTTTTTTCCAAAAGATACGGAATACACTGATACCAAGTAAATATAGTAGGTCCAGTCTCTCTAGGAACGAATGAATATAAGGCAATCACACAGCTGCTGACTATCAAAGGAACTGATGTTTCTAAGATTCTAAATTGTTAAAATATAAATCACTTTCTTATACACATACAAAACTACAGAATTCCACACAGAAGCAAATCTTTCTTTTAGCCATAAAGCTCAGAAGATGTTTCGAGTCTGTTGTCCATCTGACCACAGGGAGGTTGTAGAGCAGCTGGGACTGCAGTTGGTTGCAACTAACAGAAACCTGGCTGCAGAGGTTTAACCAAGCTGGGGTTCATTTCTTTCACATAACAAGAAGTCCAGAGCTGGTGCAGAGGTTGCCAGGAATCTAAAGACCATCTTAACTTCTTGGTCTACCATCTTTGTGACGAGATTTTTATCCTCTGGGTGGCAGGATGCCCAAGAAGATGGGGAAGGGATAAAGCTGTACACAAGCTAGTTATGTTCTTTTTATTAGAAAAATACAGATTTGTTTCCAGTTTATTGCTTCAGAGTCTACATGGCCACCACTTTGCTGCAAGGGAGACTGAAAGTATGAATATGTGTCTTTTTCAAATCAAGGTTATTGATAAAAATGAAGGAGGAGAATGTGTTGGAAAAGCATTAGCCTGAAGACTAGAACTTTAAACTTCCAGGATTATAATTTCAGCTGTACCACTTGTAGACTCTGCAAATGTGGACAAGACACATTTCCTTTTTGGCTTTAGTTGCATCATCTCTGAAGTGATGAGGTTGGAGAAAATGATGTCTGAAGCCATCAGTGTCCTGGGGCTGGTTCATACTGACTCATGGGAGTGGAGTGTGTCTTCTCAATCTGTAATCAGTGATGTTATGGTCTGAATTTGGCCCTGGGGGTGATAGTGATGGTGGTATTCACACCATGGAAACTGGCCAATGATATGAATCAAGGCTTTCCATCCATCTCCTCCCAAGCAGATGGTTAAACATTTACCACTAAGAGATCTTCCAATGTTAACAGTCTCTGAATGTATCATTTTATTTCTATAAATCACATTCAAAGGGCAGTGAGGCCTCACTGCAGAGAACTTGAAGTCTCTCCTATTCATTTTTTCTATCCCATTACTATGGGTCTCTCTTTACCTCCTTCTACACTCCTTGTAGTCTTTTTTTTTTTTTTTTCCTGACTTTTCCCCTTGTCAGCTTTTTCTTTAAGTGACCATGTTATAAAGTTTAAGACCACATTATAAAGTGCATTTGCTGTGGTTATACATTAGAGTTTTGTGTTTCTGATTGTAAAATAAGATTGATGTTTTTAAAAGTAAATATTGAAAACCAAATCTATTCCTTTCTTTCTGCTATTACACCTAAAATTGAGTTTACTTAAGTACAACTCTGATTTACTTTTTCTTCTTTGTTTTCTTTTTAATCATCAAAAACTACTTGTAATGATCTGTTAACCAACAACTCAACTGAGTTCTTTTTCAATTTTGTTGAAAGCACAGAATTGGAAACTATGAGTTAGCAAAGTATTGGTTACCATCTCATTAGAGTCATTTACTTTCTCAGAAGACTTTTAAAATTAAACTTTTTATTTTGAGATATAGATTCACATTCACATGTAAAAAATAATACAGAGAGATATAGTAACATCTTGCAAAACTCTAGTATGTATCAAAACAAAGATACTGACATTGATACATCCTAGTATATTAAAATTCTGAAAGAGATGGGACTACCAGACCACCTGACCTGCCTCTTGAGAAACCTATATGCAGGTCAGGAAGCAACAGTTAGAACCGGACATGGAACAACAGACTGGTTCCAAATAGAAAAAGGAGTATGTCAAGGCTGTATATTGTCACCCTGCTTATTTAACTTATATGCAGAGCACATGATGAGAAACATTGGGCTGGAAGAAACACAAGCTGGAATCAAGATTGCCAGGAGAAATATCAATAACCTCAGATATGCAGATGACACCACCCTTATAGCAGAAAGTGAAGAGGAACTAAAAAGCCTCTTGATGAAAGTGAAAGAGGAGAGTGAAAAAGTTGGCTTAAAGCTCAACATACAGAAAACGAAGATCATGGCATTTGGTCCCATCACTTCATGACAGATAGATGGAGAAATAGTGGAAACAGTGTCAGACTTTATTTTTTTGGGCTCCAAAATCACTGAAGATGGTGATTGCAGCCATGAAATTAAAAGACGCTTACTCCTTGGAAGGAAAGTTATGACCAACCTAGATAGTATATTCAAAAGCAGAGACATTACTTTGCCAGCAAAGGTCCGACTAATCAAGGCTATGGTTTTTCCAGTGTCATGTATGGATGTGAGAGTTGGACTGTGAAGAAAGCTGAATGCTGAAGAATTGATGCTTTTGAACTGTGGTGTTGGAGAAGACTCTTGAGAGTCCCTTGGACTGCAAGGAGATTCAACCAGTCCATCCTAAAGGAGATCAGTCCTGGGTGTTCACTGGAGGGACTGATGCTGAGGCTGAAACTCCAATACTTTGGCCACCTCATGCAAAGAGTTAACTTATTGGAAAAGACTCTGATGCTGGGAGGGATTGGGGGCAGGAGGAGAAGGGGACGACCAAGGACGAGATGGCTGGATGGCATTACTGACTCGATGGACGTGAGTTTGAGTGAACTCTGGGAGTTGGTGATGGACAGGGAGGCCTGGTGTGCTGCAATTCATGGGGTCACAAAGAGTCGGACACGACTGAGCGACTGAACTGAGTATATTAAATTTTTTTCAATCAAATATTTAAGATTCCATGTCATGATTTAGGATATGAAGGGGAGGGGTATGCCTTCCACTATTATTGGGCCCAGAGCAGATACCAGAACTCTGGCCAGCTTCCTGCTTCTCTTTAAGATTTGTTCCAATCTGCGACTTCACTTTCACTTTCACTTTTTCCTTTCTAGCACTTCCACAGCTAAGTCTTGTTTGAGCAGAATGAAAAAAGCAAGGAGGGTTTAATATCTTGTTCCTCAAAAATGTGGTTTTGAACCAGCAACATGGGTATCCCCAGAAAGCTTGTTTAAAAATCAGAATCTTGAATTCTGCCCACACCTACTGAGTCAGAATATGCATTGTAACAAGCTCCCTGGGTGATCTGCATGCCCTCTAAAGCTTGAGAAGTTCTGGTGCAAAAGGGTACTGGACAGTCTCTAAGCCAGATATGTCTGTCCCTTGGGCCTCGCTAAGGAGATCTACCTGTAATTCTGAGCATTTCCTTGGACTTCCCTAGCAGTCCAGTGGTTAAGACTCCATGCTTCCAATGCAAGGGGCACAGGTTCCATCCCTGATCAGGGAACTAAGGTCCTGCATGCCACATAGTGCAGCCAAAAATAAATAAGACTGAAGTCTATATGGTAAAGCATCTGTCTACAATGAGGGAAACCCGGGTTCAATCCCTGGGTCGGGAAGATCCACTGGAGAAGGAAATGGCAATCCACTCTAGTACTATTGCCTGGAAAATCCCATGGACAGAGGAGCTTGGTAGGCTACAGTTCCTGGGGTCGCAAAGAGTCGGACATGACTGAGCGACTTCACTTCACTGTACCTACTCTAAACACCTCCTTGCCGCAAGGAGCTGTGACCAGTCTTATGGAGTAGGGCCTAGGGTCAGTGAACCTAGAGTACCGTCTGAGCTCTCTCTTCCTTCTAGAGGATTCCCCCTTTGGGACCCATCCTTGTGCCACTAATCCCAGAGTTTAGTCTTTGAATGGATAATTGAAGGCATGGATCCCAATAGCCTGGGACAGTTTTCCCTTTCATATGACTTTAGAGTCTGGAGAAATTGTCCTCAGTTTGCTTTGTCATTCATGACTTGATCAAGTTGTCATGTTTGAGCCTTCCCTTTTCTAAGGCTTAAGCCTTTTCTTAAGAAAAGGATAGACCTTTGATGGTTACCTGTTTTGTGTCAAGTACCAGATGCTTAGTTTATGTGATCTCATTTAAGCTTTACCTCCCACTGTGTAAAGTACACCTTATCACATTCCTTTTGCAGACCTGAAAAAACAAACCCAAGACTCAAAAATTAAGTAACTAGGGACTTCTTTGGTGGTCCAGTGGTTAAGAATTGGCCTTCCAATGTAGAGCATACAGGGTTGATCCTTGATTGAGGAACTAAAATCCCACAAGTTGGGAGGCAACTAAGCATATATGCTATGACTACTGAGCCCACATGCCGCAAATAGATAGAAACCCTCAGCCGCAACTAGAGAAATCCACAGGAAGGCTCCTGCATTCTTCAACTAAGATCCAGTGCAGCTAAATAAACAAATAAATGTTAAAAAATTAAGTAACTAGCCAAAGATCGTTCTTAAATGAGAAGATAGTAATTGTCTGAATGGTAGACCTTGAAAAATTCTCCTCCACTAGATAGAAATAAATGACTCAAATAGCATTTCCTTCCTCTGGTCTTGGCTTTTTTTTTTTAGTTTCCCACCTGATTATAGCTACTGGAATTTCATGAGTGATCTGGTCCATGCCCACAATGCTTGGGCATATTTCTAAATACTGTTCACAGTTTGAGACTCCCCTGGCAGTCCAGTGGTTAAGACTTGGCCTTC
This sequence comes from Oreotragus oreotragus, assembly GCA_006410675.1. Lineage (NCBI taxonomy): Eukaryota > Metazoa > Chordata > Mammalia > Artiodactyla > Bovidae > Oreotragus > Oreotragus oreotragus. The sequence goes on from SJYX01002558.1 coordinate 74,927, forward strand.
TACTGCTGGGTTGCGGGTTTGATCAGAAAGCTAAGATCTCACAAGCTTCATGGACAAAGAGCCAAAACATAAACACAGGAGCAATATTGTATCAAATTAAATAAAGACTTTAAAAAAATGGTCCACATTAAAAAAATCTTAAAAATATAAATACTTTCTATGTTTCATTTAATCTTCATGGGAACCCTACACCCCTGCTTTTATAACCCCATTTTACAGATGGGGAGTACTGAGTGTCAGAAGTGGAAAACAGTATGGTATTTCCTCAAATGGTTACACATCGAGTTACCATGTTGTTGTTGTTCAGTTGCCAAGTCGTGTCCGACTCTTCATGACCCCATAGACTGCAGCATGCCAGGCCTCCCTGTCCCCACCACAACCTCCTGGAATTTGCCCAAGTTCACTTTCATTGCTAGCAGTTCCAATCCTAGGTATATACCCCAGGACATTAAAACATACGTCCACACAAACACTTGTATACAAGTGCTCATAGTAGGATTATTCATGATAGCCAAAAAGAGGGAAACAATCGAAATATCCATCAGATGAATAGCTAAACAGTAGTATATCCATATAAGGGAATATTATTCAGCCATAAAAGGAATAAGCTACAGATTCATGCTACAACCTAGATGAAACTTGCAAACATTATGTGAGAGAAGTGAAAGAAGCCAACCACCAAGGACCGTGTATTATATGATTCCATTTATGGGAAGTTCCCAGAACAGGCAAACGCATTGACACAGAAAGTAGATGAGTAGATGTCTAGAGCTTGAGGAGTGATGGGGAGAGTGAAGAGGGTGAAAGCTAATGGAATGAAGGGTTTTTTTGGACACTGCAATGTTCTGAAATTGATTGTGGTGATGGTTGCACAATTCCATGAATATAATAAAAGCTATTGAATTATATATATTTAAAAATTATTATATTTTATACATTTTTAATTGGAGGATAATTGCTTCGATTATTGTGTTGGTTACTGCCATGTAGCAACATGAATCATCCGTAGATATACATATGTCCCCTCCCTCTTGAACCTCCCTCCCACTTCCTATACTTTGAATGAGTGAGTTTATGGTAAGTGGGTATCTCAATAAAACTGTTAAAAAAAAAAAAAAACGCAAACTGAAATCAAAACAACTATGCAGCAGAGTCAGTAGTGGAAGTGAGGGATTCTCCGTCTAGTCCTGCACCCATTCTACTCACTACACCCTGTTCAGTCATGGCTCCCACCCCAGGCTCTTCCCCGACATCCTGCTGCCCAGCATTCCCAATCAATTTCATTAGAAGATCTGGAGTGGGGTCTGGGAAACAGTAGATTCTAAAGCTCCCAGGCAATGCCCAATGTGCACCATGATCTGTACAGAGAAACTCCTCTCGAGGCTGGCTGCATGGGCTCTGGTACCATGTGTCTTTGTCCAGAGGCTGTGATCTACATGGAATCTAAAAGATCTGGCATGAAATTTTGATCAAAGCAATTACCTCTATGCTTTTTCAGTGGAGGTTGTTTGTGGCATAGCAGTCAGAGAAATTGAACTGTCAGAAACTAATATAAGAATAATAAGGGAATATTTCTTCTTCCTTGAACACCCAAGATGAATAGCAGGCAAAATAAAATTTTAAATTTAATTGAATATGTATTCAATGTTACTCTTTTGTTAAAAGACTATATTAGAAGGAGACAACCAGACCCTCAATTTTTTCCAATAATGTTAGTGTTGTATATCCTGGCTTGAATAAAACACATTTCATAAAACACCTACACAGTTCTGCAGTGCATTATGAATGGCCTCTCCAGAGAAATCTTACATGCCTTTCAACTTTGACACAGTGAGACAGTAATAATAGAAGTCTTTGGCATATCATTTTGCAGACACTGTAAGCATTTTTAGCTTTACTGATGGAAAGCCAGGGCTGACCTTACCTGGTACTGACCTGCAGTGGTTTGGGAGAGGTGAATGGGGCAGGAAGGGCCCTCCCTATTTGTTCCCTGCACAGGTGGGGCTATGTACACAAAAGCCAAATGGGAATGTATTAGAAATTGTGTGAGTTGAGATAGAAGGTAGCTGCCCTTGGAGAAGCTCAAAATGAGTGTGGCTTAATAAATGAGAAGCTGGCTTCTGTCTCATGTAAAAGTCCAGGATGGTGTAGCTACTCTGTCCTTCACTAGTGTTCGAGGATCGAGCGTGCTCGATACTTAATGCTCTTCCATTCCTAGACTATTTCCTTTCTCTGTACTGTCAGATGTGGCCCACCATGACCATCAGCAGTGTATCTGCTTTAGAAAGGCGTCGGGGGGCGGGTGCAGAAAGCACCCCCCACCCCCACCTTCTATGGGCAGGAGCTGGGAGTTGCCTGCATCACTTCAGCTCACATCCTATTAGCCAGAACTTTTGACCTGTGGTGTTGGAGAATACTCTTGAGAGTCCCTTGGACTGCAAGGCGATCCAACCAGTCCATTCTGAAGGAGATCAACCCTCGGGTTTCCTTGGAAGGAATGATGCTAAAGCTGACACTCCAGTACTTTGGCCACCTCATGCGAAGAGTTGACTCATTGGAAAAGACTCTGATGCTGGGAGGGATTGGGGGCAGGAGGAGAAGGGGATGACNAGAGTCCCTTGGACTGCAAGGAGATCCAACCAGTCCATCCTGAAGGAGATCAACCCTGGGATTTCTTTGGAAGGAATGATGCTAAAGCTGAAACTCCAGTACTTTGGCCACCTCATGCGAAGAGTTGACTCATTGAAAAAGACTCTGATGCTGGGAGGGATTGGGGGCAGGAGGAGAAGGGGACGACAGAGGATGAGATGGCTGGATGGCATCACGGACTCGATGGACGTGACTCTGAGTGAACTCCGAGAGATGGTGATGAACAGGGAGGCCTGGCGTGCTGTGATTCATGGAGTCGCAAAGAGTCGGACACGACTGAGCGACTGAACTGAACTGAACTGATGTTTTCTTTATGTGGTTTTATGTATGTGTGTGTTTTTTTATTTGTGTGTGTGTGTTTTATGGTACCTTTTGACTACTTTCATCCAATTCCTTTTCCCCATCCCTTGTTTTGGTAATCACAATCAGATCTTGTTTTCCATGAATTTGTTTGCTTTTGGAGTGTAATTGACCTACAACACTATGTTGGTTCATTATGTTCCACAACATAGTAAATTTTTTTCCATACATTTCAAAATGATCACCATGATAAGTCTAGATATCATATATCACCCAAAAGATATTACTTAGCTAAAGACTCTGCACGCAATGCAGGAGACCTGAGTTCAGTGCCTGTGTCTGGAAGTTCCCCCAGGAGAAGGAAATGGCTACCTACTCCAGTATTCTTGCCTGGAGAATGCCATGGCCAGAGGAGCCTGGTGGACTGTAATCCATGGGGTTGCAAAGAGTCAGACACAACTAAGTAACACACACAGTTATTAACTATGTTCCCCACACTATACATTTTATACTGGTGATTCATTTATTTTGCAACTGGAAATGTGTATTTATCACATTCTTTATATGATCTGTCCTGTATTTTTTTTCTCCTCAGTTTTCTTTTGCACACTTCTGGAATGTCTATGTATTGAAGGAAGAGGAACTGTGATGTAAATCATATTAGGGTTTTAATTTAGTATCATACAAATAAATTTTATGTGTTTTGAACTACTAAGAAAATCATTGTTTTTCCCCCAGTTCTTCATTACTTGTCTGAAAATGTTCATATTTTTAACATGAAAAGTACTTTCTCTCAAAACACATTGTATTTTCCACATATATTATCTCTTTGTAAAAATTAGCATATACTATTTGCAACATACAGAGAAATACAAATAATGATAAAGATAAACCAAACACTTGGTGGTGGTGGTGGTTTAGTTGCTAAGTCCTGTCCAACTCTTGCAACTGCATGGACTGTAGCCTGTCAGGCTCCTCTGTCCATGGGATTTTCCTGGCAAGAGTACTGGAGTGGATGCCATTTTCTTCTCCAAAAACACATTGTATTTTCCACATATATTATCTCTTTGTAAAAATTAGCATATACTATTTGCAACATACAGAGAAATACAAATAATGATAAAGATAAACCAAACACTTGGTGGTGGTGGTGGTTTAGTTGCTAAGTCCTGTCCAACTCTTGCAACTGCATGGACTGTAGCCTGTCAGGCTCCTCTGTCCATGGGATTTTCCTGGCAAGAGTACTGGAGTGGATGCCATTTTCTTCTCCAGGGGATCTTCTCAACCCAGGGATTGAACTTAGGTTTCCACTGAAGGCAGATTTTTTACCAACTGAGCTACAAGGGAATTTCCATAAACCAGTGAAGGGGAAGATCAAGTATTTATCCTGCATGTACTATACTGGAATAATTATAATACTGGAGTGAGTAGCCTTTCCCTTATCCAGGGGTTCTTCCCAACCCAAGGATTGAAGCCAGGTCTCCCACATTGTAGGCAGATTCTTTGCTAGCTGACCCATGACCTACACATAATTAAAAATATATTACTCATTTGTTAAAACAGTTCTGGGCATTCCTCTCCCATCATGTATATTTGCTTTCTTTTTCTCCAGATAAAATTTCTATTCTGAGTTTGAGGATTATGAGTCCCATGTATTAATATATACATCTTTATATTGTGTATGTGGCTAGTAAACTCTATTAAAATTATTGTTCAGAAAGTTTTAATAAATGTATTTTTTCATCACAGTGTCTAAGAATGCTATGCATTACAACCTCATCTGGACTGAATATGAACAGATACCCTTGTCAATATGAGTGATTTAAAATAAAATCTAGTTATAATTTAAATTCTCATTATTTATAGTGGGCTTCTAAATATTTTCATGTTTGTTAGCCACATGTTTCTCTTCTCAATTGTTAAATTATATATTTGACATTTTCTAATGGAAATATTAATCTATTTTTATAGAGATATAAAAATTATTTTATAATATTTGATTTTATATTTAAACACTAATTATTATTGTAGATACAATAGGCCCTTCTGCAAAACTGTAACTTTTCATTTCTTCATAGTAGTTTTAGATAAATAAATGTTTTTCTTGTCTGTTAATTTGAGTATGCTTTTTTCTTTCAATTTCAATAAAATTAAATACATCAACCAATTCTTGTCCTTTTTTCTGTATCCGTTTTAAAAACTCTTTCTATACTCAAAGGTAGTGGTTATACCCACAAATATTTCTTTCTAAAGAGTTTTAACGGAAAAGGCAATGGCACCCCACTCCAGTACTCTTGCTTGGAGAATCCCAGAGATGGGGGAGCCTGGTGGGCTGCTGTCTATGGAGTTGCACAGAGTCAGCCAGCTAAGTCACTTAGCAGCAGCAGCAGCAAAGAGTTTGAAAGTATTGCTTTTCTTATTGGTGGCTTTAATGAACACAAAATTTATTTATATGATAGTGAGAGACAGTGGGAAGGAAAGACTAATATAACTTTTTCTTCCAAATGTAAATATGCAATGATCCCAGCATCACTTTTTGTAGAAACCATCATTTTAGAGTAATTGCAATGCCACCTCTGTCATATATCAAGTTCCTGCTTATGTGTAGGTTTGTCTCAGAGCCCTTCATTCTGGCCATTGGTTGGATTATTAACAGATATATTGTAATTTTCCTATCAAGTGATTTCTATTCAGATATTAATTCTTTCTAATATTATCCATATGCTTGTTTTATACTCCTTTATACATATTTCATATTATTTTTGTATACTGAGTATACACTTTTCTTTTAATATCCTGTTTTCTGACTACTAGAGTTTGCATTTTAATTTTAATTTTTACTCACACTTTATGAGAACATTGACTATTTGACTGCTATTTTTATGGTGACAAATCTATACTGTTGATGAAGACTTAGATAACAAATGTTCCTCCTGATAGCCTGGAGCCCAGTATCAATTCCAATAATTTAAATTAATTTAATTAAAAATAAATTTAAAATCCTTTTCTATTGAAAATAATTAGCATACTCTGAAGACTATACTTTCTATTATTCTCAATATTTTAGAAGATTGGAAATTAATGCAATTAGACATGCTGTAAAGTTTAAACATGTATGATAAATTAGACAACATCATTGCAAGAAAAGGCAATCTAACTGAGATAAAGTGTTAATTATGTCTAAAGAGATAGAATAGCATTTTTATGATAACCACTTGCATCTAAAGAAAATAATTGAATTTCATATCAACCATCTTCTGAATTAAAGAGAAAACTATCATTTAAAAATTATCATGGCACTACTAGTAATCCTGATAATCTTCTTATTCCCTGAGATATCTTAAAAACACTGAAAAATGAACACTTTTTTTCAGGTCTATCTCTCTGATACCATTGAAAGTGATTATAAAAGAAAAAGAAGATTTATAAATTTCCAATTTGTATACATAGTATTATGAGAGAAATTTGAAGAAACAAAAACTACCTTCAACTTGTCTCCAATATTCGTGAAATTTATAAGCTGGGTAGGGAATCAAAACTACCGAATATAAAAAAATGAGTAACATGCTGGTGGGTATGTGAAATGTTGAGGTATTTGAGATGCGAGGAAGAAAAAGACATGCCATGCAAGGACAAGTCATGGATATTTCACCCAGTGAAACTGAATGAGAACACTGGGAATCTGGGTGGAATGGAGAATGGAGAAAAAAGTAGTTATTGAACACCTAAGATAGCTTTAGCATTGTGCTTACAGTTTGCTACCTTATTTAATCCTTAAAACAATATTGTGAGGTCAATGTTTCTCACAATTTATAAATGAGAAAAATGTTACTGATAAAGCTTAAATAACTTACCCAAGATGATAGAGTAAGAATTTGTATTCAAATGATGGTGATTCCAAAGACAACTCTACAATAAAACATGTGAAACAAAGTACTAAAAACCTTAATAAACTATCCTATTAATATTTCAAAATAATCTATATAGCCATCTAAATAATCTGTCTTTCTGATTTTCCTATTTGGAAAGGAGCATGTGGGCTGGAACCTGCAATCTATTTTATTATTAATCAATTTGGGTAAGGAAGAATAAGATGTAAGTCCTTGTCTATGAAATACTTTTAGCACAATGTACCAGGTACATCCTGATCATTAAATTCAGTAAATGAAACTGAAATGCATGGCTTTTATAGAGCATAAGTATAAGACATAAGTTATTCAAGTGTTTGAGTATAAACTAAAGATGATAAATTAAGCAACATAAGCTTTCCATGCGATGCTAGAAGTAAAGAATCCATCTGCCAAAGCAGAAGACTCAAAAGACGTGGGTTTGATTCCTGAGTCAAGAAGATTCCCTGGAGTAAGAAATAGCAACCCACTTCAGTATTCTTGTCTAGAAAATTCCATGGACAGAGGAGCCTGGCAGGCTATAGCACATGAGGTTGCAAAGATTTGGACACAACTGAGCCACTGAGAACAGCACATAACCAAAATAGCCCTTTTGTGAGGATTTTCGACTTGGTTATTGAATCTGGGCCAGGGTACATTCTAATGTGATGAGAAAGAATTTAGGGAGAAAGAGGTTGCTCCACACCTTGTGTGTAACCTGTGACTTAGCTGATCCTTTCTTTTTCTTTTCTTTGTAGGATGTGCTGGTGAGGCCAAAAAAATGTGCATCCAGGAGCATAAGGACAAAAGCAAAAAGAGGAGGCAGAATAAAAGCTGGGACTCCCTCCTGTTCACACCTATTGGCTACCTGAGCTGGATTTAGTATCCTGGGAGATTCAAACTTAAACCTCTGCAGGAGCCACTGTTTCAGGTAGCCCAAAGGCATCTATGCCCAGCAGACCTTGACCCTGGGGCCCCCTTGCCAAGCCAAGAGAATACAATTTGTCAATAGAAGAGAGGTGCCTTTCACCAAGATGAGAAAGGGAGATAGGCAGAGGAATGAGGCAAAGTGGCCAGAACCAGCCTTCTGCAGTTTGATAACAAGCACAGTGCACTGCACATACCTATTCAATGAATATCTGTGGAAGAATGAAGCACAGTTTTCTTTGCTTTATACATGGCTCTGAATAGCCTTGTGGTTACTATTTAGTTAAAACTAATAAAGTAATATACACCCCGGTGGCTCAGCTGGTAAAGAATTTGCCTGCAAAGCATGTCACCTGGATTTGATTTCTGGGTCTTGAAGATCCCCTGGAGAAGGGAATGGCAACCCACTCCAATATTCTTGATTGGAGAATTCCATGGAAAGAAAAGCCTAGTGGGCTACAGTCCATGAGGTCACAAAGAGTGGGACAAAGCTGAGCTACTAATGCTTTCATTATATACATATACATGTATATGAATGTATATATATATGTATACACATATATATATATAACACATTGTATGTCGATAAGTTCAGCTCAATTCAGTCGCTCAATCATGTCTGACTCTTTGCAAACCCATGAATCGCAGCATGCCAGGCCTCCCTGTTCATCACCATCTCCCAGAGTTCACTCTGACTCATGTTCATTGAGTCCATGATGCTATCAAACCATCTCATCCTCTGTCATCCCCTTCTCCTCCTGCCCCCAATCCCTCCCAGAATCAGAGTCTTTTTCAATGAGTCAACTCTTCACATGAGGTGGCCAAAGTACTGTAGTTTCAGCTTTAGCATCATTCCTTCCAAAAAATCCCAGGGTTGATCTCCTTCAGAATGGACTGGTTGGATCTCCTTGCAGTCCAAGGGACTCTCAAGAGTCTTCTCCAACACCACAGTTCATCAATTCTTCAGCGCTCAGCATTCTTCACAGTCCAACTCTCACATCCATACATGACCACAGGAAAAAACATAGCCTTGACTAGACGGACCTTAGTCGGCAAAGTAATGTCTCTGCTTCTGAATATACTATCTAGGTTGGTCATGACTTTTCTTCCAAGAAGTAAGCGTCTTTTAATTTCATGGCTGCAGTCACCATCTGTAGTGATTTTGGAGGCCCCAAAAATAAAGTCTGACACTGTTTCCACTGTTTCCCCATCTATTTCCCATGATGTGATGGGACCAGATACCATGATCTTAGTTTTCTCAGTGTTGAGCTTTAAGCCAACTTTTTCACTCTCTTCTCTCACTTTCATCAAGAGGCTTTTTAGTTCCTCTTCACATTCTGCCATAAGGATGGTGTCATCTGCATATCTGAGGTTACTCATATTTCTCCCAGCAATCTTGATTCTAGCTTGTGTT
>SJYX01002559.1:17992-30119 GCA_006410675.1 Oreotragus oreotragus
GTTGGGGGGCTGTAAACCATCACATGCGGCCGGACGAACCTATACAGGTGGGCTAGATAACCTTCAGAGTTCGTAAGCTGAAACGCTCTTGTCACGCCCAGGAATTTTTATTGACTTGGAGCTGCACGTTTACTCCTTCTCCGAGAGAAACAGTTATGGGGGAGAGCTCCCCGGAAGGTCAAAGGTGTAGGTGAGAGCAGAAAACAGACTCTGGTTTTGGGGTAGATGCTCGGGAACAGGGGGTCTCCTGAGGCTTGATCACGCCTTTGCATATGCCGAAGCCTCCTTCCTCATGACCTTTGCCATGGGCGGAGCTCCTCACGCTGGCCCCCGGCACACTACACTGCATTGGAGTAACGTGGTGGAGACAGACACCAACATGGCCAACACAAACCTGGGAGCGATCAGAAAGGTGTCTTACCAGAGCGAAGAACATGCTCTTGGCCTGCCTAGCTTGGGACACATCCAAGTCTTGAAATATAACATGCTGCTTCCGGTGAAGAACGAAATTTCACTTCCAAAAAGAGCCATTGAGTAACTTTGCAGAGAAGCAGTATGCAAAGTCAGTGCCTGTTTTGAATATTTGAGCCCTGGGATAACTAAGCGGGAAATAGTAGAAAAGCTAAAAGGGTAACTTTCCATACTATTCTAAATCAGGAGAATGGTGTCTGAAAACATATGTAGTGTCATAAAAAATAACATTGATATAATCTCACATGAATTAATAAAAAGTAGAGCTACAAACCTCCCAACGAAACACATTGTTAAGTTTTTATATGGACAGATCCAGAAAAATATAATTTGTTATGAGAGTATTATTCCTAAGGTAGAGATAGCAGTTTTGCTTGCATTTCTTGAGGTTACAGTCTACAGAGAAGAGACAGACAATAGCGAGCAAGGTAAAATCTGAGGATTTAATATGGTAGATCATCACTGTGTCAAAGAATAAAGTAGAATAACGCGACAGAGAAAGAGGAGAGCTGTGTTTCATGGCATGGGGTGTGGCCGCCTCTCGGACAAGGTGCTGTTTGAGCAGAGACCCCATGGAAGCAGGGGAAGGAGTGTGTGCGTGAAGCTGTCGGTGGCAGAGCATCTGGGCAGAGAGAGAGGTCGGTGCAGAGACCTTACCCTGGAACAGGGAAACCAGGGCCGCAGAGTGAAGAGGAAATGTGGTGGGAATAAGGTAGAGCCAAGGCAAGTTCCAGTGCAACCTGTTAGGTCCCTGTAGGGGGTTTCTAGTTACTTTGCATCTGTCCTTCAAGACAAGTAAAGCAAATCCTTTATCCTAATTTTACTGATGGGTAAGCACAGAGAAGCTAAATCATCAAGCGAAGAACTGACTCATTGGATAAAACCCTGATGCTGGGAAAGGTTGAAGGCAGGAGGAGAAGGGGACGACAGAGGATGAGATGGTTGGATGGCATCACCAACTCGATGGACATGCGTTTCAGCAAGCTCTGGGAGATGGTGAAGGACGGGGAAGCCTGGTGTGCTGCAGCCCATGGGGGCGCAAAGAGTTGGACACGACTGAGGGACTGAACTGAACTGAACTGAAGCACAGAGAATGGTACATAGCTAGCAGATGGTGGAGCCGACCCTAAACCCATGTTCCTTCATTCTCATCCCTATATACTCTGTCTACTCTAGAACGTTGCCTTGTACCTTAGCATCATCAGAACTACTAAGAAAGAGCACTGTTGAGATACTTTGTTTTATAGAAGGAGTGTGAAAAGTAGTTTCCTTCAGCACTGATGCTTCTGTTAACTAAGTTTGGTGCACTCAGAATTTAAATTAGCAAATCTAAATAGCACATTACATAAATTTACATTTATTTCCCCATGTACTGACTCATCTATTTATCTAATTCTTCTATGGATTAAAAAAAATGTGAATTCCCTTTTTGAGTCTTAGTAATAAAAGAAAATGAGTTTCTGTAACAATCTCTAAACAATCTTATATGCTATCTATTTTTAAAAACAAAGAAAGTTCTTGAATTTCGTTCTTGCTGTGGAAAATTGAGCATTGAATTGTCTGCTATATTTATAGAAGACTTTTTTTTTTTTTTACCATAGTAGTGTTAAGTTTAAATAGAAATACCTTGAGCATCTGTGGATGCTTTGCCGTGGAGTCACTTTTAGAATGCTGTTTAGCAATAGGAGTATTACTGATGAATATTCCAAGCTTTGCAGAGCATTCAGCATCCCTGACTTTCAAACCTTCAAGGCCAGCAGCACTCTTCACTCTTTTTAACCACTGTATGTGGCTTATGCATTTCTAAATGTTCCTTAAGGAGATGTAACCACCCTGGTTTAGAACCAATGGTTTCTGGCCATTCTTGGGCAAGTGCAGCTTTGTACAACTCAGCCACTTGATTGCCGTGAACCTCAGTGATGCAGCGAACAGTGATATTTTCCAGGGGTTATTTTTATGTGAATACCTTGATCTTCAAATGGTTAAGTTGTTTCTGGTCTTTCATTTTTGATTTCTAATCCTCTTGGGTCATGGAGAGAGAATGTGAATTATAACATCTTTTCTGAGTACCTTAGAATTTATCTTGGTTTCATAATAATGAGATTTTGTGAGTGGGAAATAGGATCTATTTTCTGCCTTTGGTATAATACTGTATGTGTCTTTTATCTTGTTGGTTGTATCATCCGATACTCTGTAGACTTTGTTCTTCTGTGGCAAGTTGGTAAGTGAAATTCTGAAAGTGATTATTTAAAATTCTCTACCAATTCGTGACCTTATAAAGTTCTTCTTTTCCTGAGGTTTCATTTCATACTCCATGTTGCTTGGCTAGTATTTATATGGTGTTTACAGTAACAGTTAAATAACAGCTAACATTTTTTTTTTGATGTTTGTTCTGTGGTAGCTATTGTTTTAAACACATTATTAATACAACGTTTTCATGTATAAATCAAATATATTAATTCATTTGTTTCTCGTAACTGCCAATAACTGAAGTATTGTCATCATTTCCATTTTATAAGTGTAGAAAAGTTAAGTAATATCCCTAGAGTCACAGAGCTATTGAATAACAGAGCCCGCAACTATAGCCGCCTGATTCTAGAGCGTCTGTTTCTAGAGTGTAGAATCTTATGTCGGTGCCCTTTTTAGTACTGCTTCTGTAAAACTTCTTGGAGCAGTGTAACTTTCACATTTACGTAGTCCTTCATTTTCCGTGTGTGCCCTGGAATCTTGCTTTTCTCGATACATTTGCTTGGTCCTTTACTGATAAGACTCTCCTTTGGCTTGCATTTCCCTAGTCTACCTTGTATTTTCCACCTTTCTTTGACATTAGTTTCCCAGGGCACACGTGATAAATTATGACAAGCTGAATGGTTTAACGACGAGTCTTTAGAGGTTGAACGTCTGCGATGCAGCTGTCCCAGAGCTCTTCTCTGTCTCTGGAAGCTCCACGGGCAGTCTTGCCAGGGTCCAGCCCCGGTGGATCCAGGGAATTCGAAGGTGGGGACGGCGTCGGCGTCCTTGGAAAAATACGTATTTAATTACAGATATAGAGAGAGATTAGAAACGGATAGTGTAGTATGAAATATTAGTGGAGAAAAAGAGGCTGAATAACTTGGTTAACATGGAATAGCATCCATGCTCCAGATGGCAATTCAGCCGGAAAAACGGGGAGCAAGAAAGAATGACATGGGGGAGTCAGTCTTTCGAGGAACTGATCCCATTTCTTTATTTTTCAGATTTTCTTATATACCTTTTGTTACATATAGGGATGAATACAGAGTGGGGGTCAGCAGTCCTGACCTTTATCAAAATCAGGTGCTTTACGTAAAAAAAAGGTCTTAGGGGTTTTTACATCATCTTCTGGCCATAAGGCTCGCTGACATTTATGATCCTTTCTTTCTCATAACCAAAACTTTTTTCCAAGTGTTTTTTCTTAAACCAGGCACCAACCTCCAAATAAAGTTGCATTCCTATAGGGTGAGGGTGTAGTGAGTTACAATCAAGAAAGGAATTTATTTAACCCAAGGTTAACATGATTAATCTTAAAGGTTAATACTTATTTCTCCTATATGCTAGTTATATTCATTATAAGGACAGAGAATATGGAGATTTAGCAGCAAACATCAGCCCAACAAATGAAAATCCTTTCACCAATGTTCCCCTTAAGATCTACTTAGTCTTAAGATAGTGATAAAGTTACATTTTTACATAGCAAGGACACAGTGATTTATAACAAAGTACAGTGATCTATTACAAAAGGAAAAATTCATTAACTCAAAAAGTCTGGTATTGCTAACCTTAAAAGCTACTGTATTTCATTTTTTATATTCTAAATACATTGATTAATATGTTCCCAGGTGCCTAAGGATATGGAGGCCTGGCGGCCATCATTGACTCAACAAGGAGAAAAGCCCTATGCTAATACTCCAAACTCTCTGTGCTGTTTATGGTTGAGAGGTTGTCACACAAGCTAGTCTGTCAGCAGAGAGGTTTGACCTGAGACACCCTTGTCCCACCCAAGGCAGGGAATTAGCAGCAATTATTGACACAGCAAATGAAAAAACCCTTCACCAATATAATTCCAAACCAACCCACTATACTAATAATTTCTAACTTCCCACAAGAATTTGCCTTTAGTAAGTCTAAAACATCTCGTGCCTCTCACGATCGGGAGGCTGTAAACCATCACATGCGGCCGGACAAACCTATACAGGCAGGCTAGATAACCTTCAGAGTTCATAAGCTGAAACACTCTTGTCACGCCCAGGAATTTTTATTGACTTGGAGCTGCACGTTTACTCCTTCTCCGAGAGAAATGGTTATGGGGGAAAGCCTCCTGGAAAGTCAAAGTTGTAGGTGAGAGCAAAAAACAGACTCTGGTTCTGGGGTAGATGCTCGGGAACAGGGGGTCTTCTGAGGCTTGATCACACCTTTGCGTATGCCGAAGCCTCCTTCCTCATAACCTTTGCCATGGGCGGAGCTCCTCACGCAGTCTGTTCCATGCCTTTCTCCTAGCTTCTGGGATGCTGCAGTCCTTGGCATGCCTGGGTTTCCTGACTCCCGTCTCCGCCTCGGCCACCACGTGCGCTTTCCCCCTCTGTCTATGTGTCTTTTCCTTTTCTTATGAACACGTTAGTCATGTTGGACTAGGGCTCACTCAATAACCTCACTGTAATTGCATCTACAAAGATGTATTTTCAAATAGGTAACATTTACAGGTACTGGGATTAGGATTTATCTTTTGAGAGAACATTTTAACCAACACCACTATTGCTTTATTTTTGCATGAACTTTTTCCTAAAATAACATATATCTGGACCTTGTTTTTGAAAGCAATATGAAAGTCTTTGTTTTTACAGGGAAACATAATTATTTTATGTATGTTTTATTCATTAGCTTGTTAGCTTAGTTTATATTTCATCCATCCTAATCCAAGTATTTAAATTATCATTTCCTCTTTTCTTCCTTTCCTTATGCTTCTTTAATGAATTTGCTTTTAATTCTGTCTCTTCCCTCACTACAGTCTTAATTTAGATATTCTACTGCATCCCTCTTTTTCATTAGTGACTATAATAATATATTAAACTCTTATAGATAAAACTATTTTATCTATTTCTCTCCTAAAATCAAACAACACCTATTCTAACTTGCATCAAAGACATGAATTTTAGAAAGCTTGTACTTCATCACTCCCAAACCACATAAGTCCCCTCCCTCTTGAACCTTCCTCCCAACCGCCACCACGTCCCACCCCGTAGTTTGTCACAGAGTGCCTGGGTGAGCTCCCTGTGTTGTACAGCCACTTCCCACGAGCTATGTTTTGCATACGGCACATGTATATTTTTCAGCGCCACTCCCTCAGTTCCTCCCTTCCTCTCCAGCCCCCACTGTGTCCACAAGTCTGTTCTTTATGTTGCATCTCTGTTCCTGCCCTGCAGATAGGATCCTCGATACTGTTTTTCTAGATTTCATGCATATGCATTAAAGTTTGATATTTGTTTTTCTCTTCCTGACTTACTGCACTCTGTGTAACAGGCACTGCACTCATCCACCTCACCAGAACTGACTCAAACGCACTCCTTTTCATGGCTGAGTAATATTCCATTGTATGTATGTACCACAACTTTATCCATTCATCCATCAACAGACATCTGGGTTGCTTCTGTGTCCTGGCTACTGTGAGTAATGCTTCAGTGAGCATAAGGGTACATCTGTGCTTTTGAATTATGGTTTTCTCAGGCTATATGGCGGAGAAGGCAACGGCATCCCACTCCAGTACTCTTGCCTGGAAACTCCCATGGACGGAGGAGCCTGGTAGGCTGCAGTCCATGGGGTCGCTGAGTCAGACACAACTGAGCGACTTCACTTTCACTTTTCACTTTCATGCATTGGAGAAGGAAATGGCAACCCACTCCAGTGTTCTTGCCTGGAGAATCCCAGGGATGGCAGAGCCCAATGGGCTGCCGTCTGTGGGGTTGCACAGAGTCGGACATGACTGAAGCGACAGCAGCAGCAGCAGCAGCAGCAGCAGCAGGCTATATGGGGCTTCCTAGGTAGCTCAGCTGGTAAAGAATCCACCTACAGTGCAGGACACTCCAATTTGATTCCTGGGTTGGGAAGTTCCCCTGGAGACAGGATAAGCTACCCACTCCAGTATTCTTGGGCTTAGATGGTAAAGAATCTCCTTGCAATGTCGGAGACCTGAGTTGAATCCCTGAGTTGGGAAAACCCCCTGGAGGAAGGCCTGACAATGCACTCCAGTATTCTTGCCTGCAGAATTCTCAGGGACAGAGGAGCCTGGCGGGCTACAGCCCATGGGGTCCCAAAGAGTCAGACGTGACTAAACATAGCAAAGGACATATGCTCAACAGTGGGATTGCTGGGTCATGTGGTAGTTTTACTCCTAGTTTTTAAAGGAATCTCTATACCGTCCTCCATAGTGGCTGTATCAATTTACATTCCCACCAAAAGTGCAAGAGGGTTCCCTTTTCTCCACACCCTCTCCAGCATTTATTGTTTGTAGCTTTTTTTGATGAGGGCCATTCTGACTGGTCTGAGGTAATGCCTCATTGTAGTTTTGATTTGCATTTCTCTAATAATGAGCTATGTTGAGCATTTTTTCATGTGTTTATTGGCCACCTACATGTCATCTTTGGAGAAATGTCTGTTCAGGTCTTCTGCACATTATTTAATTGGGTTTTTTTCTGATATTGAGCTGTATGAGCTGCCTGTATATTTTTGAGATTAATCCTTTGTCGTTTGCTTCATTTGTAATTATTTTCTCCCATCCTGAGCATTGTCTTTTCATCATATTTGTGGTTTCCTTTGCTGTGCAAAAGTTTTTACATTTACTCAGGTACCATTGTTTAATTTTTGTTTTTATTTCCATTACTCTAGGAAGAGGGTCATAGAGGATCTTACTGTGATTTATGTCAGAGTGTTATTCCTATGTTTTCCTTTAAGAACTTTATAGTTTCTGCTCTTACAACTAGTTCTTTAATCCATTTTGAGTTTATTTTTTGTTAGGGAGTGTTTTAATTGTTCTCTTACACACAGCTGTCCAGTTTTCTCAGCACCAACTATTGAATAGACTGCCTTTTCTTATTGTATACTCTTGCCTCCTTTATCAAAGATAAGGTGCCTATGGGTGCATGTGTCTATCCCTGGGCTTTCTATCTTGCTCCATTGGTCTATATTTCTGTTTTTTGTGCCAGTACCATACTGTCTTGATGACTATAGCTTTGTAGTATAGTNCTATTGAATAGACTGCCTTTTCTTATTGTATACTCTTGCCTCCTTTATCAAAGATAAGGTGCCTATGGGTGCATGTGTCTATCCCTGGGCTTTCTATCTTGCTCCATTGGTCTATATTTCTGTTTTTTGTGCCAGTACCATACTGTCTTGATGACTATAGCTTTGTAGTATAGTCTGAAGTCAGGAACATTGATTCCTCCAGTGCCATTCTTCTTTCTCAAGACCTGCCAGCATTCTTTGTATTTCCCTCAGTGGCAGGTTCAGAGACATTGCTTTTAGTAATGTTTGTTAAATTCTAAATATATATATTAAACAACTCCCTGTAATAATGTTATACCTCACAATTATAGTGTAAGAAAAATGGTAAAAATAAAAGTGCAGTTCTTACATTAAATGAAACTACCCAAAGCACATAAATATAATCTATGAATTTAATGGAGATGACATATACTAGGTTAGTACACAGAGAGCAGAGATGTGTAAAAACTAGAGATGGAGAACAAAGAAAAAGAAGGTTAACTATTAGGCTTAACTGTACTTTCTCAGTCATGTCCAACTCTTTGTGACCCCGTGGACTGGAGCCCGCCAGGCACCTCTGTCCATGGGGATTCTCCAGGCAAGAATACTGGAACGGGTTGCCGTGCCCTCCTCCAGGGGATCTTCTCAACCCAGAGACCAAACCCAGGTCTCCCACATTGCAGGTGGAGTCTTAACCATCTGAGCCAGCAAGGAAGCACTAGGCTTAACTAGCAGGCCTCTTCTAAAGAGATCTTTGTCATGAGGGACAAGCATAAGAAATGAACATAAAGTTAGCATTGGTATCAGTTCCTCACAGGCTGTGGTTTTTCACAGTGGTTTTGATTTGCATTTCCCTGATGATTAATGATGTTGAGCATCTTTTCATGTATCTGTCAGCCTTCTGTAAGTCTTCTTTGGGAAAATGTCTATTCAAACCCTCTGCCCATATTTTAATCAGGCTTTTTTTTTTTTTTTTGGCTATTGAGCTGTATGAGTTCTTTGCATATTTAGCATATTGGCCTCTTATCAGATATGACTTGTAATTATTTTCTCCCACTTATTAGGTTGCTTTTTTATTTTGTTGGTGGTGGGTTTTTTTTTTTTTTGCTGTACAGAACTTTTGCTTATTTTTCTTTTGTTGCCTTTGCTTTTGGCATCATATTCAAAATATCATTGCCTGGAGCTGTGTCGTAGAGCTTACTGCCTACATTTTCTTCTGGGAGGCTTATGGCTTTAAGTCTTGCATTCAGGTCCTTAATCCATTTAGTTAATTTGGGGGTGTGGTATAAAAGAGTGGCCCAGTTTCATTCTTTTGTGTGTAGTTGTCCAGTGTTCCCAACACCATTTTTTGAGGAGGCTATTCTTTCCCCGTTGTACATTTTTTGCTCATTTGTCATAAATTAATTGACCACTTATGTATGGGTTGTTGGTTTTCTGGGCTCTCTATTTTGTTTGCTGATACACATGTCTGTTGTTGTGCCAATACTACTCTGTTTTGACTATTTATACGTTTGGAATATAGTTTGAAATCAGGGAGCATTATGCTTTTTCCAGCCTTGTCCTTCTTTCTTAAAATTGCTTTAGTGATAAAGTCCCATTTTGTGGTTCCATACAAATTTTAAAATTGCTTGTTATATTTTTTATTCCACAGATAATCTCGTCTTACTCATGTGTCATCAATGGAAAATTTCTTCCTGTCTCTTTTCCCTTTGACACATATTTGCATATGTGGGCTCTCACTTCAGTCCCCTATGTCCTTATCATTCTGTTTTCTTTGCTTGTTTCTATTTTTACTCTTTATTGTGTGACAGCTTCTTTCAAGCTTTGCTCTCCTAAATTTGCTTTTTAGCAGTTTTACTAATAGCACTCTTTTATTCAAAAATCAAGTTTTTAGTTCTAGAAATTCTTATTTTCCTTTGCTCCTGTATAAAGGTTGCTGCTGCTGTGCTTTGCTCAGTCATGTCTGACTGTAGCCCACTAGGCTCCTCTGACATGGAATTTTCAGGCAAGATACTGGAAAAATACTGGAGCATGTTGCCATTTTCTACTCCAGGGGATCTTCCTGACCCAGGGATTAAACTCGTGTCTCTTGCATCTCCTGCACTGGCAGGTGGATTCTTTACCATGATTCCACCTGAGAAGCCTGATTAAGGGTTAAAGCCATGGCACTTTTATTAACATCTTCTATCACTGATTTTGCTTCTTTGATATCCATCTCCTCCAGTTATTTGTCTCATCTCTCTCTTGCAAAACAGGGCTTCCCTGATAGCTCAGTTGGTAAAGATTCTGCCTGCAATACAAGAGACCCCAGTTCTATTCCTGGGTCAGGAAGATCCCCTGGATCAGGGATAGGCGACCCACTCCAGTATTCTTGGGCTTTCCTTGTGACTCAGCTGGTAAAGAATCCACCTGCAATGGGGAGACCTGGGTTCAATCCCTGGGTTGGGAAGATCCCCTGCAGAAGGGAAAGGCCACCCACTCCAGTATTCTGGCCTGAAGAATTCCATGGACTGTATAGTCCATAGGGTCACAAAGAGTTGGACACGACAGAGAGACTTTCACTCTCTTGCAAAAACCCACTCTGAGTCACTTGCTTTCTGTATAATTTCCTGACATTGTGCACCTCAAGCTATTTTGGTCCCTCAGAAAGTGAGGAAGTAGCTTGACCAGTAGCTGTCTTGGGCCTCTTTTATGACATGTGCGAAGACTTCTTTGCTCACTAGTATCAGTTCAGTTCATTTCAGTTGCTCAGTCGTATACAACTCTTTGCGACCCCATGAATCGCAGCACGCCAGGCCTCTCTATCCATCAACAACTCCGGGAGTTCACCCAAACTAACGTGCATCAAGTCAGTGATGCCATCCAGCTGTCTCATCCTCTGTCGTCCCCTTCTCCTCCTGCCCTCAATCCTTCCCAGCATCAGGGTCTTTTCCAATGAGTTAACTCTTTGCATGAGATGGCCAAAGTATTGGAGTTTCAGCTTTAGCATCATTCCTTCCAGTGAACACCCAGGACTGATCTCCTTTAGAATGGACTTGTTGGATCTCCTTGCAGTCCAAGGGACTTGCAAGAGTCTTCTCCAGCACCACAGTTCTAAAGCATCAATTCTATGGTGCTCAGCTTTCTTCACAGTCCAACTGTCACATCCATACATGACCACTGGAAAAACCATAGCCTTGACTAGACGGACCTTTGTTGGCAAAGTAATGTCTCTGCTTTTAATATGCTATCTAGGTTGGTCATAACTTTCCTTCCAAGTATACACTGAGCTAATTGTCCACTCAACAGTGCCTGTCCCCACAGGGAATACCTCTAGTGTCGATGGGACCTCTCAGACTCTCCCGGACTATACGTTGCAAGGTGTTAGGTATAGTCCTCATCACTCTATGAGAATTTATAATGGACTCCTCTCTTCTTGCCCACCCACTCAGGGAACGTTAACATTCTTTCCAGTCTCCCAGGAGAGGCAAGTTAGCCCTTTTCTGAACATCTATACACTTAGTGTCTTTTCTTGCCCCTGTGTGTGCAATACTCCAATCTCTTGCCTTTTTTCAGAGGATATGAGGTCTTACAGGCATGTGTGGATGTGCCCCCCATTTCCATGTCAGCCACAGTCTATTTTACTTTATTATTTAATTTAATATTACATTTGGGGGGTAGAGTCATCCAGGCATAGTGTGTTTCTATCTCTCAGAAATCCCCAAGTACTGAAAAATCTAATGACTTTTTTCTTCCATTGGAATAAATCAGTAATGAAAGGACGTTTGCAGAAGTACAAATTGCCAAAGTCAGCTCCTTGAGAACATGATCCAAACTAGCTTTCTGTAAAGACCAGCTAGAAAAATAATTATTTGAAGTTTATTACATATGTATTAACTCTCAGATATGCTAATTTAAATAAACATTAATATTTAAAGGCAATAGACTGAATAATTCTGTGCGTGTTTCATACAGTTCTATATATTTAAGGACTCAATTCACAAAAATAGCAGTTTAGTGTTATTATAGTGAAGCATGAATCTGAACAAGACCTTGGACTGCAAGGAGATTCAACCAGTCCATTCTAAAGGAGATCAGCCCTGGGATTTCTTTGGAAGGACTGATACTAAAGCTGAAACTCCAACACTTTGGCCACCTCATGCGAAAAGTTGACTCATTGGAAAAGACTCTGATGCTGGGAGGGATTGGGACCAGGAGGAAAAGGGGACGACTGAGGATGAGATGGCTGGATGGCATCACCGACTCGATGGACGTGAGTTTGAGTGAACTCCGGGAGTTGTTGATGGACAGGGAGGCCTGGTGTGCTGCTATTCATGGGGTCGCAGAGAGTCAGACACAACTGAGAGACTGAACTGGTCTGAACTGAACTGAATTGGGAAGATTA
>SJYX01002559.1:37607-51799 GCA_006410675.1 Oreotragus oreotragus
TTGCAGTCCAAGGGACTCTCAAGAGTCTTCTCCAAACCACAGTTCAAAAGCATCAGTTCTTTGGCACTCAGCCTTCTTCACAGTCCAACTCTCACATCCATACATGACCACAGGAAAAACCATAGCCTTGACTAGATGGACCTTAGTCGGCAAAGTAATGTCTCCGCTTTTGAATATGCTATCTAGGCTGGTCATAACGTTCCTTCCAAGGAGTAAGCGTCTTCTAGTTTCATGGCTGCAGTCACCATCTGCAGTGACTTTGACGCTGCGTCCATATGGTATGTCTTTCCTTTTCTCCTTTACTTTCACTTCTCTTCTTTTCTCAGCTGTTTGTAAGGCCTCCCCAGACAGCCATTGTACTTTTTTGCATTTCTTTTATTTGGGGATGGTTTTGATCATCACCTCCTGTATAAAGTCACAAACCTCTGTCCATAGTTCTTCAGGCACTCTGTCTGTCAGCTCTAATCCCTTGGCTCTGTTTGTCACTTCCACTGTATAA
Organism: Oreotragus oreotragus; assembly: GCA_006410675.1. Lineage (NCBI taxonomy): Eukaryota > Metazoa > Chordata > Mammalia > Artiodactyla > Bovidae > Oreotragus > Oreotragus oreotragus. Next base: position 38,107 of record SJYX01002559.1, read on the forward strand.
TCATGAAGGATTTGATTTGGGTCATATCTAAATGGTGTAGTGGTTTTCTCTACTTTCTTCCATTTGAGGATAAATCTTGCAACAAGGAGTTCAAACTCTGAGCCACAGTCAGCTTCCTGTCTTGTTTCTGCTGCCTGTATAGAGCTTCTGCTTCTTCAGCTGCAAAGAAAATAGTCAGTCTGATTTCAGTATTGACCCCCTGGTGATGTCCATGTGTAGAGTTGTCTCTTGTGTTGTTGGAACAGGGTGTTTGCTATGCCCAGTGCGTTCTCTTGATAAAACTCTGTTAGCTTTTGCCCTGCTTCATTTTGAAATCCAAGGCCAAACTTGCCTGTTACTCCAGGTATCTCCTGACTTCCTACTTTTGCATTCCATTCCCCTATGATGAAAAGGACATCTTTTTTGGTGTTAATTCTAGAAGGTCTTGTAGGTCTTCATAGAACCATTCAACTTCAGCTTCTTCGGCACTAGTGGTTGGGGCATACGGTTCTACTGTAGAATTTATGTTTTTTCATTGTGCTCCACTAACTGCACCAGGAAAGTTATAATTGTTCTAGAAAGAATTAGAAAGAAAGTTGGAGAAGGAAATGGCAACTCACTCCAGTACCCTTGCCTGGAAAATCCCATGGACAGAGAAGCCTGGTAGCTTACAGTCCATGGGGTCACAAGAGGTGGACACGACTGAGCACATTGTTCCGGAGTGGGATTATAAAAGTTTGTGAGCGTTAGGTCCAGTCAGTAAAACTTAACATTTCTAGCCTCTGTTTCTTCCTCTTCTGGTCTTTTCCTAGGTCTGGGCCTAATAAGCAGATCCTTGACTACGCTAATAGTCTCTTCCAGATTAATCTTCCTGACTCTGTATTCTTCCCCAATCTCATTAACTGCATGACTGACTGCAAGATTATTCTAAACTAAATGCTTTGTCACTTCCTCACCCAAAACTCAAAATGACTTTCATTTAGCAGGTGAGGACCCAGCTCCTCACTGTAGCTCTCCAGACAAATCTCGTCTCCCAGTCCTGAGTCTGCTATTCCCAACTCTCAGCTACTCTCCTCCTGGCTTAACTGAGCATGTAAATGTTTCTGGACTTAGGTTCATGCACCTCCATGTGAAAGTCCTTGCCTTTATGCAAGAAATGTGTTACCAACACATTATCTACCTCTTGTAGACAAATAAGTGTCATTCATGAATTACCTCTCTTTCAAATCCAACCGGGGTAATGCCACTCTTGTGAAACAGGTTTGGACCCTCCTGTGGCACAAAAGAGGCATCTGTCCTCTAAAGTCAAACCAGTTATTCGTCCTCCTAATTAAGATACTTAAGGCTTTCTGCTTAACTTTATAGCTATTTCCATGAACATCATTCCATTTTAGATTACAAATTCGTCCTTCAAGTCACCTTTGCACTGCACACAGTACTTTCTCAAACATTCACAGAATGTGTGTCACTGTATTCTTTCGGCTTCTTGTGTTATGCTTTTTCTCTGCACGCCATGGTTGGCCATGAGCTACATCTTTAGAATTCTACTTAGCTGTTATTGTTGTTTAGTCTCTAAGTCACGTCTGACTCTTTTGCAACTCCTGCCAGGCTCCTCTGTCCATGGGATTTCCCAGGCAAGAAAACTGGCGTGGGTTTCCGTTTCCTTCTCCAGAGACATGATCTTTAATAAGCAGATCTGATCTTCACAAGCTTCCAGCTTGTCTGTATTAGGGAACAATTGCATAACAACAAGTTAATTTAAAATATTATTCTTAGTAAAAGAAATACTCCTGACTCATGCTATCTGCTACTCTATATAAAAATAACTCATGGTGTTATATCCTCCATAACCCATCTTTAACAATGAAGATTATGCAGTCAGAGTACAGAGGTGGGACTGGGAAAAGAGTCTTGCCCAAGTCATGGGTTAATATCATATTCCTTCATCACAGTGCTTCTGATGGAGAAAAGGCATATTTTCATGATTTTTTTTTTTTTTTTNGGTGTTATATCCTCCATAACCCATCTTTAACAATGAAGATTATGCAGTCAGAGTACAGAGGTGGGACTGGGAAAAGAGTCTTGCCCAAGTCATGGGTTAATATCATATTCCTTCATCACAGTGCTTCTGATGGAGAAAAGGCATATTTTCATGATTTTTTTTTTTTTTTTGCACTGCCTGTCTGCCTATCTATGCCCCATTAGACAGTCAATCCAAAAGTACTGCCAGGACTTACACAAAGCGTTTAATAAACTTTGTTGGTCTGTTTGAAGTTGGCATGAAGTGGCCATATCTGTAATACATAAGCATGCCTACAGATTTTCTGGTGTTTGCTAATTCTGACCGTAGCTCAAATCATCAGCTGCTCATAGCCAAATTCAGGCTTAAAGTAAAAGAAGTGGGGAAAATCACGAGGCCAGCCAGGTACGACTTAAGGCAAATCCCTTATGAATATGCTGTGGAGGTCATGAATAGTTTCAAGGGCTTAGGCCTAGCAAACAGTGTACCTGAAGAACTATGGACAGAGGTCGTTATATTGTACAGAAGGCAGTGGAAACCATTCTAAAGAAGCTTTACAAATAGAGGAAGAAAAAAGAGAAGCAAACAGCAAGGGAGAAAGGGACAGGTATATCCAACTAAATGCAGAATTCCGAAGAATGGTGAGGAGAGACAAGATGGCCTTCTTCAGTGAACAGTGCATAAAACTAGAAGAAAACAGCAGAAGGGGAACGACTAGAGATAGCTTCAGGAAAATTGGAGATATCAAGGGAACATTTCACCCAGAGATGGGCACAAGAAAGGACAGAAATGGTAGAGATCTAGTAGATGCTGAAGAGATCAAGAAGAGATGGAAAGAATACACAGAAGAATTGTAGAAAACAAACAAAAAATGATCCTAATGAACTAGATTACTACAATGGTGTGGTCAGTCACCCAGAGCCAGACATTCTGGAGAGCGAAATCAAGTGGGCCTTAGGAAGCACTGCTGTTAATAAACCCAGCAGATGCAATGGAATTCCAGTAGAGCTATTCAGAACCGTAAAGGATGATGCCATCCAGGTGCCGCATTCAATATGTCAGCAAACCTGGAATACCCAACAGTGGCCACAGGTCTGGAAAAAAGTCAATCCTCATCCCAATTCACAAGAAGGATAGTACTAATGAATGTGCTAACCATCAGACAGTTGCCCTCATCTCCCAGGCTAGTAATGTCATGCTTAAAATTTTGCATGCTAGGCTTCAGCATTATGCAAATGAGAACACCCAGATGTCGAGGCTCGGTTTAGAAAAGAAAGAGGAACCAGAGATCAAATTGCCAACATTCACTGGATCATAGAAATAGCTAGGGAATTCCAGAAAAGCATTCAGCTCTGTTTCATTGACTACGCTAAAGCCTTTGACTGTGTGGATCATGACAAACTGTAGAAAGCTCTAAAAGAGATGGAAATACCAGACCATCTTACCTGTCTTCTGAGAAACCTGTATGCGGGTCAAGAAGCAACAGTTAGAGCCCTATATGGAAAACCGATTGGTTTAAGTTTGAGAAAGGAGTACCACAGGGCTGTCTGCTGCCACCCTGTTCGTTTAACCTATACGCTGAGCACATCATGAGAAATGCCGGGCTGGATGAGTTACAAGCTGGAATCAAGACAGGTGGGGGAAGCAACAACAACCTCAGGTATATGGATGATACGACTCTAATGGCAGAAAGCAAAGAGGAACTAAAGAGTGTCTTGATGAGGGTGAGGGAGGAGAGTGGAAGGGCTGGCTTAAAGCTAAATGTTAAGAAAACTAAAATTATGGCATCGGGCCCCTTTACTTCATGACAAATAGAGGGGGAAATGTAGAGGCAGTGACAGATTTCCTCTTCTCGGGCTTTAAACTCACAATGGACAGTGACTGCAGCCGTGAAATCAGAAGATGATCGCTTCTTGGCAGGAAAGTTATGAAAATCCTAGACAGTATGTTGAAAAACAGAGACATTACTCTGCCAACAAAGATTCGTATACTGAAAGTTATGGTCTTCCCACTAGTCAAGTACAGTTGTGAGAGCTGTACCATAAAGAAGGCAGAACGCCAAAGAATTGATGCCTTCAAACTGTGGTGCTGGAGAAGGCTTCTGAAAGTCCCCTGGACAGCAAGGAGATCAAACCAATCAACCTCATCGCAAATCAACTCTGAATACTCGATGGAAGGGCTGATGCTGAAGCTGAAGCTCCAGTATTTTGGTCATTTGATGTGAACAGCCGACTTATTGGAAAGTCCCTGATACTGGGAAAGATGGAGGAAGAAGAAAGAAGAAGAAGATGTCAGAGGTTGAGATGGCTGGATGGCATCACTGACACAATGGACGTGAACTTGGGCAAACTTTGGGAGATGGTGAGGGACAGGAAGGTCTGACACACTGCAGTCCATGGGGTCATAAAGAGTCAAAATGACTGGGCAACTGAATAACAACAAGTGTGTTTAATACACTGAACTAAGTTCTATTAAAAATGCAAAAAGATGAAGGCAGGCAGGAAGGAAGGAACTAGAGGTAGGGACAGAGAGAAAAGAAAGTGGAAGGAAGGAATTGGATGTCCTCTCTTCATTCAAAGAGTTTGGCTGTAGAGAACCTAGGAAGGGGTAAATCCATTAATATGCCTTGCTTCAGACAACTGTCCAAAATTTCTTCTCTTTGAAATGTTGTGTCATGAGACATCTGAATAACTTAAACCAAAATCTAAATACTCTTCCATGGATGTTATATAATAGAAGACAAAAAATTGGCATTAGGTACCAGTCTGATATAGGATCTCTTCTTAAATCTGTTGATGTCATTTTTTTAATTAAGGGGGACAGGTGCTAAAGCCCAGGACCTCATGGTAAGCATCAGGAGAGTCATTAGTCAATAAGAGGAGAAAGAAAGTGGAAGTGTTAGTCTGACTCTCTGCAACCCCATGGACTATAGCCCACCAGGCTCCTCTGTCCATGGGATTCTCCAGGCAAGAATACTGGAGTCAGTTGCCATTCCCTCCTCCAGGGAATCTTCCTAACCCAGGATGCAACCCTCCCACACTGCAGGCAGATTTCTTTACCGTGTGAGCGACCAAGGAAGTCCAAGGAACTTTTTATAAGAAGAGAAGGAGCTTATTAAACAGAGAAAAGCATGACCCCTGAAATTCTTCAATGCCTAATTAGATCTTCATTCTCAAAAAGCTTACAATTTAATAGGAAAAGTAGATGTATAAAGGAAAAACCAACAAGCATATGGTGTCTAGCAGTAAATGTGAAATGCTGTTAAATAGATTGTAGATGAGAAATCCACCTTCCAGTGGGCTGAACTAAGAAGAATTAATATGGGAGGTAAGATTAAAACTAAGCTCCAAAAAGCAGATAGAGATAATAGAGAAAATAAAGACTCTTTGTGAGAAAAGGTATGTAAATAATAGTAATAGTATTTTCTGCTTCTATAAGGTATTTTGCTTGATGATATTCTGGTCATGATGCTAAATGCTTTATGTACATCGTTTCATTAAATTCTTATAATAAGTCTTTAGGGTAAAGGGTGGAAGTCAAAGATAAGGAACCTGAATCTTAGTAATTACAAGTGACTCTCCAATAAACATGGATGCAAATCAGCCTGTCTGGTTGCACACACTATTAGCTCAAGCATTAAGTTATCCTGGTCAAATGACGTTGCTTTCATAAACAATGGAATATGTCCTTGGAAATGTACTTTAGAGCAGACCCTGAAAACCAGTGTGAAGAATGGTGCATGTGTTCAGCTCTGCCGCTCAGTCATGTCCGACTCTTTGCAACTCCATGAACCACAGTGCGCCAGGCCTCCCTGTCCGTCACCACCTCCCGGAGTTCACTCAGACTCATGTCCATTGAGTCCGTGATGCATCCAGCCATCTCATCCTCTGTGGTCCCCTTCTCCTCCTGCCCCCAATCCCTCCCAGCATCAGAGTCTTTTCCAATGAGTCAACTCTTCGCATGAGGTGGCCAAAGTACTGGAGTTTCAGCTTCAGCATTATTCCTTCCAAAGAACACCCAGGACTGATCTCCTTCAGAATGGACTGGTTGGATCTCCTTGCAGTCCAAGGGACTCTCAAGAGCCTTCTCCAACACCTCAGTTCAAAAGCATCAATTCCTTGGTGCTCAGCTTTCTTTGTGATTTTGGTCTTTTTTCTATAGAAATTGGAACATTCTGGAAGTTTTCAATAGGGAGGATTTATGGCTTTTATATATATATGACTTTGCATTCACTGTTTAAGAGGCGATGTGAACTAAAAGCAGAAACCCAATTAAGAGTTCAATGGAAATGGACAGGAAAAGAAAGAGGTAAAAAGAAAAGAAAGGAAAATGGACAGGGATGCTTTACACCTAAGATTCTCCTCAGTTCTGAACTGACTTTAAGTTTTAAAAAAAATGTCCGATGTCTAAGTTGCAAAATTTTTTAAATTTTTGGTTTGGAAATCTGTAGTTGTAAAATAAACATCTATTTTGGCAGAGTAAGTAAAAACAAGCAGGAGCTTAATCCCAGGCTCAGTAGAAACATTCTTAATAAGAGCCCCACCTCCCAAAGCAGAACAAGGCAGAGAAGATTACAGACACAGGCATGCTGGACACAGGGATGGCTTGTCTCAGGAGCATCATGTGGAAAGACCAGACCCAGATCCCACCTACAGATAACCCCACTGAAAGAGGAAGCTCCAGGACTTCAGGCCAGGTGAGCGGGCAGCCTTCTCCCAAGCAGAGCCCCGAAGGGCACGAAGCCAACAGCTTTCCCAGTCGCTCAAGAAGCAGCTAAGATTGTCTAGGCCCCAATTTGCAAGACTGTAAACGAGCATCTGCTGCTCACCGTCCCAAGAGTGGAGCTGGGCCATTTGCACAGGGCTGCAGGCTGATTCAGAATTCCCTGATAGGGACAGGGAGGAAAACACAGGTTAGTTTTATCTAAGCTTGAATCACCTTAACTAAGTAAACCCAAATTTTGTAGTAATATCATTCCAATCTTAAAAGACATTCTATTAAGTGGGATATTAGTAATTTGTTTGTTTATGTCTTTCTTAAGGAGATAATTAGTCAACCTCATTTCTGGGCTGAGGAGTGACCCCACTTACTGAAAATATATATTCTAGTAATCTCCAGCCACAGTCCTATTTCTCTTGGCCCAACATCTAATGTTTTAAGACAAAATAGTTTCTATCACATTTGACAGATTTAAGTAAAACTACATGACATGCTTCCATCAAAGGAAATTAAAATCATTCTTCAAAGCAGTGTCAATTTGCAATTATGACAGATGATGACTTTCAAATTTAGTTGAGATCAACAGTGGGACTTTGCTGTCTTGGAAATAATTGACGTTGGAGTAATTCTCTGTTTTAAACTGTGTTCTCCTTTCAGTCTGGTTCTTCATAATAGAAACTCTCTATGGGTCACTTATTCTTGTAGTTTTCATTTTGCAAACTACTTTATATCATAAATAAAAATTTGCTTGTTATGGAAACTTTCTTATTTTATAATAGAAAATGGTTTTTTAATGTTTATATTGGAGAAAGTCTGGTGAGCAATTAATGTATATTGATGCATACTTTATCATATAGCTTATATCATATGCCTTAGTTGACAGATAGCTCTGTTTCAAGCAAACATATATTGCATTCAGTTTTTCATTACTTACAAAAATTCCTGAAGACTAAAGACTCAAACTAAACACTCAATTTCTTCAGGAATATCCAACCAAGATTGTCATAAACTTGAAAGGAAAAGTGAAAGAGATGGATAATAGACTAACGTCAAAATCCGAACCCCAGATATTGAAGCACAGCTCTCCACTGAGGCATGGGTACCCAAAACTTCACTTAATGAAGGCTCGTAGACAAGTATACCTCTTCTAGAGTTCTAGTTTTTTAAATCTTTGATCTTATTACTGAGGGTTCATGACAGCGTTTCCAGTGATTCTCAGAGAAATGAGAAAATAAGAACAGGGCAGTGAATTTATCATAAACATAAGCATTTTTCATTGAAAGGAATGTCCTTAAAAAGGAAACTGACCTTTTCTTAAGCCCATTTCTTTGTAAAATAATTGTTATTATCATTGATAGTAGAAGGTTTGTTGTTATTTTTAACATCCTTACTTGACAAAATTAAAAATATTCACTCTTGTGTTAATCCCATTTTTAGTTAGTCCCACTAAATACCCAAAACCTTGAAGAGGAACCACTACTGTAGAAAATATCAGTGGGAACGTCAGTTAATTTTCTTTCCTTCCAGCCACAGGACTTAAAAAGAGGCATGTTCAACCCACTGCTGCAATTTTTAAAAAAGAAAGTAACAAAAGTCCATCAAGTTGGAGAGAGTTCTCTAGCATTAAAGATTTTTCTTTAGAGGATAAATGTTATGCCCTGATTTCAATCCATCATCAGGGAACTGGATTAAAACTATCACTGACTGCTGAAACATATATTGCAACATAGTTCCTCAAAGCAGTATTAACATACCTGTCATGATTTAACCATTTCTCAATCTGAATCCATCTGATAGAACAGACTTACCCTATCATTTGCCAAAACCAAATTCAGTACCATTTAGTTATTGCAAAAAACAATTCTAGATTCTTCTGTCCTACTGCATAACCTTCAGTGAAAAGATTCAGGGTCAAATGCTGAGAATCACTGCTTGTAATTGTCAAAGTCACCCAGTATTCCAGGGTCCCTGGAAGCAATGAGAAACAGATAAGATTGAAAGGTATCCTATGGGATGTGACAGAGTGTTACGGAAATTTAGAGTGTCTGTGGATTATGTTCTAATCGGGTCATGGTGCATTTGACATTCTATTGCATTCTTTCCCTTTTCCCCTTTCCAGTGAAATCAGATGAGTTACAGACAATCAAGAAAGAATTAACCCAGATCAAAACTAAAATTGACTCCTTGCTAGGGCGCCTGGAGAAGATTGAGAAGCAGCAGAAGGCGGAGGCTGGTAAGTGCAAAAGAGCTGTGGCCGCAGACGTGTTGGAATCAAACCACTCACACCCTGTCAGTCACCAACACAGAGGAGGTTCGGGCATGCTGGCTGAGTCTAGCAGCGTTTAGCAGATACACACACACCATCTTTATTGAATCTTGACGTTACTACCTTAGGCTAAAAAACGAAAAATTTCTTCTACTCGGTTCAACGGATTTTAAGTATAAAAATTTTTCTCCCTCCTTTTCCTTTTCATAAAACTACGATTACTCATTGTCAACCTAATATAATTTTCAAATATCGAGTTATAGTTCATTGGAAATTCTTTTAATTTAGTTATTTACCTTATCAGATAGTCCTGATTTTAATATAAGTATAAAGTAATTTAATTGACGTCGTTTTAACTTGTCTAAAGTCTTCGGTACCAACATTTCAGGGTGAGAACTTGACGACGTTGAGGTGTTTTGAAGTCTTGAGTCAAAGTCCTACAGTCACAGTTGCCATACGGACCGGTGGGTTCGGGTAAAGTAAACTGAATTAAGAAATCGAATTACGGGAGAGAAACTTTATAGTCGGGACTGGGATCGAGGTACGATTATGAGAAATAAATAAATAAAAATTGACCTCCTATTAACGAAATGCTATAACACAACCGAAGACGGTGTGTAGTTGTACTTAGTCGGTGTCCATGCGTTCACAGGAAGGAAGACCTTGAGGGGGGGTGGGGTAGGGTGGGAAGATCGATGTCTGACGGTTAAACTCAAGGGATCAGATTATAGGAAAATATACCGTCGGCTCTCTACATTTTAATTAACGTGTAAAATTTGTCTTGACCGTATTTGAACCTCTACTCGATCTCGCATGTAACGTTTAACATAAGACGACCCAGAAACTACAGAGTCTTCGAGGAACTTCTACTCGACTCCCGACTTTCTTCCGGACCCTCTGTCTCCTTGAGTGCTGAGGGGGTTTGGGTCGGGAAAGAAGTTTATCACACCGAGATGGACACAGTATTTTATATGTTGAAATTCATCATAAGATTTCATTGGCTGAAAGAGCTTCACTTTTCAAAATTAAGCAAGACAGTTTTGAAAATCGCTCATCAAATCCAGCTTTCTCATTTTGCAGATGAGAAAAGGAAGGCCCAAGGAAGTAAACTGACTTTTCCATGACCACATGAATGGTTCGTGATAGACCTAGAGCCTCAAAGCCAGGTCTGGTGAGGGAAAGCAGTGCCTGCTCTGAGGTATTAGCCTCAGGTTCCGCTCAGGATCTGCCTGCAGTGAGGCTCCCGGGGTAACAACCGATGATGAGATCCAGCCTGTTTGTTGCCCGTGACACTGGGCAGGGGACCAGCACTGACCTTCCGGTGATTAGTGACGCAGGGTTCAGAAATGAAGCCAGTGTTGAGGGGGTGTCGAGCCTAACGGATGAGAGACGTACACTGTGGTTCAAATCCTCACACACCACCTAGCCTCCGTTTTCTCGTTTATCAGATGAGGCCAGTAATGGCTACCTGACCTTGTGAGAAGGGAGTCAAGTAACAAATGTAAGTTACTTACTAGCCCAGAATAAATGCTTCATAATTGGAGCCATTTAGTGTCCATAGAAATGTAAGCATATACAGGGAAACAAATACTTCCTACTTCCATGACACCAGTTTTTTAAATCATAAGCCATGCACCTAGATTCTCATTAACTTTTATTGAGTTAGTGTGGAGTAGAAATGATAGATAAATAATAGACAAAATAAGATCATTTTTATTACAAATTTCTGTCACATTTTCTATTGAGAAAAGATACGCTGCCTATACTTCTTAATGGAGAAATTTAGATTTCAGAAAGTTTTTTATCTGCTGTCTATGGCACTAATCTAAACTGTTGCCAGAACTGAAATATCCTGATGTTGCCTAAATCAATGTTTCCCTTTGAGGAACTTCTGTGAAATTCATTATTATGTAAAACAACCCTTACAGCAAAGGACTTTGATAACCAATTTGCACTTCAGTTTAAAGGATTATGGAGAACTCATTTAAATATAAATCACCTCAAAGAGAAAAATGTGATTCTTATTCCATCATATTATAACTTCGAGTTTCCTGCAATGAAAAATACCTTCCACATATCTTCTTAGAAGATCATCTATAAACATGACACTAAAATTCAAAGCTTGCATTTCCTTTTCATGAAAGGCTGTCACCTTATTTTTGTATGTGTTTCAACTTTCTCAGTCACAAGGCAGTTATGTTTAAAATGATAGACTCAAGCCTTTGATATTTATGTCTTTCCTACTTGAACATGTAGGAAGAAAATGGAATTATTTAATTTGTAATTTCATTCTCTTAGTAATTGTCTCCTGAACAATATTCATATTTATGGAGTTAAGACGATCACTTTCTAAATTTTCTTTATGAAAAGAAATCAGGGTTGCATGGTGTCTGTACTACATGGTAGAAAGTGGAGAGAAATATTTTAAATCTTTTTAAGTGCCTGCTACCTCTTTACAGAATTTAAGGGGATACTCATTTTCTTGTTATTTGGTTGGAGGCCAGTTATTCAGTAGTTACCATTCACACTTCACTATTGCTCTTCTATGGACCTCTCATTTCCAACTTATTCCATCTGATGATGAAAATTTCCAGCTTAGGATAGTGGCAGCATAGACAGAGGGTTACATGTAGGATAAAGCCACACAGCATGGAACTTGTCCTGAGTTCAGCTTTCATAGGATCATTTTTTTCTTTTTTGTATGAAATCCTAAGCTATCAGGAGTAATTGTAATGAGGTTATAATGACATCATTTTGGATTTTTTATGCCTTAAATTGCTGGTAATAGATGTTTGCATGATATCCTGTATCTTCCTTTGAAGATATGAACTTCCTCAGAACAAGGTCATGTTTTCACTGACTTCTCTAAATCTTCAAACACTGTGTACTGTGCACTAGGCATGATTTAGCAAGTCATTTAACTTCTCTAGGTCTCAGGCCCCACAAATGAAAATTAGAGGAAAGGATTATGGCCTCAAACGTATGCTCTAGCTTTTAAATCAGGATTAATATGAATCCACTCTGCAAGTGTTATTTTTTCCTACTTGAATAATCCAAATAACATTGCTTTGGAATATGGTGACTATGGATTATTATAAACAACAAATAACATATATCAGTTTGGCCTCCAATTGTCCTTCTTAGATGATCCTTTTAAAACAGAGTCATAAATTGACATAAATTGATACGAAGAGTACAATTTATGTATGGTTTACACAGTGATGCAAAATGACCATAAAAAGTAAAAGGAGAGAGAAGTAAAACTAAAAACGATATCATACAATGGACAGTGACCTCTTTAAAAAAATCAAATTCCCTGCAAAGACTCTCTGACATGAAAAGGCAATTAGGCATTCTTTAATTCTACTTTATTCTCAGTGGTAGGCCTCATGTGTGACCTGTCAGACTCACTTGGACAATTCCAGTGAAAATAGCTAACCTATCCTGCCCGTTAGAGCTGACCGTTAGAGAGGTCACACTGCAGTCCTGTAGGACAAATTCATCCTGCCTGTGCGTCTGGTATATGAAAAAAAGTGAAATGGGCGTCTGAGGAGCCCTTCCAAATAGCTGAGAAAAGAAGAGAAGCTAAAGACAAAGGAGAAAAGGAAAGAGATACCCATTTGAATGCAGAGTTCCAAAGATTAGCAAGGAGAAATAAGAAAGCCTTCCTCAGCGATCAATGCAAAGGAACAGAGGAAAACAACAGAGTGGGAAAGACTAGAGATCTCTTCAAGAAAATTATGGACACCAAGGAACATTTCATGCAAGACGGGCTCGATAAAAGATAGAAATGGTATGGGCCTAACAGAAGCAAGAGGTATTAAGAAGAGGTGGCAAGAATACACAGAACTGTACAAAAAGATCTTCATGACCCAGATAATCACGATGGTGTGATCACTCACCAAGAGCCAGACAGCCTGGAATGCAAAGTCAAATGGGCCCTAGGAAGCATCACTTATGAACAAAGCTAGTGGAGGTGATGGAATTCCAGTTGAGCTATTTCAGTTCTAAAAGAGGATGCTGTGAAAGTGCTACACTTAATACGTCAGCAAATCTGGAAAGCTCAGCAGTGACCAGGACTGGAAAAGGTCAGTTTTTATTCCAAATCCAAAGAAAGGCAATGCCAAAGAATGCTCAAACTACCACATAGTTGCTCTCATCTCACACGCTAGTAAGGCAATGCTCAAAATTCTCCAAGCCAGGCTTCAACAGTGTGTGAACTGTGAACTTCCAGATGTTCAAGCTGGATTTAGGAAAGGGAGAGGAAGTAGAGCTCAAATTACCAACATACACTGGATCACAGAAAAAGCAGGGGAGTTCCATAAAAACATCTGTCTCTGTTTCATTGACTGCTCTAAAGTGTTTGATGATGTGGATCACAACAAACTGTGGAAAATTCTTAGAGATAGGAATACCAGACCAATCTACCTGCTTCCTAACATTATTTTGCCAACAAAGGTCTGTGAATCAAGGCTATGGTTTTCCAGTGGTCATGTATGGATCTGAAAGTTGGACTGTGAAGAAAGCTGAGCACCAAAGAATTGATGCTTTTGAACTGTGGTGTTGCAGAAAACTCTTGAGAGTCCCTTGGACTGCAAGGAGATCCAACCAGTCCACTCTGAAGGAGATCAGTCCTGGGTATTCTTTGGAAGGACTGACGCTAAAGCTGAAACTCCAATTATTTGGCCACCTCATGCAAAGAGTTGACT
>SJYX01002559.1:52428-86949 GCA_006410675.1 Oreotragus oreotragus
GGAAAATACTCTGATGCTGGGAGGGATTGGGGGCAGGAGGAGAAGGGGACGACAGAGGATGAGATGGCTGGATGGCATCACTGACTCGATGGACATGAGTTTGGGTGAACTCCGGGAGTTGGTGATGGACAGGGAGGCCTGGAGTGCTGCAGTTCATGAGGTCACAAAGAGTTGGACATGACTGAGCAACTGAACTGAACTGAACTGAACTGAAGCCAATTTGTTACAGGGGGAATAGCTAATACAGATTTGGGTACTGAGAGTGGGATACTGCTGTTGCAAGCACTTAAATATATAGAAGCAACTTTGAAATTGGATTTTACATAGAAGCCTGGAGAATTTTGAAGAACATGAGAGAAAAACTCTATAGACTATATTGAACACACTGTTGATAAAAACATAGTTAAAGGCTGGTGAGAATTCCTTACTAATGAAGTAAGGAAAGCGTAGAGAAATTCTGTATCATCTTTGCGAATATTCAAATAATAATTAACAGTCTGTAGTTCAAAATATGAACTTTAAAAGTGTACTAGTAAAGGATCAGAAGAAAATGAGGAACATGCTATCTAGAACTAAATGGAAGGGGGTCTTTTTCACATAGAGGTAGAAAGTTCAGTTGAATTATGCCCTACTATTATAAAAAAAGCAAAACTTATAAAGGATGAACATATATATTTAGCTGAGAAGAGTTACAGGCAAAGTATTGAGGGTCAAGTCCACTTTCTCCTTGATGCTTATAATGTGAGAGGAAAAGAAACAGATTGAGGGGAAAAAACTGTTAAGCAAAAAGAAACATTAATTTAATAATTTAATAGGTTGTGGAATCTTCAACCTATCCAGCCTATCCTAATTTTAACTTGCAAAACATGTTAAAATTGTGACATTTATTACTATTAAAAGTGTACTCTGAAGAGAAACCTAAGATTGTGAAACCTTTTACCAGGATATCAGAAGGACCAAAGATCAAAATACACATTCTTACAGAAGACTCCAAGAAGAGATTAGACATGAGACCCATGGACCCTCAACCTTCTAAGAAGAATCAGTGAGTAAAGATAAGATTGCTCGGGAAACATCTGAGGATCTTTGTCTAATAAGTAAATTCCTGCAATATACATGGGAGATAGACAAGATTCTTAAGAAGATAAGTCAGCAGAAACTNAGAACTGAAAAAAAAAAAAGGAACAATGATGCTGCTTTAAAGCATGAATCAACTAGATAAGGAGAGATACATACATTATCTGCCTTACCCACATCCTCTACATAATGGAAAGATTATGAGAAGTAAGACTAGGATTTGAACTGTTACTCCTTTTTTTATTATGTGACCCAGGCAAGTTATTTGATCTCACGGAGCCCAAGGTTTTATCTATTAAAATGGTGGGAATAGCAGTTTCACTGCATTGTTTCAAAGATTTAAATTAGAAAATGCATGTGATACTGAATGAAGTCAGGTCAGAAGGAGAAGGACAAATATTGCATGGTATCACTTTTATGTGGATCTAAAACTAAAGGGTACAAAGGAACTTACCTACAAAACAGAAATACAGTCACAGATGTTGAACACAATCTTATGGTTATGGTGGGGTAGAGACGGGAGGGAGTGATAAACTGGGAGACTGGGATTGACATATACATCAGACTCAGAAACATGTCTAAGAGTTCAGATGTTCAGTTGTGTCCAACTCCTTGCGACCCCATGGACTGTAGCCTGCCAGACTCCTATGTCCATGGGATTTTACAGGCAAGAATACTGGAGTGGGTACCATTCCCTTCTCCAGGGGATCTTTTGACTCAGGAGTTGAAACTGAGTCTCTTGTGTCTCCTGCATTGGCAGGTGGATTCTTTACCACTAGCTTCACCTGGGAAGCCCATACTGCTACATATAAAATAGATAACTTCAAGAGGGAGAGAACATATGTATCACCTGTGGCTGATTCATGTTGATGTGTGGCAGAAACCAACACAGTATACTATAAAGCAATTATTCTCCAATTGAAAATAAATTAATTAAAAAATAGGCAACTAATAATGACCTACTATATAGCACTGGGAACTCTACTCAAAACTCTGTAATGATCTATACGGGAAAAGAATCTAAAAAAGAGCAGATACACGTATACATAAAAAACTGACTCACTTTGCTGCACAGCAGAAGCTAATGAAACACTGTAAATCAACTATATTTCAATTTTAAAAAAATTTTAAAGAAAATACATGTGAAATTTCCTACAACAGAGGTCTTAATAAATCTTAATTTTGCTCTTTCTAAAATGAAATTATTGACTATCAATATATATTTGAGATGAATCTTTCTCATCAAAGCATTTCAATCATTTATTCAACTTTTACTGACCATCTTCTGTGTGATAGTTATTGTGCTAAATCTTCTAAGTTGAAAATCCTTGATCCTTGTGTGTTGAGAGGGGTGGTTATGAGGGGTGTTGGTGAAGAGAAAACATAATACCTGTCTCTTATACACATCTTGAAATAAACTTTGTTTGCATTTGGTTTATGTGTCCTTTTATGCCCTCTGAAACCAAGCTGAGTGTCTAATTTCTTGTGAATGTAATAGCCAATTAAATACATAGAAGAATTGTAGTATTGTACCCTTCCAAAACTTTTGAATAGGAAGTCTATATAAGTGGCCAGAGACACTCAACTTAGTTGCATTCAAATTTTGGTCAAAGAATCTTTGAAGCCTTCTGTTCTCTGAATCAGTTTAGTTCAATTGCTCGGTCACGTCCAACTGTTTGTGACTGCATGGACTGCAGCATGCCAGGCTTCCCTGTCCATCACCAAACCCTGGAGCTTGTTCAAACTCATGTCCATCAAGTTGGTGATGCGATCAACCATCTCATCCTCTGTCGTGCCCTTCTCCTCCTGCCTTCAGTCTTTCCCGGCATCAGGGTCTTTTCTAATTAGTCAGTATTTTGCATCAGTTGTCCAAAGTATTGGAGTTTCAGCTTCAGCATCAGTCCTTCCAATGAACAGCCAGGACTGATCTCTTTTAGGATGGACCAATTGGATCTCCTTGCAGTCCAAGGAACTCTCAAGAGTCTTCTCCAGCACCACAGTTCAAAAGCATGAATTCATTGGCACTCAGCTTTCTTTACGGTCCCACTCTCACATCCATACATGCCTACTGGAAAAAAGCATAGCCTTGACTAGATGGACCTTTGTCGACTCTGGATAAATACCAGTAGTTTTTTCAGCTGCTTCTCCTGTACTTTAGTTTTGGATCTGGAACCACTGTTATCCCTCTTCTCTGGCCATTCTACAGTTTATCAGCTGCCCACTGTGGTGCTCAGGATGGAAAATGTTGCGCCAGATATAATCTGCTGCAGCAGCCTATAATGTGACTGCTGGTTCTGTTCTGAATACCTAATTGCTGTCACTTAAGACTTTGGATTAGATTGGTCTTGTGTCTGGTTACAGACGTTGAACTGCACACGTGAGTTAAACTCTGCTCCCTCCTGATATTGCATTAAAATAATGTCCAAGTTTAAAAAAAAAGAAAATCCTTAGACATAAAAGAGAATGAGAACAAAATTTTAGAAGCTGGAAAGCTGATGGAGAACTCTGCCTGACTTAACACATCCTAGAAATGAGTCCTGGAGAAGGAAATAGCAACCCACTCCAGCGTTCTTGCCTGGAGAATCCCAGGGACGGGGGGTAGCCTGGTGGGCTGCTGTCTATGGAGTCTCACAGAGTCGGACACGACTGAAGCGACTTAGCAGCAGCAGCAGCAGAAATGAGTCCAGTTTTAACCACAGAACTCCTGAAATGATCAAGATCAAAGCTATCATATTCCTATGGAAAAGAGGGTATAAATGGCTAAAAGTCTGTTAGGAAACAGATTCCTATGTCACTGTTCCCAGCTCTTCGTGGTCCACTAGAAGCCCTAAGAAGTTTCCTCTAGGAAAGTGAAAACAACAAATTTCAGATGTAATAGACAACTAACAAATTTGAAGGCAGTTTTTAACAGGGAGAAAAGCAGAAGTTTACATAGTTACTATAGAAATTCCAAGAATTCTTTTCCCCTTCCAGACTACCGGTAGGCCACTGGAAGAGGTTTTAATTGGGAATGTGAGCAACTTAAGAAAAAAGATTTAAAGACATTGGCATGGGTACAAGCCAAGGAAGCAGTGCCACCCTGCAGAAGCAAGATCCCGTTATTCTTACAAAAGTGTCCTTCCTTATTTTCATACTGTTAATACGAGCAGACAAGGTTCACCAGATGGCAGAAAGCATTTAACATTAAAAGCAAATACCAAAAGAGAAGAGAAAAAGAACAAAAAAACTGAGGAAGCAGATTGAGCAGAAAGAATAAAACTTCCAAATAAAACAGTGAACCGCTGATTAATACCCTCAGAGAGATACAAAAGATATTACATTCATGAAATAAGAGCACAAGATTAAAACTCAGTATTTAAAAGACAGATAACAGTGGTTTTAGAAATTAACGTATGATAGCACAAATAACACAGAAATGAAAGACAAATTTGAGGAAATTCTCCCAGACAGTACAAAAGAAACTACAGATGGAAAATAGGAAGGGAAGGGTATGGAAATTACTGCATGAAAATCTGAAAAACAGGGTTTCAGAAAGAAAGGGGAGAAGGATCATCCAAAAAAAGCTTTTCTGGGAAAAAAGTTAACCAAAACTGAAGAACGTAGTCAACAAGATTGAAAGGGTCCCCTGAGTGCCTGTAACTGATGAACATCAAAGCAGGAAACGGTGACATTTCAGAACATGGGGCCAAAGATGAGGTCCTACAGGCTCCCAGAGAGACAGCAAGGGAAAGAGACAGAAAATGTTTTATATAAAAAGCAGGAATCAGAATGCCAACGGGGTTTTCAGCAGCCACACTAAAAGCTAGAAGGCAATGAAAACATGCCCTAGAAATTCTGAGAGAAGAGTAGTTGCAGGCTGTAGTTCTGTACCTAATTCCCAAAGCAAGGAGTTAAACTCTAAAAGGGAAAAACATGACCTTCCCAAAGCAAGGAATCCGAAGGCAAAGGGAATCCTCAGGATGATGGTGAGGAAGAGTCTAGCATATGAGTTAAGAAAGAGACCTGGAAATAACTGAGTCCAGAGAGACCAGTTCAGAAGTTCTGGGAGAGACTTTGTCAAGAAGATGAAACGGGTCCAGTGGCTAATAGGCTGGTCTCTCTGGACTCCGTGGCTCTCTGGACTCCGGCGTCCCACCTTTTTCTGATGACTGCATGTCAAAGGGAGGGCCTCCAGGTCTTAAGAAGACATGCCAGATCTGTAAAAAGATGTACACTTCAGAGAAGCATAGAAAGAATCCGCAATTGCAAGGATTCTAAAGCAAACGCTCAATAAAGGAAGTCAGAACCATAGTCAGAATGAAGGCTGTCAAAGAGCAGTCACGCCGAGGCTAACGGCAAGGTTTTCTTTGTAGCAGTGCAGTCATCGCCTTTCAGAGCAGACCTCTTTCTCCTCTAAATACACACTTCTTTCCACGTCCGACTTCTGTCACATCACCACGTAACAAGTCCTGCCATCCCCACGGCCAACCTCAACATCATCTTCTGACCCTGCTATGACTAGCCTTGCAAAATCTGACCTTTGGCATCTTTTTACTCAACACCTTCTCTTTTCTGATTGCTGTTCACTCACTCAGAGTCGTGTCTGACTCTCTGTGACCCCATGGACTGCACCACGCCAGGCTTCCCTGTCCACCATCTCCCGAACCTGGCTTAAACTCTTGTCTATTGAGCCAGTGATGCCATCCAACCATCTCATCCTCTGTCATCCCCTTCTTCTCCCGCCTTCAATCTTTCCCAACATCAGGGTCTTTTCTAATGAGTCGGCTCTTCGCATCAGGTGGCCAACGTATTGGAGTTTCAGCTTCAGCATCAGTCCTCCCAATGAATATTCAGGAATGATATCCTTTAGGATGGACTGGTTGAATCTCCTTGCAGTCCAAGGGACTCTCAAGAATCCTCTCCAGCACCACAATTCAGAAACATCAATTCTTCAGTGCTCAGCTTTCTTTAGGTTCCAACTCTCACATCCGTACATGACTACTGGAAAAACAATAGCTTTGACTATACAAACCTTTGTCAGTGAAGTAATGTCTCTGCTTTTTAACATGCTGTCTAGGTTGGTCATAACTTTTCTTCCAAGGAGCAAGCATCTTTTAATTTCATGGCTGCAGTCACCATCTGCAGTGATTTTGGAGCCCAAGAAAATTAAGTCTGTCACTATTTCTATTGCTTCCCCAGGAATTTTTTTCTGGAATTCTCTTGCTTTTTCTATGATCCACCGGATGTTGACAATTTAATCTCTGGTTCCTCTGCCTTTTCTAAATCCAGCTTGAACATCTGGAAGTTCACAGTTTAGTACTGTTGAAGCCTGGCTTGAAGAATTTTGAGCATTACTTTGTTAGCATGTGAGATGAGTGCAATTGTGCAGTAGCTTGAACATTCTTCGGCATTGCTTTTCTTTGGGATTGGAATGAAAACTGACCTTTTCCAGTCTTGTGGCCACTGCTGAGTTTTCCAAATTTGCTGGCATATTGAGTGTAGCACTTTCACAGCATCATCTTTTAGGATTAGAAATAGCTCAGCTGGAGTTCCATCACCTCCCCTAGCTTTGTTTGTAGTGATGCTTCCTAAGGCCCCCTTGACTTTGCACTCCAGGATGTCTGGCTCTAGGTGAGTGATCACACCGTCGTGGCTATCTGGGTGTGAAGGCCTGTCCTGTGTGACTCTTCCGTGCACTTACACCAGCTCTTCTTAAGGTCTTCTGCTCCTGTTAAGTCTACGGCCTCTGACCTTTTTCCCAGTGGTGCTACTAGTACCCAAGCCCACTCACGTGCTCTGTCCCTTTTTCTCATTTTTTTAAGAACTTTTAGCTGTTCTCTCCAATTCTAGTTTGTTTCCTCCCTAATTCATCTTCCATGGGACACATAGATTTATACTGCTAAAACATCCAAGGGCCCAGTCTTGGAAATTAACAGAGCTAGGTTCACATCCTGCAAGAAACTTATTTGCAGGACTTACTAGCTGCAAAAAATTTGGAAAGGTCCTTATAAAATATATAAAATGAGTCAAATAATATCTGTTCCTTAAAATTAGTGGGATTTAAACAAACAGCAGCTGAGCAATTCTTTAAACAAACAGTAGCTGAGCAATTCTTTGATCATTTTATTAAATTTTTGATTACCTCTACCATCAAGGGTGCTTCTTGTGAACACTTTGAGGTCCTCTGGTCCCAGAATGTACTGATGTAACTAATATTTTAATCTAAAAGCATTCTTCTGAAATAACTTCCTTAACGCTCATTTATGTCATTATTAGTAATGCCAGTCATAAAATGTACATCTTTCTAGTTGACATTTACTGGAATAATTGAGTTAAATTCATGTTATGTATAGGTGCTGCAGAATTTTTTAAAAATATAGTTTATACTCCAGTGCAAAAACAATGGTTTCAGGATACTAGCTGACTCTGATGAGTAATGTGGCTGTTTTATGTCAACATCCTTTCCAACCATCTGCTAAGTACAATTCAGCTAGCAATTAGCTAGCAATTAAGCCAGCATTTCAAAAAATGTAATTGCCAACTCAACCAATTTTCAGAGTTATATTAATGATAATAGCTCTACAGCAAACTGAATTTAATAAAAATGCTTCTAACATAAATCCCAACAATTCTAACTTGTTTTCTAGATCATATATGTGTATTTAAATAGAATGAGATGTACAGGAAAAGTATTTGAGCATGAAGANTTAATCTCTGGTTCCTCTGCCTTTTCTAAATCCAGCTTGAACATCTGGAAGTTCACAGTTTAGTACTGTTGAAGCCTGGCTTGAAGAATTTTGAGCATTACTTTGTTAGCATGTGAGATGAGTGCAATTGTGCAGTAGCTTGAACATTCTTCGGCATTGCTTTTCTTTGGGATTGGAATGAAAACTGACCTTTTCCAGTCCTGTGGCCACTGCTGAGTTTTCCAAATTTGCTGGCATATTGAGTGTAGCACTTTCACAGCATCATCTTTTAGGATTAGAAATAGCTCAGCTGGAGTTCCATCACCTCCCCTAGCTTTGTTTGTAGTGATGCTTCCTAAGGCCCCCTTGACTTTGCACTCCAGGATGTCTGGCTCTAGGTGAGTGATCACACCGTCGTGGCTATCTGGGTGTGAAGGCCTGTCCTGTGTGACTCTTCCGTGCACTTACACCAGCTCTTCTTAAGGTCTTCTGCTCCTGTTAAGTCTACGGCCTCTGACCTTTTTCCCAGTGGTGCTACTAGTACCCAAGCCCACTCACGTGCTCTGTCCCTTTTTCTCATTTTTTTAAGAACTTTTAGCTGTTCTCTCCAATTCTAGTTTGTTTCCTCCCTAATTCATCTTCCATGGGACACATAGATTTATACTGCTAAAACATCCAAGGGCCCAGTCTTGGAAATTAACAGAGCTAGGTTCACATCCTGCAAGAAACTTATTTGCAGGACTTACTAGCTGCAAAAAATTTGGAAAGGTCCTTATAAAATATATAAAATGAGTCAAATAATATCTGTTCCTTAAAATTAGTGGGATTTAAACAAACAGCAGCTGAGCAATTCTTTAAACAAACAGTAGCTGAGCAATTCTTTGATCATTTTATTAAATTTTTGATTACCTCTACCATCAAGGGTGCTTCTTGTGAACACTTTGAGGTCCTCTGGTCCCAGAATGTACTGATGTAACTAATATTTTAATCTAAAAGCATTCTTCTGAAATAACTTCCTTAACGCTCATTTATGTCATTATTAGTAATGCCAGTCATAAAATGTACATCTTTCTAGTTGACATTTACTGGAATAATTGAGTTAAATTCATATTATATATAGGTGTTGCAGAATTTTTTAAAAGTATAGTTTATACTCCAGTGCAAAAACAATGGTTTCAGGATACTAGCTGACTCTGATGAGTAATGTGACTGTTTTATGTCAACATCCTTTCCAACCATCTGCTAAGTACAATTCAGCTAGCAATTAGCTAGCAATTAAGCCAGCATTTCAAAAAATGTAATTGCCAACTCAACCAATTTTCAGAGTTATATTAATGATAATAGCTCTACAGCAAACTGAATTTAATAAAAATGCTTCTAACATAAATCCCAACAATTCTAACTTGTTTTCTAGATCATATATATATATTTAAATAGAATGAGATGTACAGGAAAAGTATTTGAGTATGAAGATTGAAATTTAGTATCAAGTTCTTTCCTTTTAAGGCTTTTTAGAGCCTGAGGCATTTTTCCTTAAACAGAAGTATTTACCTGTCACTTGCACATCTTTTCCTTTGATAGCCATTGTTTAGTTTGAACATGTATCCCTAAGCAGACTTCTTCATTCTTATATTTAAAATTACCTGGTTCCTCCCTCCTACACTGTTGGTAGGAACATAAGTTGGTTCAGCCACTGTGGAAAACAGCATAGATGTTCCTCAGAAAAGTAAAAACGGAATTAATACATGAGCCAGCAATCCCACTCTTCAGCATATATCTGGACAAAACTATAATTCTAAGGGATACGTGCGCCCACATGTTTATAGACACGCTATTCACAATAACCAAGATATGGAAACAACTTGCATGTCAATGGACAGATGAATGGATAAAAAAGATGTGGTGTGTATATACAATAAAATACTACTCAGCCGCACAAACAACGAAGTAATGTCATTTGCAGCAACATGGATGCAGCTAGAGATTATCGTATTAAGTGAGGTAAGTCAGAAAAAGAAAGATAACAACAAATGGTATCACTTATATGTGGACTCTAAAATATGACCCAAAGGAACCTGTCTGTGAAACAGATCCAGACACAGACTTGTGCTTGCCAAGGGAACTGGGGCTGGGGGAGGGTGAGCTGGGAGGGTGGGGTTAGCAGATGTCGGCTTAGATATACAGGACCAAGAAGCAGGCTTCTGCTTAAGTGCAGTAGTCCCTGCCGCCCCAGGAGTGGCATTCAGTAGCCTATGACAAACCCTAGTAGAAAAGAATGCTTCTTAAAAAAGACTGTGAGTGTGTATATAGACACACTTGTGTTATATGTGTGTAACTGAATCACTTTGCCGGACAGCAGTGATTAACAGTATTGCAAACCAATTATACTTCAATAAGAGATTTTAAAATTAAAAAAAAATTAAACCTAAAAAACGTTGTCTGGCTTCTGATTCAGCACTCACCCAGTGTGTTCAAATAGGCCTTTTCCTTGAGCTATGTTAGAAAACAACCCAGGTTGTGGAGTCAGACAACCTGTGATGGGAATTCCAGCTCATTGTGGCCACCTTCCCAAACATCTGCACGCCTCACTTTCTGCCTCTGGAAAATGGGAAATAAGCCTGCCCTTCAGGATGCTTCAGTGCCTAAGGGTAATGCATGTCCCATAGTCAGCACTTTGTAAGCGCACACTTGCAGCCAAAATGAACTTTTTTTCTGTTGGAATTCATAATTTACATAATACTAGAGATACCTTTTA
Source organism: Oreotragus oreotragus (assembly GCA_006410675.1). Classification (NCBI taxonomy): domain Eukaryota; kingdom Metazoa; phylum Chordata; class Mammalia; order Artiodactyla; family Bovidae; genus Oreotragus; species Oreotragus oreotragus. The sequence goes on from SJYX01002559.1 coordinate 62,926, forward strand.
GGCACAAGCTGTGAACTTTTTGGCTCCTGACATATTCTTTTTAAAAAATCTGAAACTAACTCACTTTTCTCCCAAAAGAAATGTTGTGGTCACACTCACTCTGACTTGAAAAGTCAGTGAGGACTCCCAGACGCCAGTGTTCAAAGGCAGCCCTCCTCCCGCCTACACCTGAAGTCTCACAGTTTATTTTTCTCCTCAAGGCCTGTCAGGAAAACCGTGAGCAGCTTTTCTCTGAGACTCTCTCACACTCCGCCGTTGACTTTGCCTTAGCGGTGTGGGGCTCTTGTGTAGAATGTGACAAGGAGGTTTCTTTTAGTTTCTCGCTGAATTTATATTGTTGCTAACCATGGTGCCAAATTCAAAAGTCACTTTGACTCTGTGAAAAGAATTTGATGCCCAAACATTTGTTTTCATTTTTTAGTTCCATAAAACCTCAGGAATATATTCAACAAATATTTAATTTGCACATAAGGCTCCGAGTTACAAAAATCTATAAAAATGTTTCTGACCCAAAGAAACTTCGGTAGTAGAGATCTAAGTGCACATACACACACACACACAAGCACAATAAAAAGTAAGTAGAAAAAGAATTGCAGATAAATAGACTGCTATGACATTAAGAATAAACTAAAAACCTACACCTGCTACTAAGCTACTCATTTCTAGTAGAAGTAAAATTAGATAATTATTCAAAAAAAAAAAAACAAGTTGCTTTCTTTCTATTTCAGCAATATAGTAACTGGATCAAAACTGCTTATTGTGAACCAACAGTTTAATAAACAAGCTTTCATGTGTGCTTTTTTTCATGAAACCTATCACCATTTAGTGATTATAACATTTTCCAGTGATAATGAAAAAAATTTGTGACCGCATTACTAAAGCACATATTGATTATATGTCTGTTAAACTCCTATGAATCAATTAAGCCTTTTTTCTCAACTCAGATAATATATCCCATTCATTTAGCTTTCAAGTAAATGAGTAGATGAGTGAGGATGTTATAGGGCTTTTTGCAATATGCTATATTTATGCACAATTGCCTTTGAAATAGTTCATCAGAAGAGTCGCACATATATTGCATATTAATACACAAAACAGAGTAATTTAAAACATCGTCTATCTAAACAGAAATTAAGGGACCATGTCAAAGCCAAAATTGTCTTTGTAATATATAATTCTTAATGATCAGTAGTGATGACTTATTTTGCCATTGACAATTTATCCATAGCCATTAAGCAATCAATACAGATTCAACTCAATAATTATTTGGAACCTCCTAAGGTAACATGTTTGTGTGGCCTTTATTTAAAAACACATTCACTTCTTTTCCCTCACTTGAGTACACTGAAACCCTCTGAAAGATGTATTTTTATGCTCATCTTTCAGAAAAGAAAATTACAATTACTAGAACTAGTAATTAGCAAATGTGTGGATCTCAAATCCTATATTATCTCTAATACCTTCTCTCTTCTGTGTATGAGGCATTCAGTGAGAGGTACAGAGCAATCAAAATATTCCTTGATAACTGACCTGTATTGCATTTTTCACTTTACAAAAGATCAATATCTTTATTATCCACTTAGAGTGTGACAATGACCTTTTGAAGCAATAGCTCAAGTTTCAAGGAAGCTTAAACACTAATGAGAAAAGGAGAGGACAACAGGAGAACTATTTGATCCAAGCTTTGGTTGATCAAAGTATTCAGCTCAGAAGATCAGGAAAGTCAGCTTGGATTCCAAAGATAACTGAATCATATTGTCATGCAAAGCCAGCTGAGAATCAATCTCACAGTTCCAAGACCTGGTCCCGCATAGACTCTGTGACAGAGATTTCGAGGCGGGGGAATATATATATTTATATATAAACTTTCAGTCTCAAAGAGTGGCGATTCTTAAATAACAAACATTTCTGATATCATTAGAGAAGAAATAGAGATGCCAGATCAAATGAATTTCCAATAGGATGTGAATTTCAACCAGAAGCCCATTTATGTATGATAACAAAAGAATAAACACAATGATTTAAAATAAGAAAGTCTGGCACTTGGAAAAGTTGTAAGGTTGGGAACGTTTTTTAATAAAATAATGGTTATCCAATCCCAAACCTTCATTTTCTTTCTTTTTTCTTGCCCCTCTTTGGTCTTAAAATGCCAACACCAGGATTTGAGAGCTGGAGCATTTGAACAAGCATCGTAGTGACCAAAAGTGGCTAGAAGTAAGGGCATCAAGTGATAAGTCCAAACTTAGGAGAGAGAGTAGCAAATCCCCATGCCCCCCCAAGGGATCGTGATGTAGACGCAGCAGAGTGGAGCATATGATGCAATTAACCATATGATGCCAGAGGGGTCCAAGCTTTGCTGTGCTCTCACTAGTCTGCCCAGCATAGCTTTTTTTTTTTTTTTTATTTAAAATATAGTTTATTTTCATATTGTGTTAGCTCCAGGTCTACAGCAAGATGATTCATACTTTTTTTTCTATTCTTTTCCATTATAAGTTATTGCAAGATATTGAATATAGTCCTCTGTGCTATACAGTAAATCCTGGTTGTTTATCCGTTTTAAATATGACAACTTATATCTGCTAATCCCCTAGTCCTGATATATCCCTCGCCTCCCTTCCCTTCTAGAGACCACAGATTCTTCTCTCTGTGAGTTTGTTTCTCTATTTGTATTGGGCTGGACAAAAAGTTCCGGTTTTTCCCTGAGATGTTACTGGAGAACCTGAGCAAACTTTTCATCTAACCCAGTACATAAGTTCCACTGTACTGTTCTTAGATTTCAAATATAAGTGATATCGTATATTTGTCTTTCTTTATTGACTTTCCTCTCTTAGTCTGATAATCTCTAGGTCCATACATGTTGCTGTAAGTGGCATTATTTCATTCTTTTTATGGCTGAGTATATTGCAGTGTGTGTGTGTGTGAGAGACGTATCTTCTTTATCCGTTCATTTGTTGATGGACACTTAGGTTGCTTTCATGTCTTGGTTATTGAAAGTAATGCTGCTGTGAGCACTGGGGGGCATGTGTCATTTCCAATTAGAGTTTCCATCTTTTCTGGATATATGTTCAGGAATGGGATAATATATATATAATCAGGAGTGGATTATACGGTAACTCTGTTTTTCATCACAGTTTTTTCTCAGCGGATACTAGTCATACGTGTGTAGCTTGGTCAGCCTCACTTAAAGGTCTGGAACTGCAGAAAGCAATGATATGTGAAGAGAGATGAGATGAATAAAATCTCGCAATTTTCACTAAGTTAAGTTCACTGTGGTTTTGGTTGTATCTCTTGCCTAATTTACCTTTCTTTTAATCCAGATATTTAGGTTATTTTGTCTAAATTAAACTTTCTTTTTTCTTTAACCTACTTCCCTATCTGGAAATAAATCAATAATTTTCTAGATTTAGGAAAAAAAAAACCCTTGGTTAGCTTCAACAGTAACCACTTTGTAGTGATCATAGGACTTTCTATGTAAAATTTATTTAGATGTCAGAGAAAAGGGGAGAATGTATGCCTCTTGCTTCCATCAGAACATTTAGTTATGCAAATGAAGATAAAATGGATAGCTTTCAAAGCAGAGTTTACATCATCATATTGTTACATGGAAATATCTGAAGCTAACAAATTGATTTAAAAAATCTATCAAGGAATATATAGTCTGCATCTGTACATGTGAAGTAAATGGGAAGAGAAAGTGCCAGAGTTTTGTCATTTTAAAATGCCCCTACTAATTATTTTTAGCCTTGGTTGAATCAGTGAGCTCTTTTCTTCTGAACAACCTCAGTCCCACAGAGGACAGAATAACAGTCCTGTTATTCTCAGGCTTCTTGTTTCAGACTTATTTAAAAAATCTATCAAGGAATATATAGTCTGCATCTGTACATGTGAAGTAAATGGGAAGAGAAAGTGCCAGAGTTTTGTCATTTTAAAATGCCCCTACTAATTATTTTTAGCCTTGGTTGAATCAGTGAGCTCTTTTCTTCTGAACAACCTCAGTCCCACAGAGGACAGAATAACAGTCCTGTTATTCTCAGGCTTCTTGTTTCAGACTTGTTGGTTTTGTTATTGTTGTCTTAACACATTCACAATGAGAAGCATCCTTTTCATATGTAACAATACACATTAACGTTGTCCTCCGCAGTCTGCAAAACACTTCCCAAATGTAAACTTCGTTAATCCTCCTAATCTACATATTATTTTGAAAGCTTTTTTGTACTTGAGGAAAGCTCAGCTTAATATGTTTGTGTGGCCTGACCAAGTAGCCAAAACAGACTCAATCCTCTGTGTATAATTCCACCGGTGAATAACTAAGCTGGAACAGTAGTCTGTCCTGTGCAGCAGGCACAGAGCACAACGCTTCTGTCTTCTTTTCAATACATAAACTTTATTACTTGAAGATTTAAAATGCAAGAACTCATTTAGAGACATCATCACCATTTTTCCTACAGCATTTGCTTACTTCATGTCTTTGTGTCCCATCTTGGTGTTTCTTGAAATATTTAAATCCTCCACCAGCAAAATGATTATAACTCACTGAAGCTTCAGATGATGATTACTATTTTTCAGCCATATTTTTAATNCCTGTGCAGCAGGCACAGGGCACAACGCTTTTCAATACATAAACTTTATTACTTGAAGATTTAAAATGCAAGAACTCATTTAGAGACATCATCACCATTTTTCCTACAGCATTTGCTTACTTCATGTCTTTGTGTCCCATCTTGGTGTTTCTTGAAATATTTAAATCCTCCACCAGCAAAATGATTATAACTCACTGAAGCTTCAGATGATGATTACTATTTTTCAGCCATATTTTTAAATTAAGCTATGTACATTGTTTTTTCGACATAATGCTGTTGTCACCTTAATAGACGATAGTGTAAACAGCTTTTATATTCACTGAAAACCAAAAAGTTCATGTGACTCACATTATTTTGATATTTACTTTTTTGCAATGGTCGAACTGAACCCACAATATCTCCTTGACATTATACCTGTATTTCATAAGTAACTATTATTGAAATTTTAAATTATTTATAGAAGAAGATCTCTGCTTATTTGTACATAATGTTTATCCATTTGTTGATTTACATATTTGCAAAGATTTGTTCTGAGTCAAAATGTATATGACAATGTTTATTTCTTTTTTAACCCATATTATGAAAGAGTCCAGGAATGATTAACCCCAAAATATCTTGGCCCTATAAACTATCCTTGCTGCTATAAAATGTAAGCCCACTCAAAATGTAACATCTTTTAAAACTCAAAGCAAATAATGGGGTAATCATATGAGCAAATAATAATAGTCAAAATGAGTGAAAAGCACCCAGCTTTAGGAATAGTTATGTACACATGGGAATAAGAAAAGGAAGTACATAAGAACGATCTCATGTAGTCAATACTCAATGCTTCTTGATATTTTCACAAAAGATGAAAACAAGACACTAGGGAAAATAATTATTGTGTTGTCTGCATGATTCCCAACTTGGGCAAATGTCTGTTCCTGGAATGCGCACACCCTAGTATTAGAAGCAGTTCTTTTTATGCAGAATGTAGCTTCATTTGTTGAGCACTTATTATTTGCAAATCACTGTGCTAAGCACTTGGATCCACTACTTGAAGCGATATCTATCCCGATTGTGTGGGTGAGCAAACGGAGGCATAAGGAGGGTTCCCAGGGATGGGGGAGCCTGGTGGGCTGCCGTCTATGGGGTCACACAGAGTCGGACACGACTGAAGTGACTTAGCAGCAGCAGCAGCAGCAAGGAGGGTTACTCATTTAAGGATCACAAAGCTGGTAAGTGATGAAGCTTGACCTTGAACCAGGCTCTCCAACCCCAGAATTTTAACCATTGCAGTTAATCACATCTACCAACAAAATTTAGAATAAAACACCAAAGGATTGGTCACATGGACGTGCTGTCTGACAGTCAACATACCTGCTTTTGCACTTTTTTCCTCTTTTTCACCTGGGTGTGAACTTACCAATGAGCTTTCTTCGTCCTCCTTCCTTGAGTGAACAAGTTCTATGTTTTACCTGATTTCCCCCTTTTTTGTTGCTGTATTTTCTCCTCAGAGAAAATGTCCTTATCAGAAAGGACTATGTATAGCCAGAAAGATTAATCTGTTTACGTAAATCTTTGTTTCGTTGTATACACAGACCCTCCGGATTCCCCAGACTTTGCTAATTCTGTAACACATAACATGCTTACATGTAACCACATGCCTATATATGCAATAGTTTACGCAACTGAATTAATTGGAGCTTAACATGACTTTGTCTTTCTCACACCCTTCATAGTACAGAATTGACCCTTCCTAGGCTGCCTTTTCGTGGTTTATCCAGTGGCTCGTGAGCACCCCAAGGTAGCAGTCGTTTGCTTTCTCCCCCTCCTCCAGAAGCTCAGAAGAAGCAGCTGGAAGCGAGTCTAGAGCTGATCCAGGATGAGTGTGTGTCGGAGAACGCGGACCACTCCGCGGAGGAGCCCGCAGAGGGAGCGCCCGACGCCGACGGGGAGGAGCTGACCGACGGCGTGGAGGAGGACTTCGACGAGGACGGCGCTCACGAGCTGGTAGGAAACAGCCCCGGCATGTCCGCAGCCCGTTCGTTCTGATGGAGGTGCCTTCTCCGGGGCTTATTTCTTCCTCCTGTGCGCGTGCTTAAGGCAGACGTGCTTAAGGCAAACAGTGGTCTGCACATAATAAGTGCTCAATATACTTTTGCTGATTTAAAATATGAAGGAATAAGTGAACGAACAAGAACATTATAGGTTAGAATTGGGTATATTCGCAGCTCGGGTGAAAAATTCTCTCAAGTGCTTCATCACAACAGGAATCTTGCGTTTGCGCCATCACGCGTGAGCTGTACGTGGGTATGGTTATCCTGGCAATAAAAGTGATCTACTGGAAGACGCATGGCCCCCTCCCGGTTAACAGGGGCCCTCACTGATGATGCCTGTATTAGCTACACGGTCAGCAGCCCTGTACCCTCCGTTCACTAAGGTTGCCCTTTAGCGTGAGGCCAGTTTATCATCCTCAGCGTCTGGGCTGCTTGACGACCAGCTCGTATGAGCTGTAGATTTAGGACCTGATTCTTTACATGGTTCATTTTCCCAATGTTGTAATAACTATACTGCTCATTTCCAGATGTTCTTTCCTGTATAAACACACCATGGAAATATATGCTGGTAGTACTGGTAAATATATGCTGACGAGGATGCTATTTCTCATATTTTATCAGCCATGAAATTAAATATACTATCTTTAAGGGACTGACTAACCTCTGGTGGCTCCCAATGTGGGAGACCCGGGTTCGATCCCTGGGTCGGGAAGATCCCCTGGAGAAGGAAATGGCAATCCACTCCAGTATTCTTGCCTGGAGAATCCCATGGACGGAGAAGCCTACTAGGTCACAGTCCACGGGATCGCAAAGAGTCGGACACGACTGAGTGACTTCACCGTCACCTTCACCTTCAATACAAATGATGAGAAGGCAAGTGTGTGTGTGTGTGTGTGTGTGTGTGTGTGTGTGTGTGAGCTGCCAACTCTCAAATATAATGGACTGGTTATATTAAACTCGACTTAATCCCAGGTAGTATCAGGCTCCAATCTGTTTGAATACCCACTGTTACTGCGGTAATTTTGCTGTGGTTGTTGTTTTAGCATGGTAACTACCCTGTCCTTGTTTCATTTATGGAATTCTGTATTGGTTTTTTTAACATTCCAAATATGTTTAAATTGCATGGTACCTTTAGTTAAGCTTTTGAGATAGGAGCCTTTAACAACCATTCTTATTTCTACCAAAGTCTGCCTCAGTTTGAAGGATTTAAGTACCTATTGTTAGGACTGCTTTGATTTCTGGAATCTATTGAGCAGGGACTAGAATGAAAGGCTGACGAGTTTCTCTGCTTCTCCTCAGGCAGGCCTTTAATCCACCAGCACAAGTTCCTCAGCCCACTCCAGTCCGACTTTTGTTGTCGCTATCGCAGTGAGACTGCTCTTGAGGTCTCGGGACGCTTCCATGATGTCATTACTAATGGTTGCCTCTCTGTTCTTATTTTAACTTACCCCTCAGTGGGATTTGGCTGGAAACTGTTTAGGAGAATTTCTCCGAAGACCAATTGCTCATTCTCACCAAGCTGTGCTAGAAACTTGCCCTCCACATCCCCACTTTAACTACTGAAGTAGCCCAGGGCTTTGTTGTGGGTCACCTTCTCTCTCTACACACTTTCCCAATGGAACTTCATTAAATACCAGAGCTTTAAGTATTATTTATAGGCCAAAGATTTCTAAATCTACATCTGTACTTCTTATCTCTTCCTGGAATTCTAGACTCAAGTAGAGCTGTTCGATACGCAGTTGAAACTTAACATGCCAGAAACATTCTTGATATTTCCAGTCATCTTATTCCTTTCCAGTCTTCCTCATTCTCTTAAATAGCATCATCATCCACACAGCTGTTAAAAACCAAAAAGACTGAGATTACTTTTGATTTGTTCCACCTATCCCCATTAATTTTACCTCCAAATTGTAGCCCAGAGCTAGTTACATCTCCAGTACAGCTAAACTGATCTTTTTGCTTCAGCCCATGCAATCCATTCTCTGCACAGGAAGGATAAAAGTCATTTTAAACTGTAACCCAGACAATGCTGCCCCTTTGCTTAAACATCTACAGTGCTTTTTTAAATCATATTTCAAATCAAAATCCCCAAGTGTGTGAATTTAAATTATGATGAAGTTGGGTGGGAGAGGCCAGGAGCGAGAGAACTTGGTGAGGAAAAATGGAGAAAGTCCCTGGTGCGGATAGGAAAGGAGTCTAGGATGTAGATGTATGCGTAGGCTGACCTTCGACATGAAGAGGAACACTGTTTCATTGCAGCAAACTATTAAGTCTGAGGGTGTGGTGGCAGGTCCTTAAGGGAGTTCAAGCACGAACTCTAAGTCAGAGGGCGATAATCTCTGAAGCCTGAGTTGTTGTCGTTCAGTCGCTAAATTGTATCCAACTCTGTGAACCCGTGGACCGCAGCTCGCTGGGCTCCCTGACCTTCACTATCTCCCTGATTGTGCTCAAACTCACGTCCATTGAGTCAGTGATGCCATTCAATCGTTTCATTCTCTTTTGTCCCCTTCTGCTCCTGATCTCAATCTTTCCTAGCATTAGGGTCTTTTCAAATGAGTCGGCTCTTCACATCAGGTGGCCAAAGTATTGGAGCTTCAGCTTCCGCTTCAGCCCTTCTGATGAATATTCAGGGTTCAGTTCTTTTAGAATTGACTGGTTTGATCTCTTTGCTGTCCAAGGGACTGTCAAGAGTCTTCTCCAGCACAGTTTAAAAGCATCAATTATTTGGTGCTCAGGCTTCCTGATGGTCTAACTCTCACATCCGTACATGACTACTGCAAAAAACATAGCTTTGACTATATGGAATTTTGTTGGCAAAGTGATGTCTCTGCTTATTAATATGCTGTTTAGGCTGGCCATAGCTTTTCTTCCAAGGAGTAAACGTCTTTGAATTTTGTGGCTACAGCCACCATCCACAGTGATCTTAGAGATGAAGAAAATAAGGCCTGTCACTGTTTCCACAGAGTGAGGAGAGATGGGCGTTATCATAGATTTGGGGAGAATTGAGAAGATTTGAAGAAGCTAATATGAAAAGCATAGAAGACCACTAATTTGAAAATATATAAAGATTGATGGTAAATGTTCACAGCTAGCTAAGGTTACAGACCAAGAATTAGAGTACTACTCTAATTTTGCAAACTTTAAGGTGGATCAGAAGCACCTGGAGCTTGTTAACTCCCATTCCAGATAGTTAAAAATGCAGATTGCAGTGTCCCATTCCAAGCGTCTCTGATTCCGTACGCTGAGTGTGTCTGAGAATTCACATTTCTAACAGGTTCCCACATTGTGCTGCTGCTGGCAGTCTGGGGAGCTCTTTGAGAACCGCTGTTACGGAGGCATCAGCCAGCATAGCTGTGGGGCTCTCTCCATCAGATTTTATCGGGTGGATTGTTGTCAAGTAAATCAAACACAACCAATAAATAGAGTTGAGGACATAAGTAAAAAAGAGTGGTTAACTAGAGAAGTCATGGAATTGAACCTGAGCAGGGAAGTCCGGGAACAAAGTGGGGGACTGAGAAGGAGAAAACAGAGGCGTAGAGTGAACAGAAGCCCCTGTACTGTGAAGGACAAGAGGAAAGAAGAGGAAATAAACAAGAGGGAAGTGACGGCTGTCCTGAGACTGACGTAGTTCAGAGGTGTTGACACTTAGATGATGAGAAAATCCATGGGAGGGGCTGATGGAAGTGGGATCAGAGGAAAAGTCCCTGAATGAGGAAGAATTCAGGAAAGCGAGAGGCTCGGATGCAAGATGGCTCATCTACATGTGCATGAGATCACTCCAAGTATCAGCTAGGATTAAGAGTGAGAAAATGCCAGCTGTCATGAAAAAGATAGCAAGGCCCATTCTAGTCCCAGACCTGTCACTGTCTGATCCAGTCGATTCACCTTCATTGTAACTTCTCTCTCAGCTTTCTTATTTGCAAATAGCAAAGTTAGACTGAGAATTTCTAAAATCGATTCTGTCTGATCTTTCCTCTGAGTGAATCTGTGTTCCAGGAACACCGTTTCTGAAGGTCAAGGGTTTAGCATGTCAGACCATGGTGTTTGGTTTATGCTCTAGATGCACAAGAAGGAACTGATGAGAACTCTTGCTGCTGGAAGTTCTCAGGTTTTTTCTCCCTCGAGCTCTGCTTTATAACTGGGGGCCTTAGCTAATGGGAGGTAAGGACATTATCTCCAGTATCTCCTTTTGTTCCTAAGACTTGGAAAATAATGAGTGAGCGTGAGTAAATTCAGTCCCTGTGGTCTAAATGGAGACGGTGGAGTCACTCCTAGGAACTGGCCAAGAGAAAATTCCCTGTTCTACTGTTCTCTCTTTTCCTGACCACATGATCTGAGTTATCCTTCGTTCCTGGAAAGGAAAGACATATATCTTCTCTTTTTGAAAGGCAGATATGACTACAGATTCAGCAAGAATACAGTCTATCAATAATTAGGTTTTTAGTGCCTACAGTTGTAACTAAAAAGAAGAGCTGGTATACACGTGCTTAGGCAGCTGCTCAGAGAAAACTCTAAAATGAATGGGAAATAAGACTTGTATCTTGTACAATAAGCAAGGGAGACCCAGCAGAATGTGTTAGGGGAGAAGCCGTAAGTGGTGGCACCCCTCACAGAGCTTGTGAAAGGCTGGCGCCATGAACACTGGCTCTGTGCATCGCCTGGATCTAAATATCCAGTTAGTGGGTTCCATTTCCTTTAAGCAGTCCATTCAGTCTACCTTTAGGGGCCTGTTGTGTGTGAACTAGGTGCTGCAAAAGCTGTGCCGATGACTAAAATTACCACTTTTTGTAAAATGAAATATGTAAGTCAATGGCTCTTTCACTCCAGGAGCTTAGTGCCTAGGGAAGACTGGTTTTCTTGTGTAAAAGCCATAGACTTGGACCTGGTAATTTATGAGAAGTCAGCCAGGGCTAAGAATCTGTGACTCTACAATAATCTATGCCCATATATTTCATTAGTGCCTGTAAGTTAAGGTTTGACTATGTTTTAAATTGAACTCTAGATTGATACATTGTGCATACAGTTATCAAACTGCTACCATACTCGTTTCTGAATAAATCCATTAGCAAATATCTATTGATTGACCACTAATGAGATTTTTGCGATGGGAATAATAAAGGAAATCATATTTTTTTCCCCTCAAGAAGGCTGCGAATTAATTGAGGATAAAGGCTGCAAGAAAAGCATACTAAGCAGTATATCATGATAAGACCCATATGAAAGATGCAGTTTACAGCTGGGGAATCACACATACCTGGGAAGTCAACAAAGGCTCCTGGCAGAAGAGATATTAGAAATGTACCTCAAAGGATGCTGAGTTAAGGAACAACACCTGCTAATATGCAGAAAGAATATTCAAATCACCCTTCATTGTTTTCAGATCACTTTACGGAAAGTATATTTAGTGTCCAAAATACATTAGATGTTTCATATTATGTTGGGGGGGGGGAGCATGGATGGATAGGCAGATAGCAAAGTAGATATTTTTGTAAAACTACTAAAAACTTCACAAATAAAATACTTACCTTTCAAACTCTTACTTTTTCCATATCCAGCGGAGTTGTAATCTCCTTTCATATAAAATGACATAATCCATAAAGTAGTAATCTGTGCCAAATGGAAATTCTATAGAGAAGTGAGGGCTTTGTTGTTACTCAGTCGCTAAGTTGTGTCTGACTCTTTGCCACCCTGTGGACTGCAGCAAGCCAGGCTTCCCTGTCCTTCACTCTCTCCTGGAGCTTGCTCAAACTCATGTCCATTGAGTCGGTGATGCCATCCAACCATCTCATCCACTGTCGTCCCCTTCTCCTCTCACCTTCAACCTTTCCCAGTGTCAGGGTCCTTTCCAGTGAGTCAGTTCTTCGTGTCAGGTGGCCAAAGTATTGGAGTTTCAGCTTCAGCATCAGTCCTTCCAATGAATATTGAGAGTTGATTTGTGCCCTGCTAACTTAAAAGGACAAATGAAATCTCCCAGGTGCATGAGAAAAGATGGATGAGAAAGGCGACTGTGCCCATCCAAGAGCATCACAAGCTGTCAGCTACATTCGGGAGACGTTGAGAGTCTGATGAGTGTTTTCCAAAGCAAAGCTTTTGGTCCAAAGGCCTAAGGTGCTTCTTAAAATGCTAATATAGATTATTTGGGGAAGAGTTCAGGAATCTGTGTTTTTATCAGTCTGAGGTTTGAAATGACAGAGTGACATCAAATCCCAAAGGAAACTGTAGACAGTGCAAACATTTAAATGCATTAGCGAATTTGAGCTTTTTTGAATTCTACTTATAATTACTCCTGCTGAGTACATGTCGTCAAATCAGGCAAATCTAGTAAGAATCCACAGTAGAATTACCTACCTGGCGAGTCGCATACTTAGGTATGCAAGTTGAGTACTACATTATAGTACATCTTTCAGCATTTAACAAAATATTCAACCAAGCAGTGAGTCACCTGGGCTTACAAGCTATTGAATTTCTGAGCACACTTGGGAAGGTGTGGACCGCAAATCCGGTGCTGAAATTGAAGAGAATTCAAAGCGGGCATTCTGATATACCATTGAAAAACTGGAATGCATAAAGCATTTTAATCAATATTCTTGCTCTTTCTTTATGAAGTGGACTGAAAACATTTCCTTCTTTTTGAAGCTTTCTGTTTCTTTCCTAATTAAATCCTTCGCCTGAATGCTCCCCCATATCCTCCATGCTGCATCTCTTTTTCACATTGTCATTTGGACTAAACACTAGCTAGAGGACAAACAGGAATTTGGGGGGCACATTCCCAAAGGTGGTGCCCAGTGAGTGAGTTAGTGGTATGTATCACAAGGGAGCAAGAAAGTGTTTACTCAGCCTTTTGCTTGGAGTCTGTATTCAAGACCTTCATCTCAACCTCTGGCACGCCATCGTAGGCTGTCTTCTCAGTCCTCCTGCCACAGATAGTAAGGACAGAAAGAAAGTTTCCACCCATAATTTGGAAGGAGTCGGGGATAGGATGACCAGTCCTGGTGCATGCGTACAGCATGCATGACCTGCTTCTGAGGGACAAAGAGCCGGGGCCACGAGAGCTACGTGACCAGCAATGCTCAAGGGAAACAGGCTGTGGCTAATCCTTTGATCTGCGGGAAAGGGTGTGCTAGGCTGACGTTTCTGCTCTGGCATCCCACCTTGGAATCCAGCCTCTTCCTCTGCCCTTGCCCTTTCTGTAATAAATGTTCCTCAGAGTCAATCTCACACTAGTTTGTTTGGCATCTCCCTTGATTTCAATCAAGGAGAAGGAAATGGCAACCCACCCGAGTATTCTTGCCTGGAGAAGCCCATGGACAGAGCAGCCTGGCAGATTTCCGTCCATGGGGTCGCAAAGAGTCGGACGCGACGGAGTGACTTCACTTCTTCACTTCGCTTTGATTTCAGTCCTTTTTATTTTAGCTGAAGAGCCCTGCTTAGACCATTAGGGTCAACTTTCATTTTCCGNACCCGAGTATTCTTGCCTGGAGAAGCCCATGGACAGAGCAGCCTGGCAGGTTTCCGTCCATGGGGTCGCAAAGAGTCGGACGCGACGGAGTGACTTCACTTCTTCACTTCGCTTTGATTTCAGTCCTTTTTATTTTAGCTGAAGAGCCCTGCTTAGACCATTAGGGTCAACTTTCATTTTCCGGGAAGGCTAGCTGGCTGGGTTGTTAAAACCTGGACGCGGTCTCGGCGCAGTTCCGATCTCCACGACTGGACAAGCTGGTTATCTGTGTCCTCCGTAGCCCGGAGCTCCCCGGGAAAAGTCCGCTGCGCGCTCGCAGTGTCGCTGTAGGGCGTTTGTATTTTGCGTGTGTGTTTAACTTCATTCGTTTAATCGTGTCACCTTGAATGCTCCCATGCCTATCTAGGTGCAGATTAGACCGCGGTTAGGTTAACAGCAGACGGCGAAGAGCACCGTAGGCGGCCTGGCAGGGCTGCGGGACCTCGCCGCCCGGTTGTTTCCGCCGGGAGGATCCCGCCGAGTGTGGGAGCACGGCTCCGGCCGCCGCCGCCTGCGCTCCCGGAGAGCACAGCCTTGCCGCGGCCTCTGCCGCCGCCTGTGGGCAGAATGTGGCTCTCTGCCAGTAGTTTGATTTCAGTCCTTTTTATTTTAGCTGAAGAGCCCTGCTTAGACCATTAGGGTCAACTTTCATTTTCCAGGAAGGCTAGCTGGCTGGGTTGTTGAAACCTGGACCCGGTCTTCAGTGTGACGGCGCAGTTCCGATCTCCACGACTGGACAAGCTGGTTATCTGTGTCCTCCGTAGCCCGGAGCTTCCCGGGAAAAGTCCGCTGCGCGCTCGCAGTGTCGTTGTAGGGCGTTTGTATTTTGCGTGTGTGTTTAACTTCGTTTAATCGTGTCACCTTGAATGCTCCCATGCCTATCTAGGTGCAGATTAGACCCCGGTTAGGGGTTAGGTTAACAGCAGACGTCGAAGAGCACCGTAGGCGGCCTGGCAGGGCTGCAGGACCTCGCCGCCCGGTTGTTTCCGCCGGGAGGATCCCGCCGAGTGTGGGAGCACGGCTCCGGCCGCCCGCCGCCTGCGCTCCCCGGAGAGCACAGCCTTGCCGCGGCCTCTGCCGCCGCCTGTGGGCAGAATGTGGCTCTCTGCCAGTAGTTAAGTAAATCAAGAATTACCTGTACGTAAGAGAGGAATAAGGTGCATGTAACCTAGCGGTCTGATGCAAATTTTTCTGGAGTGAGATAGAACTAGGTTGCCCAGATTGAGCGAATAAAAACATAGGATACCAGTTAATTTTTAATTTCAGATAAACAATGAATAGTTTTCTAATATTATCATGTTCCCAATATTCCATGAGATATACTTGTAACAAAAGAAGTACCATTTATCTGAAATTCAAATTCAACTGAGCTTCCTGTAATTTACCTGGCAACTCTCCATAGAAATAGGCCTGAATACTGGCCTTCAATACGCTATTTAAGTTCTTTTAACTTCTTTTCATTGTTACCTATGAAAGTGGAATAATAACACCCCTTCATAAGGCAAGGGCAGGAGGAGAAGGGGGGTGGCAGATGAACCTATGAAAGTGGAATAATAACACCCCTTCATAAGGCAAGGGCAGGAGGAGAAGGGGGGTGGCAGATGATAGGATGGTAGGATGGCATCACCGACTCAGTGGACTTTGAGCAAGCTCTGGGAGATGGTGAAGAACGGGGAACCTTGCATATTGCAGTCCATGGGGTTACTAAGAGTCAGATGACCGAACAAAATAAGGTAAGGAGAGCAAACCAGTCCATCCTAAAGGAGTTCAGCCCTGAATACCCATTGGAAGGACTGATGCTGAAGCTGAAGCTCCAATACTTTGGCCACTTGATGAGAAGAACTGACTCATTAGGAAAGACCCTCATACTGGGAAAGATTGAAGGCGGGAGGAGAAGGGGATGACAGAGGATGAGATGGTTGGATGACATCACCGACGTGATGGACATGAGTTTGAGCAAAGTCAGGGCGATGATGGACAGGGAGGCCTGTTGTGCTGCAGTCCATGGGGTCTCAAAGAGTCACATTGGACTTAGCACCTGACTGAACATAAGGCTCTAGTAAGTTCTGAACTGAATTGAACAGAACTGAAGGATTCAATGAGATAATTCATGAAGTGCATGTAACAAAGTCTGCAACATAATTTAAGAAGTGAATTGCAGCTGTTATCATTATTAATATTATAGTTGCCATCTCATTTTGCAAATGAAGCTTTCAATAAAATATTATAGAATTTCTAGCAACATAGTCTTTCATATGGAAGTTTGTGTCTTTAAAGTCTCTAGAGAGTCAAATTTGTTTGAAAGCACTTCTCATTTGATAAGAAAGCCTTCAGGAAACAAATGTAATATTCTGAGAAGAATTATACTTTGTTTTCATCTTGTAAAATTTTCCTTTGATTTTGTACTTGTTGCCTTATTCAATTCAAAAGGATTCGTTTTCAAGTCCTTTAGTGACTTAAAAAAAAAAAAGAAGATAAAGCTAGCTGTAGCCTACAGTGACATATGGCTTTTATTTTAGTTTTGTTATAGATTTGTTCTCTGGCTTATGTGATCTGGCCACCAACTTAATTTAAAAGATGGTCAGTTGTGGTTTTGAAGAATTCAGGCATGTGAGAAACCTTATATATCACATTTTCTGTGGTCATCCAGCCACTCATTCATTAAAAGAACCAATAAATTTTTCAATGAAATAATGGAAACTCAGTAATGTACCAGATATTGTTAGTTGCTGAACAGTCAAAGAACCCACAGCACCGTGGCTTCTGATCCCATGGAGCGCTCACTGGGTGGGAGAGGAACGTGCTGTAACCAGAAAAAGTCAGCAGATAGTAACAAAACAGTGTGACAAATCCAGTTATCCCATGCATCAGGACAGTAGTGTGTGGGAAGTGAAATGACAGAGCAAACGAATCTGGACAGACTTCGCCAAGGTCGAGACACATTTGGGCTTTGGTTCTTAAAGAAAAAGCTTGTACAAGGAAAACAAAAGCTTACATGGCATCACCAACAGAAATTACAAGAGGAAAGGCTTGACTTTAGTGTCTACTGGGCTGCGGTTCTCAGTGGGTGATCCCAGGACCCACAGCAGCATATCAGGTGGAAACGTTTCAGAAAGGCAGATTTCCAGAAAAGCATATTCTCAGACTCTAACTCAGGCTCCCTGAATCAGAAACTCTGGGGTGAAGCTCGGCAATCTGTGTATTAACAAGCCCTCTAGGTGACGGTTACTTATAGTTTGAAAATCACTGGACTACAGCAACAGAGTTTACAAGTCCAGGTGTGCATAGAATTACCAAGAGTACCTCTTTATAAATCCCAGTGACAGGGGGCTCAGGCTGTAACAAGTAAATCAGATTAAACTTGGGGGGGTGGGGCCCATGCAAAAGTCCAAAGATGGTTTAATGTGCCAGGGTTGAGGACCCATGAGATAGAGCAAACAGTACATGAAGAAAGATGAATAGGCTCTTAACCAAAGACAGAGACACGTAAGAATTAACTCAGAACCATTAGTATTCGTGAAAATAAAAATTAAGGCAACAATAAAGTAACATGAAACACCCTCCCCCAGAATGGCCAGAATTGACTCTTAGGATCAAATGTTGGCGTGTTGGCAAAGATGCAGAGTGCTGAAACTGTCCAACGTGCTTAGGCAGATACGATGCAGTGTATCTAGAATATTAGAATGTCTGGGAATTTCTTATAAAACTAGACATAACTGAGGCAGCAGTTCAACTCCTAAGCATTCAAAAGAAATGAAACTCTGTACTTGACTAAGAGCCTTTTAGCAGTTCTACTCATAGTATCCCCAAACTAGAAACAATCCATCAGTAGGACAATGGATGTACAAAGTGGGGTCTATTCACGCAATGGACACCACTTAGTAATAAAAGAGAGCAAACTATTGATGTGTGAAACAGTGAGGGCACATTTTAGAGGCATTATGCTTAGTGAAAGAGGCCTTGTCCAAGAAAGCAGTGTGTGCTTGCCTTCATAGCAATAGAAGCTGCCTGCATGTAAGTTAGGAGTGGAGACTGACTTTCCTGAAATGGCATTCTCTTCCTTGTTCTGGTGAAAATCCATTTTTATTTCAATAAAAATAAATTCCTAATGCCATACCTTCAAGAAACCTTCCTGATACTCCCAGAGTTATCTGACTCCTCCGTAACCTGTGCAGAACCTTATTCGGACACTCACTTCATTGCTGCTACTACTTTTTAAAAATGTCTGTTTCCACCCCTTGCAGGCTGGATGGTTTCTTTTGGTTTTGGATTTCTCATGCATAACCCAGCCTTCATTGTCTGTCAGGACCTAGGGATGAGTGAGGTGGGTGGAATAGAGGGATGCTGGATTACTTGACAATATCTGACGCATTATATCACGCTTCTGGGTATACGCTGTCCCTCCTTGAATATCCTTCCCCACTCTTCTTTCCGTCTGACTGGTCAACACATGCTGTCTCTTTAAGACCGATGTTGCGTGTCATGAATCCATCCCTGCACAAGGTCCCCAGCCTGTTCTGGACACCATCGGGTTTGCTTTTTCTTAGACCCCAGGGTATGTGTCTCCTCACACTTAACTTGCTTTATTGTGATTAGTGATTTCCTTTCTTTCTGGCTCACTGATTTGTGAATTTCTCAGGGCCTGTTTTCTTTGGTGTTCATTAGTGTGGTGCTTAGCGCGTGTTAATGTTAATGAATATTTGTCAAAGAAAGAGAGAAACATATCCTCAGATTAACTGGGAGTGCTCTTATCATTTTTAAGTACATTTTGTTATATATTGTGTTCTAAATAACACTTGTGTGTGATGCCCTCTGTGATTTAGAGCAATATTATACAAAGCAGAGGAACAAACAGTTTTCATTATAACTTACTCACTAGGTCGTTCAGGCAGCAACCTGCTCCATCAAGGCACTGAGGAGGGGCAGCAGGGGCTTAGAACCGCGCATCAAAGTCAGCGCGGCAGTGTTGACTCTGTTGTGTCGGTTTTCTGTGACTTTGTATTATTACCTCCCGTGAGGGATAAAAATACANCATTATAACTTACTCACTAGGTCGTTCAGGCAGCAACCTGCTCCATCAAGGCACTGAGGAGGGGCAGCAGGGGCTTAGAACCGCGCATCAAAGTCAGCGCGGCAGTGTTGACTCTGTTGTGTCGGTTTTCTGTGACTTTGTATTATTACCTCCCGTGAGGGATAAAAATACAAATTTAAGTAACCCAAATTTAGTTCAGTTCGGTTCAGTCACTCAGTCGTGTCCGACTCTTTGCGACCCCATGAATCGCAGCACGCCAGGCCTCCCTGTCCATCACCAACTCCTGGAATTCACCCAAACTCATGTGCATTGAGTCGGTGATGCTATCTAGCCATCTCATCCTCGATCATCCCCTTCTCCTCCTGCCCACAATCCCTCCCAGCATCAGAGTCTTTTCCAATGAGTCAACTCTTCGCATGAGGTGGCCAAAGTACTGGAGTTTCAGCTTTAGCATCAGTCCTTCCAAAGAACTAATGTTGGAGAAGACTCTTGAGAGTCCCTTGGACTGCAGGGAGATCCAACCAGTCCATTCTAAAGGAGACTAGACAGACCTTTGTTGGCAAAGTAATGTCTTTGCTTTTTAATATGCTCTCTAGGTTGGTCATAACTTTCCTTCCAAGGAATAAGCATCTTTTAATTTCATGGCTGCAGTCACCATCTGCAGTGATTTTGCAGCCCCAAAAAATAAAGTCTGTCACTGTTTCCACTGTTTCCCCATCTATTTCCCATGAAGTGATGGGATCAGATGCCATGATCTTAGTTTTCTGAATGTTGAGCTTTAAGCCAACTTTTTCACTCTCCTCTTTCACTTTCATCAAGAGGCTTTTTAGTTCCTCTTCATTTTCTGCCAAAAGGGTGGTGTCATCTGCATATCTGAGGTTATTGATATTTCTGCCAGCAATCTTAATTCCAGCTTGTGTTTCTTCCAGCCCAGAGTTTCTCATGATGTACTCTCCATAGAAGTTAAATGAGCAAGGTGACAATATACAGCCTTGACGTTCAGTTAAATTTGAAATTTAGTTAGGAAAGCTAGAACAAGCTTTAAAACAAACAGAAACTAAGTTTCCCCATCTGCGATTTTTAAGTCCCCAAAGTATACAGAAAATCAAAAAATTGCAAGTTCAACATTCTCCATTCCATTTTATTTTATTCTTTGTTGCTGTTGTTTTTGTTTTTGTTTTATTTTTTTAATTTTTATTTTTACTTTATTTT
The DNA here is from genome assembly GCA_006410675.1 of Oreotragus oreotragus. Taxonomy (NCBI): domain Eukaryota; kingdom Metazoa; phylum Chordata; class Mammalia; order Artiodactyla; family Bovidae; genus Oreotragus; species Oreotragus oreotragus. Next base: position 83,287 of record SJYX01002559.1, read on the forward strand.
ACTTTACAGTACTGTATTGGTTTTGGCATACACTGACATGAACACAGCTTAAAAAAAAATTACAAGTTCATAAGAAAATAAATTTCAGAGAATTCAAAACTAAAGTATGGCCAGATAAGTATACTAGATGTTAATGATTCCAACTTCAGCAGGAAGGCAATGTGGTCTCTAGAGTTAAGGAATCTTGAGACGTTAAAAGTATTGTGGTAGACAGGCAATTTCCAAATGGTCTCTCTACTAATGTGAAGAGGCAGAATAATACATCTAGAGTACAGACTCAAACGAAATAAGAAATTTTCACAATCCCAGAGCTTCTGTGAGGAGGGAAACAAAAGATAAAGAGAATGGTACTAAAGTGCTTTGGAAATGAGAGGCAGTCCAAAAATAAGTTCTACGTGTATAAAAGGATGGGGAAAGCACTGTTTTTCTAGTAATGCTGCAATGTGCTGGAGGAAAATAGAGCAATCTGAGGAATTAATGCTGTCAGGTTTCGAAAGGCTAGTTATGAAAGCTGTTGGAGAAATAAAACAATTCTGGTGACAAAAAGACCCTAGGCTACCAACATAGAGGAGAGAGTGCGATTTCTTGAGTAAACAGTCACACGTTGGCTTGCATGCCAGCGCCAAAGTGACCACAAAGTTAATGGCAAAGAAAAGTTGCACTGTATATGGATTTACTAAGTTAGAGTTATGGTTAGGAGATGATTTCTTTGAAAGAATCATTGCAAGGAAAGATGGAACTATTCTGAGAGCCTTGCACATAAGATCTGTGAGTATCTCAAGAGTCAGGCCAAATGGGTTTTTCTTTTAATAGAGAGGAGTAAACAAGACTAGAAAGAACTGAATGTTAGGAAATGGGGTGAATGGCAATAATGGGAGCAGCCGGTTTTCCAGGAGGGATTCTTTCAGAGGGACTGTATATTGGCTCAGGTTGATGTTGGGCCAAAGTTCGGTGTCCCGGAAGGGAGAAGTTTATCCAAAGTCTGGTTAATGAGAATTTTGTTATCATTGATCAACAATGATTAAACAGTTTAGCTAGTCATTTATGGGTTCAAGAATAAGAATTCCTCTGTGTCTAGCTGTGTCATAGGTAAACAAGGAAACCAGTGATCTTGCCAGAATCATAGTGGTTCTTTGCAGGAAACATTTTCCAAAACACAAAGGGTGAACTAGTCGCCAGCGGGAGGCGGGGGTGGGTCGAGGTGGGAGGCAGGATTCTTGACCATCACTGTTTCTTAGGATCACAGGGCTCAAGTAAAATCCAACATTATTATGTCAGCTTCCCTGGTGGCTCAGACAGTAAAGAATCTGCTTGCGGTGCGGGAGACCCGGGTGTAACCTCTGGGTGGGGAAGATCCCCTGGAGAAGGAAATGGCAACCCACTCCAGTATCCTTGTCTGCAGAATCCCATGGACAGAGGAACCGCAGCCTGGGGAACTGCAGTCCACAGGGTTGCAGAAGAGTCGGACACGACTGAGTGACTAACAGTTTCACTTTCAGAGGTTATTTGGCCCACGATTTTGGAGATATCGCTAAGCTGTAAACATGCGAGAGTAGGGTTAACTCCTGTTGAGATTTATTCCTGTATCAGAAGTTGGAAGAAGGATCCAGATTCACTTGACCTCTAAACAGACACTCTAAGAAAAGCGGTGAGGGGAATTTGGTCCCTTCGTCCTTTTCATTCGTTCGTCAGTTTTATTTGTTTGTTTCTGTCTGCGCTGGGTCGTTGCTGCGCGGGCCTTTCTCCAGCTGCCGCGAATGAGGACGACTCTCTAGTCGCGGCCCAAGGGGCTCTCATGGTGGTGGTGGCTGCTCGGTGCCGAGCACAGCAGGAGCTCTCTTGAGTCTGAATGCAGAGACTCCCGTCCAAATAATCAAACACACACAATGCAGCTTTATCTATGGAAAAGAAGCATCCTATTCTGGCTAACTGGGAGACAACCATTATTCCATTAAGGATGAGTAACATTCTACACACTCCTATGGGTAACCTAGGATTCTTACAGGAGCCTCTCTGTGTGGTCTGCTCATAATGCCTATTTTTATGTCAAAAGGACAAAACCCATGCTGTCATTCTCATGATATCTAGCCAAACATTAAGTCAATAAGTTCTTACAAGATTTGAAGAGGCAAAATTATCTTTCTCTTCCTATAAATTATTCCCAAAGGGCAAAAACTATTGGAAAGAGGATCCTCAGTGACACTGAACTTTATGAAACATAAACAGTTGAGAGCAGATATGTTTTTCCATGCATGCCATTTTAATTCAGAAAGCTAGCAAATACCTATTAGACGATTATTATGCATAGGCACCGCTTCAAGCACCGGTAAAAGAAAGTGAATATGAAGGAAGAAACCTCTTTGGGGAGGCAGCTGAGTGGACGTCTACATTCTGGTTAACTGGGGCTCCTGCTCAGAAACTCAATCGTGCTCAGCTCTTCGCGACCCTGTGGACTGGAGCCCACCAGGTTCCTCTGTCCATGGGATTTCTCAGGCAAGAATACTGAAGTAGATTGCCGTTTCCTCCTCCAGGAGATCTTTCTGACCCAGGAATCAAACCTGTGCCTCCTGTGTCTCCTGCATTGCAAGCAGATTCTTTACCACTGAGCCACTGGGGAAGCCTTATAGTCTAGCTTTGTACTGTTGCTCAGTAACTCAGTTGTGTCTGACTCTTTGCGACTTCAGAAACTCAATCGTGCTCAGCTCTTCGCGACCCTGTGGACTGGAGCCCACCAGGTTCCTCTGTCCATGGGATTTCTCAGGCAAGAATACTGAAGTAGATTGCCGTTTCCTCCTCCAGGAGATCTTTCTGACCCAGGAATCAAACCTGTGCCTCCTGTGTCTCCTGCATTGCAAGCAGATTCTTTACCACTGAGCCACTGGGGAAGCCTTATAGTCTAGCTTTGTACTGTTGCTCAGTAACTCAGTTGTGTCTGACTCTTTGCGACTCCGTGGGCCGCAGCATGCCAAGCCTCCCTGTCCTTCACCATCTCCTGGAGTTTGCTCAAACTCATGTCCCTTGAGTCAGTGATGCCATCCAACTGTTGGGGAAGCGTGTAATTTCCTTGGTTCTGTCTTGCTGCAGCTAAAATTTGAAGTGGCAGACCAGTGTTACAGCTCGGTTACAGCTCAGTTTTATTTTGCAGGCAAAGAAAAATACATCCTCGAGGCATGAGGGTGGGCTGACCCAAAAACCGAGCAGAGAAGACGGAGACTCAGTCTTGGCTCCTCTTTTTATATGTTTTTCTCCTCCCCCTGAGCCTGCCCTCTGCTAGGCAGGAGGGCTGTTTCTTTCACCTGAGCTTCTCACTCCAGTCCTGGGACCTTCCTTTGTTCTATTTTCTTTGTTCTATTTCCTTTGTCTTTTAGCCACCACTATTTTGGACTCCTTTTTCCTATTCTAACTACCTAACACAACCATATGCAGAGTACATCATGAGAAATGCTGGTCTGCAAGAAACACAAGCTGGAATCAAGATTGCCAGGAGAAATATCAATAACCTCAGATATGCTGATGACACCACCCTTATGGCAGAAAGTGAGGAGGAGCTAAAAAGCCTCTTGATGAAAGTGAAAGAGGAGAGTGAAAAAGTTGGCTTAAAGCTCAACATTCAGAAAATGAAGATCATGGCATCCGGTCCCATCACTTCATGGGAAATAGATG
>SJYX01002559.1:91470-113821 GCA_006410675.1 Oreotragus oreotragus
GTATAGTATAGTCCATGGGGTCACAGAGAGTCAGACACGACTGAATGACTTCCACTAATCCTTAAGAAATAAAAATAGTTTGAGGAAATGATGTAAGGCATAAGAGAATCAAAAGAATTAATTTTATTATTTTATTAATAATTTTATTATTAAAATTTATGCTTTTATTTCAGTAAAATAATTTTGAAATATGTGAACACATGTGCTTATGAGTAAGCTCAACAAAGCTTATTATATGTTTGTTAAAATGCTTCCATTTTTCTGTCAGTCACTCATGAGAAATAAATAACTCACTGATTGCCTAGTCGGTGTAGATTTGCTTCATTTGACTTTTAAAGGATCATTTTAACTAGAATTACTTTCAGTTTAGGGGAAACATAGAGAATACAAATTGCATCTTGTAAAGGGGCCTTTTTTAAATTGCCCTGTAACCATGGAAATATCATTTTAGAGTCATAAAATTTTAACTAGATGTAGTCCTGGTATCTAAAGCATCCTGTGTGCACCGTGGCATATCCTATGCAAATTCTATTAAATTCTCTGTGCCTTTTCACTGCTTACTGTTTTCAGATGGACAATTGTATGTCAGTAAAGACTCCAGGCACTGAAGTGGATGTGAATGCGTTCACTGCATTTGTTTAACAGCCAGGTGAAAATTAGTGTCTTAAACCCTTCCTACCTATTTTATATTCAAAGATGTCCATAGAAGTAATTCATTTCATCTTGTTAAATAATGAATGTTGGATCCCTGACACAATACTAATATATTCCTTCATTCTTCTGGCACTAATGCTATATGATACTAAATTTTTTTAATTATCATTTTATTCTTCCAGATCTGTAAAAATACTGAAAACTTCAGCTATGTTTTCTTTATTCTAAATCTAAAATGTTATTCACAAGTAATATTCTATCTGGAAATATCAGAAACTATTTCTTAGGTACATCAGGCAATTCATTCATCCAAAGTTTTAAAGGATATTCAAATTACACATGATGATGTGCCAACACTTGTCTATTGGATGGGTTAATAGACATTTCCCGAAAGAGACAGTTAATTGTAGATACTAACCTCCCATTGTCTTATACAAAGGTTGTTGAATTTACTGGCCTAAGAATTTTACCCACAAAATGACTAGCACTTTTTTTGTTTTGAATTTTAATGTTCCAAATATAGTTGATCTATTTCCAAGTGTTATAAACATAGGGCTTTACTGACTTTCTATTGCTAGGTTTTAAAATATTGAGTGTGATAAACTTAAAAAACTTCAGAGCAAAAATTATAAAAGTAGTTAAGTGACTATGATCAGAGCCGGAAACTTGTGCTTGAGTAAGCTAAGAAAGTCATTAACAGCAGTATTTCTGATGGAACGAATGTTACACCTTTCCAGGCTACGCTGAATCTAATAATCTGTGACAGAAGAAATGAGAAAAGGTGTGAAAGATTTTCATTAGATCAGAAATTGAAAGAAAGGGGAAAAAGTTTTTTTTTTCAATTTGATTCAGAGCTCAGCTGACAGGGTCCCAGTGGAAAAGAAATTAATTGTCTAAATGGTGCCGACCTTTTACACTCCGTGCCCCATATTCTGGAAGTGAATTCCTAAATCTATTTGCCTGCATTTGAATTGCAAAGGGCATCTTCACTTCACATTCCCCCTCCACAACCAACCCCTCACCCCCACACCGTGTGCCTTTATTAGGAGGCAGCAGAGGCCTGTGTCTTGCTGTTCCCCGTGCTTAAAACTCTGGCAAGAGCAAACCAGTCCGCACCATCAGCCCTGCTCTACCTCAGAGTCTCCCCTCATGAAACTCTATGGTCTCTCAGCTTGCTCTGAATATGGAAAAATGACAAGCTTCAGGGTAGCCTGGGATGAAATGAAAGTTCAGGCCTTTGGAGGACTGATAAGAATGCTTATCAGCTAGAACCTGATAAGTATTCTGGGTACTGTGCCACATTTTCAGGAATACATATTAATAATGTGCAGTAACATTTCCTAAAAGCAAACTTTGCTAACCCGTGGTCTACTGGAAATAATATCTATAGCTGCTGCCATTTAAAGCTCTGTGAATTGGATAAGGTGTGGAATCTTTGGGGGCTTAATTATTTCAAAAATGTAGAAAAATAGCTTATCTTACAGAGGCAAAAAACTGAAAATATGTGATTCAATATATACACATGCAGAGACACACCTGCACAAAGAGAGATTTGTATCTCATTCCAAGTCAGAAAATAAAAGAGGAAAACGAAACTGCTTTTTCCATTTGCATTTCCTTCCAGGAATAATAATGAGTTTTTTAATATATGTCATTTCATTTATTGCCTAAAATAATGTTGGGGAATAGGTATTTTATAAGTAACCAGTTTTAGAGAGTAACTTCCCTAAGGTCATCCTGATAATAAAGGCTCCTTCTCAAAATTCAATAAGGGTCTGTAAGATTCCAGTGACCCTAGATACTTCACAGACTAGTGTTTACAGATGTTATTAATTTTAATCAGTGCTGTACCTTTATGATCCTTGGTGACAATTTCACTTAAATTTAAAATTAAAATGACTTATCTTTTTAATGTAAAATAAACGTATCTTTAAAACTAAACTTTAGTTCAGCCCAGTAAATGGAAAACCATATTATCCTTTTCATAAGTAAGGAATATATTTTAAATAAATATAATGAAAAGACACGTCTTTTTAAATTTAGTTTGTTGTTTTCATATGTTGAAAAATCTTGCATTCCCGTTTTTCTCTCTCACCCCCTCCCCTCTCTCACTTTAAAGACAAAAAAATGTAGACAGTAGTAGAGAGATATCAGAATAAGCTTGAGCAGAAACTTTCTCTTTAATGCAATCAGAGCTATGAGAACACAGAGCGGGACAATTTTCTCACGATGCGAGCCAATGTCTCGAATGCACCTTCCCACCTAACAGCATCTTGGGCACCTGCTGCAGTTTGCTCTCCTCTCTGAGAACAGGGAGCTCAGCCGTGCCGCCCAGCACTCCACACTTGATGAGAGGGTGACTGAATGACACTCTGATTCGCCGTCACCCTCCTGCAGTCGTCTGCCTTGTAGTTTTCTACTTGAAATTGGCAGAAATTTCACATGCAAATTGACTTGTTAGCTCGCAGTAGGAGAGTATGCCAAATTTTACAGAATTAGATACTTCTTTTTAATCACAAGCATACCTTCTCATTTAAATACCTTGATGCATCTCATTCCTCTGGATTTTCTGTGTGCTCAAAATTCGCAATTTTTGTTCCTATAAAAAGCATTCACTGTCATCTCTTTTAAATTTTTTTTCTTAACTCTTACTGTAAGAAAAATGTTAGTATGAATTGAAAAAGCTTAAATTATCATGGTATTTATATAAAAAGTAATAACTATGAAGTCAGTTAATCTCAAATTTTATCCAGAATTTTAAATAGCCTTAAAATTTAAGATTAATTTCATTTTCTAATCGTTGAGGCCACATTTGAGCTCTATAAATGCTAATGCTAAGCAAGGACATTTTTCCTTGAACTATCTCTAAATCGAGTAACTATTTCTAAAAGTAAATTGTTCAGTGCTCACTCATGTCCATCTCTTTGCTACCCCATGGACTGCAGCACGCCAGGCTTCTCCATCCTTCACCATTTCTTGGAGCTTGTTCAGACTCAAGTCCATTGAGTCAGTGATGCCATCCAACCATCTCATCCTCTGTCACCCACTTCTGCCCTCAGTCTTTCTCAGCATCAGGGTCTTTTCAAATGAGTTGACTCTTCACATCAGGTGGCCAAAGTACTGGAGCTTTAGCTTCAGCACCAGTTCTTCCAATTAATATTTAGGGTTGATTTCCTTTAGGATTGGATGGTTTGATCTCCTTGCAGTCCAAGGGACTCTCAGGAGTCTTCTCAGCACCACAGTTTGAACATATCAATTCTTCAATGCTTAGCCGTTTTTATGGTCCAGTGTTCACATCCATACATGACTACTGGAAAAACCATAGCTTTGACTATGAGGACCTTTGTCAGCAAAGTGATATCTCTGCTATTTAATACACTGTCTAGGTTTGTCATAGCTTTTCTTCCAAGGAGTAAACATCTTTTAATTTTGTGAATGCAGTCACCATTCACAGTGATTTTAGAGCCCAAGAAAATAAAGTCTGTCACTGTTTCCAGTTTTTCTCCATCTATTTGCTGTGAAATGATGGGACTGAATGCCATGGTCTTTAGTTATTTAAATGCTAAGCTTTAGACCAGCTTTTTCACTTTCCTCTTTCACCTTCATTAAGAGGCTCTTTAGTTCTTCTTTGCTTTCTGCCATAAGGGTGGTGTCATCTGCATACCTGAGGTTATTGATATTTCTCCCAGCAATCTTGATTACAGCCTGAGCTTCATCAAGCCCAGCAAGAAAATAAATTAGGTTGAAGACATTCACCATAAAATTGATGTCTTTCCTATATGAGATATAGTATTTTCTTAGGGAATATTTTCTTCAGATAAAATTGGTTACTTCTTTTCACAACTCAGATGGGTTTAGCCAATGAAATGATTACACTGAAACATTTAATAATTGGTAGCTGTTATCACCTTATAGTTATGTAGCCATTGATGGTGCTGTAAAAATAAAAATGATACAGAAGTCCAATTACAAAATATCATTATCTATGACCCTCTTAAATAAAGTGTATTTGTTTAAAATGTCTTAAGATTATGTGCAAATGAGTAAATATTCTTAATTCTTCCCTGTGACTCAGAAGCCAATTTCCTGTCCTCTTTTACTTGCCAGAAATGGCAACCCACTCCAGGACTATTGCCTGGAAAATCCCATGGACAGAAGAGCCTAGTAGGCTACAGTCCATGGGGTCGCAAAGAGTCAGACATGACTGAGTGACTTCACTTCACTTTACTTGCCTATGTTGTTAGCAGAAAAATAGAGAATCTGCAGAATAGTGTCATAAGCGCCTTCTCTATTATTGGCTTCCAAGCGCTCATCTACCAAAACCCCATTAGACAAAAGGCAGCTTCTGAGGCCTGAAGAAACCAGCAAGTCGCTGGGGACCTTCTGTCTGAATCTTCATCTGAACCGTTATTCTCCCAGCACCTCCCGCTGAGAACACGCATTTTCTAGAGGATGTTTGGTGCGGAGAGCACGTTGTTGCCTACATTCAGACCTGAGCCACCTATTCTTTGATGTTTATTTCAAGCCACGTATTTGTTTCAGTTTGGCCTTCAAACAAGGGCCACAGTGCGATTCTGGACTGGATTTATTTTACCCCTTTCAGTAAGACCCCGGGTAGGTGTCTTTCTTTCCTTATTGCCTCAGACTTCCCTCCATTAAGATTTGAGTATTTGTAAAATGCTATAGAAATCATTTATAGTTTCACATGTACATAGCAGTTGTAAGCGATATTGCATTTATGTGCCAGGTAATAGCACAGAGGGATGACTCAGCAATAAACACCAGGTATAGGTGCTAATTACAGAAGGCCAGGTAGACGCAGGCCCTTCCTCTTTAACACACAGTTTAGCGGTCATGGGTCTTTCCTAGATTTCCAAAGTCAAAGCCGATGAACAAATGATGATACTGCCTTCTGTTCAGGTCCACAAAGTATGATTTCTTAGAGGAATCTAATTATAAAGGAAAAAAAATCATTTCCAATAAAAACTGGGGACACATTTGTTTACATAAGTCTTCCAGAACTCAGCTTATCTTAAATTATGTCATCAATTTATTGAATTAAAATGCTCCAAGCTCTTATTTATCTTGACCCATACCAGAATGATCATATAATTGATACTATTTCTAAATTCTACATTCTCTGATAGTATTAGAAAGAAAAGAGAGGTAAGTGAGCTGGTATCCAAAAACCTATTTCAAAAAGGCACTAGTAGGCGGTATGATATAAATTTATCCTATAAGACAAAGTCCAGTTTCCAATACCTCCTTCTTGTTTCACAATTCTGGGATTTATTTTTTAATAATCAGGCAATGACTCTGAGATCTCTCTGAATTATTCAGGATTGTATTAGATCCAGCATAATTTGAGTGGCAAGAATATTTTCACAGTATTCCAAAGCTTTAAACCTTAAGATTTTTTAATTAACTGAATTTCTCAAATATTGATAAAAACACTTTATTAATAATAGTATAATTATTTCTTTTACTTGCTCTCTCAGATTAATTTTGCTCAGTTTTAAAATTGAAGATATTTTATTATGTTCTAAATATTTGATAGTATATATAGTAAATTTAATTAAATTCAATGAAAACTGTTAAATAACCATGAAAACCTTTCCCTAGCTATTCTCAATGGTTGTGAATTAACTATATTATTGTCAAGGGCTTTTAAATTTGAACCTCTAAACCAATCAATTCTAAATCACATTTCAGTTATATATAAAATAATTTTAAAAATATTTCTTCTTGTGTGCCAAAAGCAGTTACTCAAAGAACTGTAGAAAGCAATAAAATGTGTAAATTTTCAAAGTTCATAATAATTTTAGCATTAATCAGCATTTGGCTTCTAGCATTGGAATTAAGCAATTTGAAGTATTATCCTAAAATTATGATTATCTTTTACCAGCATTGAGAGTAACTAATGATTGTTAGACACTATATAATTGGCATGAGAAATCAGAAATCAGTGCATGATCAAATACAAGTTATGGGCCAAATAAGACTACTATAATTTATCAATTCAGCTACTCAAATATGATTGTCAGTGAGCCCAAAACACTCAACACACAATCATAATTATCTTCAGAAAGAATTAAGAGAAATATTAATGTGTTACTTTGTGTAACAGAACATTCAAGCTCTGGTAAATCATATAATTCAGCAATTATTTTTCAGTATTTAATTAAATTTTTACACAGACATTTTAAATAAAACTTGTAACCCGTGTTAGATAATTTTACTCTGAAGTTAAACATTCTTTTTTCTTAATCAAACATATTTTTACAACATAAAAGGTCTCCTTTAGACAGATGCCTAAAGTAAGATTTTAATTTAAATGACTTGAATTAATCCAAGGCAGAATTTTTAAAAATAATCCAAACAGAGAAAGGTAGGTGGTAGGCTATATACGAATCCTAGTACTTTCCGTCTCTTTTACCCCACTCACCACTAGAACACCAGTGTATTTTCACATCCCAGTTGAGATCACCTCTACTAAAATTAATATCGTGCCCAGTCTGAATCTGCCTGCAATGCAGATTGGGTTGGAAAGATCCCCTGGAGGAGGAAACTGCAAGGCACTCCAATTTTCTTGCCTGGAAGATCCCACGTACAGAGGAGCTTGGCGGGCTACAGTCCATGGGGTCCCGGAGAGTCAGACACGACTGAGTCTGCACACACCTGACTCCCCGCTGTCCTGCTCACAACTAGGCAGAAGAGCAAACTAGAGAAAGCACTGCTCCCAAATAAAGCACCACGGGTTTGATTTAGTCAAGACACTCACTGTCGGATCCAAGGATACGTGACTCATATGAGGATGATTCTTGCCCAGTGACCTGCCTCACTGGTTTGTAATTGAAATCAAACGGGAAACGGGAACACACTTAAAGTGTTGTATGAACTTTCACACACTATATACATAAAATTTATTGTATTGATTGCTGTCCATGCCCACCGTCTTAACCCAGTCCCAGGTACTAAGAATAGCCCAAACACAACTTGCTTGGGGCAAATTAAGGGAGTCTTCCGTAAGGAATTCGGATGCCACAGATTGTAAGACATTCTTGTTTCTCTTATTGTAAGCGTATTCGTTTCTCTAGGTTTACTATAGCAGCCGGATCCTACTTTCTTCCTGGGAACAAATGGGGTCCACATAGAGAAATGAATAAGTGATGGGTTTATAATATTGCTTTCTATTTTTCTTCCTTTTATAAGAGAGGACATCAAACATATGAGCATTACCTATCTATTAAATCCAATGATTTTATAAAAAATGATTGATTTTCCTAGTCTTTTCATCTTTCCATTTGGAAAGAAATAAAGCCTGCTGCTGCTACTGCTGCTAAGTCACTTCAGTCGTGTCCGACTCTGTGCGACCCCAAAGACGGCAGCCCACCAGGCTCCCCTGTCTCTGGGATTCTCCAGGCAAGAACACTGGAGTGGGTTGCCATTTCGTCTCCAAATGCATGAAAGTGAAAAGTGAAAGTGAAGTTGCTCAGTCGTGCCCGACTCTTAGCCACCCCATGGACTGCAGCCCACCAGGCTCCTCCGTCCATGGGATTTTCCAGGCAAGAGCACTGGAGTGGGGTGCCATTGCCTTCTCCGAAATAAAGCCCAAGGATCTGGATATCTGTGAACCACTATAATACAAACAGCTAGGGTTTTGTCCCATGGTCATACTTATTTGATGAATGTTGAAAGACAGATGGAGCATATCATAAAGATATAGGAATACGGACAGAATAATGAGTGTGGATTATACAGCTGAACTGTTAGGAATTGGAGGTAAAAATAAGCAAGGAGGAAGGAAGTGGGATGGAGGCCGGAAAGAAGCAGTAAGAGGACCGGGTAGCGCGTCCGGGAGACGGTTGGCCCGCGGGGCGCCGACTCACCGAGAAGCACTGGAGTTACGCGCGCTAGAGGTCGGGCCTCAGCTGCGCCAACCCTGCTTGACGGTAGTTACACAACCGAAGCAGAGCTCCCACCAGAACGCCTGTACAGCTTGTAGCATCTCTCAAGCTCCCTTCACACTCCCTTGCTGCCTTTAACCCCTAGTGGGGTTTCTGAGTTGACTATTTGATCACCCTGCTCAGTGCCTGTGGCCAGGATTAGAGGCTGTCGGCCTCTAAGACTCCCAGAGTAGAGCAGCTGCGTTCTTTTGTAGACGCAGCAGTGAGTCTCGACCCTTGGTTTTCATATGATTATGGACCTTCTGCTGTGGTTCTTTCACTTCAAAGTATAATGCAATTTTGGCCCCAGAGTGTATCAATAGAAGGTAACTTTCAATTTGTGATAGACAGTCACTGCTGGGATTCTGTTTATATTATTTAGAAATTTGGATTGAATTGGATCCCAGTTGTGATAAGGGATTTGTAAAAGCCAAATGTCTTCACATTGTTTATAAAAAGTGGATGGTTGAATAATTACTCAGTAAACATGATTAGTGATGACAAAAATATAGATTATTCCTGCTCATGAGAACTGCTTTTCCATAAAATGCTATATAGCTTCCATTACTCACATTTTTCTTTTAACTTTTTTGTTTTTATAAAAATACAGATTATCTATCTTTATTTATTATAAATCTCAATTCAAAAAAAGATAACAGAAGCTTTTCTGACATGAAAGACTTTCTTTAAAGTATGTTTTTGTGGTAGAGTTCTAAATAAGGTATATTTATTCAATATATTGCTGTACTTATTTTATTTCAAATATATTAATTTGTGAGGTTCAAAATTAACTGTGCTTTCCCTGTAGAGTAATACTCTCCTTTTCAACTTTGTTGAATAGAAGTAAATTGCTTGGTTCAATACAAACAGCCCATATCAGTGGCTCTTCTTGTTTTTCAGAAATAGGAGACACTGAGTTGAAAAAGCATTCATCATCGGGAGAATTTATTTTAAAAGCATCCAAGCGCCTATACAGCCAGGAGATAAATTACCCACTGTTCAACAGAAGGAAAGCACAATTAGTTTCACATTATACTAAACAAATCAGCTCTTTAAGTGACAGTCATTTTTGAGAAAAAGGCAGCAAGAACGTCATAGTTGTTCCCTTTCTCCCTTGTCTTTAGAAGCAACAACTAGTCTTTTCTCAGACTACAACTTCTGTGGAAAGCAGGGTGAATGTATTTTGCCGTTGGTTTAGATAAGGAGAATTATATTCATGCCTTTTATCCGTATGGTTAATAACACCCACTTCATGTAATCTACCATCACTTAACCTGAAGAAGCATGGTTAGTAAACTTTGCATACACAGCTGCTGCAGGATTTTAAGCAACTTCCATCTGTAATAATGAAGTGATCAATGGAGGTCTTGGAGGAAAGAGTGCGATGTAAGCATATAGCCTCATGCACACATGAATCATCCGTCAAAACCCCAAACCACAATGCCTTATGCTTGCAAGTCAGTCCCAGTTTGATTCCTGGGTCAGGAAGATCCCCTGGAGAAGCGATAGGCTACCCATTCCAGTATTCTTGGGCTTCCCTTGCGGCTCAGCCAGTAAAGAATCCACCTGCAATGCGGGAGACCTGGGTTCCATCCCAGGGTCGGGAAGATCCCCTAAAGAAGGGAAAGGCTCCCCACTCCAGTATTCTGGCCTGGAGAATTCCATGGACTGTATAGTCCATGCAGTCGCAAAGAGTCGGAGAGGACTGAGCAGCTTTCACTTTTCACTGTTATCCTTCTGTAGGCTAAGTTTAAATTTGTTTAAGGCATTCATTCCACATTTATAAGGGATAGTTTTTGATACATGTATATAAGAAATGTACAAAATTTCTTTACACCACACAAAAAGTAGCACATTGAGTTTGACCCTTAAGTTCAAGATTTCATTGTCTCTTCTCATGTAAATGCACACAGCCTGGAACTACATAAAGAACACATAGAATGATGTCTTAATTTTTTAAAATACATGCATATTTTATCAGTAAGGATATAATATATATTGTGTGAGGAAGAAGATAAGAAGAAAAAGAAAGCAGGACTAAGGGAAAGAAGCAGAGAGAGAGAGAGAACGTCAAAACATTAAAATGCACTTAGAGCTTCCCTGGTAGCTCAGAGGTTAAAGTGGCTGCCTGCAATGTGGGAGATCCAGGTTCGATCCCTGGGTTGGGAAGATCCCCTGGAGAAGGAAATGGTAACCCACTCCAGTACTCTTGCCTGGAGAATCCCGTGGACAGAGGAGCCTGGTGGACTACAGTCCACGGGGTCACAAAGAGTCAGACACGACTGAGTGACTGCACTCACTTCACTCACTCAAGCCTAACCCGTGCAGTTTCTTTCCTGGTGATGTGTCTTTTCTATGCTTTGACTGGAGAAAAGATTATTAAGGGTATATATTTTGTTATTTTTAGTTGTTTAATTTATGAAAGCTTTAAAATAAAAATTGTTAGGCATTAATTATTAAGATTATATTTATAAGTAAAGCAAATTTTGCAAAGTACTTCTAAGAATTCTTTAAAAAATGATTGCCCCTGATTAATTAAATGTTGTGAATGACACTTGTAAATTTAACATATTGTTTATTGTGCTTTTAAGTACTTTATTTGTCTGGTTTAACAAATAAAATCTTTCTGAGAATGAAATAATTATTAAAATCTAGTAAGTTAAATATATGATGTCTTAAAGTTTTCTTAGACTGTCCAGTATCACAGTCGATTATAAGATGTGGATATAAGACAGATCACAAAACTGAAATATTATGTCTCAATTTTTAACTGCAAATTCTAAGACAAAATCATAAAGCTGTCACATTAATAGACTAAATTATTTGAAATGACACATGTTTACAATACCAAATGTTCACACATTTCTGAACACAAAAATATTAGTACTGTGATTTCTGTTCCTGTAAACATAGTCGAGTCGACTCTAAGTCTTCCTAGAACTAAAAGGTATGTACTCACTAAGGACGATGACATCCTGTGAACTAAAATCTTTGAGACACACATCTGCTCTTGAGTGTGAAAGGCACATGCCCACAGAAGAAGAGAAAATACCTTCCAGGCTCCCTGAGTTCCTTTCAGCCTGGGATCTTGACTGGACACATGACATAAAGCTGCCGACGTCCAGGGCCATTCTCACCACCTCAACTGCTGTGTCAGTCTTCTTCCTAATCTCTGTATCACAGGCCTCAAAACTTTAGTAGCCGGGCTCTCCGGCCACTCGTAGGTGTCAGTAACTACCGGAGAAGCAGCCTGAGTGCGTGAGCTGCCATCCCCTACTCAGCCTCATGAGATGGGGCTTTGGTCTGCAACATTTTCTTACTGAGAAGTAAAGAGCCCACAAAGCTTTGGTCAGCCTCACAGCTTTGTACGGAAATACTGGACTGGTCAAAATATTCCTTTGGTCTTTAAGTAAAAATAAGAGAAACATTTTTCATTTTCATCAAGAACTTTGTTTTGTTCCATTACCTTCTGCCATTTTTCAGCCAACTTCATAATTCCAAAATCTTCCCCAAAGAATCATCTCCCAGAGAATTGAAATTGTTTTTCCTTTAAGAGAATTTTGCAAAGACCAAAATAAATGGACATCCGAAGATGCCATGTCTGCTTGATACAGCAAATGAATCAGAACTTCCCAGCCAAGGTGTAATGGTTTTTCCCTGATCATCAAAGAAACATGTGGTCTTGCGATATCCTGATGGAGGAGTATGCCTTTTCTGTTGACTAATTCCGGATGCTTTCATGGAGTGATGTTCTCAGTTGGTCTAACTGGGAGTGTACTTGTTGGAATTAATTGTTTGGCTTTCTGGAAGGAGCTCAAAATAGAGGACTCCCTTCCAATTCCACCATATTCACAACATTACCTTCTTTGGATGAAAACCTGCCTTTGGTGTGGTTGGTGGTGGTTCACTTGGCTTGTCCCATGATCTCTTCCATTCCACATTATTGTACAATATCCACTTTTCATCACCTGTCACAATTAGTTTCAAAAATGGAACATTTTTGTTATGTTTCAATAGAGAATCTTGTATGGAAATTCTGTCAAGAAGGGTTTTTTTGCTTAACTTAAGTGAAACCCAAACATCAAAGTGATTAACATACAAAGCTGATGCAAATGCTTTTCAGGGATACTTTGAGTATGCTGGCTGTCTCCCCTGTGGTGTAACTTTGATTGTTCTCAATGAATGTCTCAACTTGATCACTGTCAGCTTCAACTGGTCTCCTTGACCTTGGAGCATCGTCCAGCAAGAAATCTCTAGCACAAGACATCAGAAACCACTTTTGACATGGTTTGATCAGTCACTGAACCTTCTCTATACACTGCACACGGAGACGGCAATGGCACCCCACTCCAGTACTCTTGCTTGGAAAATCCCATGGATGGAGGAGCCTGGTGGGCTGCAGTCCATGGGATCACGAAGTGGGACACGACTGAACAACTTCACTTTCACTTTTCACTCTCATGCATTGGAGAAGGAAATGGCAACCTACTCCAGTGTTCTTGCCTGGAGAATCCCAGGGACGGGGGAGCCTGGTAGGCTGCCATCTCTGGGGTCGCACAGAGTTGAACACGACTGAAGCAACTTAGCAGCAGCATACACTGCACAAGTTTTTTTTCTTGCATTTCAGTTGCATTTTTAACATTCTTGCAATAATAAAGATAATATGCCAGAAATGCTGCTTTATTTTTTCATCTTCAATATTAAAATGGCTACACAAAAAAATTCACCAGTTTTGATACAGTTTTTTTTTAATACACAATGATATGCCAGCTGTCACAATACAGTCTAACAAAATTGTTGCCAGTGAAGTAAAAGGCAACTAAAGGCAACTAGAGCCAGCTTACAGGGGAAAAAAAAGAAAAAAAAAGAAAAATAAAAAAGAATGAATGAACTTTTTGGCCAACCCAAAACTTTCCTGGTTTTAAGAGCCAACCTACAGGGGGGAAAAAAAATTTGAACTTTTTTGGCCAACCCAATACTTTTCTGGTTTTAAGTTAAATAAGTGTTCCTTTGTTCTGCTTAAAGGTGTAAAGCAGTGGTCCTCGGACATGCATCTATCTTCTAGCATTTCAGACTCCATGAGAGCGGGCTCCGGGTCCTTCTCAGGCAGCAGCGGGGATATGCGGAGATGACTTCCCCTCCATCCACTCTCAGGGAGACTCGCTAACCACAGGGACCAGCACACACTGTTAGAGCTGTAAAGGGTCATCCCATCCAAAGCTTGACCATATCAGGTTTTGGTTGACAACCTTGATACCACAATACCAAGACAAAAATATCTGGAGTTCTTCCCTGGGATTGATAACCAGGAGCGCCGCTAGGTATATTGATAACAGATGTATGATGTTCCTCTCAGCAGCAACTCCCACCCTAATTGATTTCCTTGTCTTTGACTCTAAGGCATGCGTTTCCCATCTAATGCAAAAAAATTCTTTGAAGTTGATGGATGGTGGGTTTAGTTATATATTTTACCTGAACAGAAAGACCTCAAACTTGATAGGATTCTAGAATAATTATCCTTCTCTACTATTCTAAATAATTTTGCATTATTTCATCTTCATATTCATATTCAATTCTCAATTCAGTTCTTCAGCCAATTGACTTTTCACTCTTAAATGGCGTTTCCTGGCTCGTGGTTGCACCCTGAGTCTTTCGCTGTCCTTCCTGCCTCTAGATTCCTTCTTTTGTAACCAACATTGTGTAACTCAGATCAGATCCCTGTATTGATTTTTTTCTCCTATCCTAGGAATATAAGGTTTAGGAATGTGCTCTTAAAAGCCTTTTCCGGGTGAAAAGTACTCCATGTTCACTCTTTAGGGGCAATAAAGGTTCCTGAACATCTCAGACCTCTTAGCCTAGATCTACTAGTGGTTCTCTTTTGACCGCCACAAATAACTGAAAAATAATTGTTGGTCTCAATCAGTAAATCAACTGGATTTAAAAAAAAATCATTTCATGCTACAAACATAAATAATTTTACTATTGTGTACAACAAAGTATCTGAGAACTTAAAGCATCTCAGAAGTGTTTATCCTAGAGATCTAAGACTCCTTTTGTCTTTTGCCTCATTAAGCTTTAAAATCTAACTTACATATCTTTGCATGCATGCTATCAGCAATGAAATAAAAATTTCTGTATTTTAAATAATTTTTCTTTCTCAGTTTCTACAGATAAAGTGATTTAAAGTAATGAATGATGCCATCAAAGCAGAAAAGAGAAACTGTGAAAACCCCCAGAAATGTGAAAGGAGGTTTCCTACAGGATAACAGCATCTTTGGTTCAATTTATAAAAACCCAAATGAATAAAATGGACAGTATTGTTCAATTTTAGAAATTCCATTTCTTCTATGTTCTAAGCTGTATAATTGTCAGGTTTTTATGGTTTAGATCGTAAATGTGTTCTTCCCTTTGCTAATTATGTTTTTTTTTTTTTAAGTCTTAAAAGTCTTAAAATGTGAAGGACATTTATGAATGGTAAGGGAGACACTGTATACAAATGTATATTTGTAAAAGCTATTTTTATGATTAGCATGTTTTACCGTTGATCATATATAAAAGTCAGGTGATATTGCAATTATAAACTTAAAACTTATTTCCAACAATGTCATGTAAGAAAAGATACATTGTATGCTAGTTTTTATAATTTATTTTTAACTTATAGTTTAAAGTACTTCAGATAATAATGATAAAATACTTGAAAATTGTATTTCTGCCCTCAATAAGCACCATTTTTATTAATAAAGAATGCGAATATTTCAGATGTGATTCAATAGTTAAAGGATTGTTGGTTTGACCTGTAATTAAATTGAGCATCTTCTGCTTGACTGAACTGAAATGATCCAATTAATACCCAATATTTCAGTCTGGGTGGGAGATCCCATGGATGGATTTTAATGCCAAAACATGAGAACTAGATTGGCAAGGAAGATTGTTTTGCCTTTGGATCCAAAAGTTCAAATCAGCGCGTACATTGCTTCATTCCCTCTCCTATTACTGAGGACTCTCCAGTCCCTGGCATTGCAAGTGTTTCCCAAATGCCATTAGCTGTTGTCTTGTGCTGTGGAAATGGAAGAAACCATCTTCACAGACTAGGAGAATTAAGTGTATAATTTCTTAATAAATATTGCTTCTTTTAAAACAAAGTTGGTGTGTATCTCTCTTTTGGGGTGCATTTAGTTTTAATACTCAGTTTGAAGTTTTTAAGTCGTTCGTAATGTCACAAAATCAGTGCAATAATGAAAGCAGTATAACCTTATTAATATGCAGATTACATGTTCTATATGCCTACACGTTATATGGGATGACATATTCTGGAGCACATTAATTGGGTATGTAATAGAAAGTCAGAGGGCCCTCAACCATGACGGAAGGAATAGTATGGATTATATTTCTAGAAAGCATATTTTTAATCCAAATACAGAATTTTAAGACAGTATTTCAGGATAGAAGGCAAAACTACTTGAATATAGGTATTTATGCTCTGCCCAACTAAAATTCTGCTACCAAATGATTGTCAGCTCATCATTAAAGAGCAGTCAGAAAACATGCAACCTCACCAAGAGTACTTTATAGGCTTAAGGCCACTTTTCACAAAGAAATTGAGCATCTAAAATCACCTTTGTGCGTTTTCTTTTATTTTTCTACTTTAATTTCACTAAGGTGAGTAATCCTCTTTCTCTGTCTTTTAATTATAAACTAATCCAATCTTACACAATTTAATCCAACAAAGAATATTTTAAAAATTTTTTGAAGAACAAAAGAAACTCTGTTATTAAAGAAAATAAATATATTGCATTTTCCTATTTAAAGTCTTCAACAATTTGCCCACTACAACCTAGAGGCTGGATCAAGAATGTGTTTCCTTTTTAAGGAAATGTGAAAGCCACAATGTAGTATACTGGTTTTAACCGTAATGAGTATTGGAGATTTTGTAATTGTTGTGTTTTAATTCTGAAGCTGCAAAGAGCCTGTATATGCTTCTGTAATGGGCTTTCCTGGTGGCTCAGACAGTAAAGAATCTGTCTGCAATACAGGAGACTTGGGTTCAAACCCTGGATTGGGATTGTCCCCTGGAGGAGGGCATAGCTACCCACTCCAGTATTCTTGCCTGGAGAGTTCCATGGAGAGAGGAGCCTGGTGGGAGTCCATGGGGTCACAAAGAGTTGGACACGACTGAGCGACTAAGCACAGCACACTTCTGTAACAGAATGAAATCAACAGAGTGATGTCATAGTTTGCTGTCAAGCAGATGTACTTGCCTGGCCTAATCTGATGCTCCAGAAAGGAACTGTTGCAGGTACTGTCTTCTAGGAAAATACACATGTGCATATTTTTCCAAATTTACCATTTGTCTGTCCTCATACTAGTCAATAAACAGTGTAACATCTATATCATTTATTATTATAAATTAAGGACAGTACACTTTCTCAGATATTCATTAACTGCTCCCAAAGTAAAATGAATAATTCAAATGTATGAAGTAATTCTTTGTTGTTGGAGTTGATTTTGTCCACACAGGCTTTGAAATATAAAACCATGGGCCTTTCTCTTTATTCACTACCTATTCCTGGCTTAAGAATTTCCTTTGATGACAATGATGGAACAAAATATACACCAGATCAACAGAATATAGATTATTGGGGATTATGATCCCTGGAGGTTTAGTTTAATAAATAACAAGGAAGGTTTTAATAAATGAGGAGAGGAGAGTGGACTTCTAACTCAGATAACGTCAGTCTCATGAAAGAAAGAAAAGTGGTATTTCTCAATGCATTCAAGAAAAAAATACGCGGCAATAGGCCCACTGCTTGGGAGGTTAGGCAGACTGGGCGCTGGTGATAACAGAAAGGGGAAAATACCCATTTTGCATCCACCTGCTTCAACAAAAGAATAGTTTCCAAAGCAGAAATACACACAAAAATTATAGAAGTGAAACAGAAAGTAAGAAGAAACTATTTTAAATGGATTAAAGTTCAGAAAACAGGAATTACAAATGCAAATGCCTGCAGAGGCCTGATAAGAAATACAAATGCAGGAATCAGGCCTGAAGTGAGTTAGTAGATCGTCAAGGCAGCCATGAAGATGAGGAGACCCAGTGGCTGTCTAATTCAGAAATGCAGACCTGGATTCACCCGTTTTCCTGATTTTTCCAGAGAAGGCAGACATCGGAGTTTTAAATGAGGTTTCCTATTTTGTTTTGCTTTAATGTGAATATGAATGAAACTGTATCTAGGATTTAGTAGTTCCAAAACAAAACAAAGCAAAAAAATTCTACAGTATGGGGGAGGGACAGACTGAGAAAGTAGTTGGCACATATACACCAGCATGTGTAAAACAGATCACTGGTGGGCAGCTCTGTATAATAGGGAGCCCAGCCTGCTGCTCCGTGACGACCTGGAGGGGAGGAGTGGGAGGGGAGAGGAGGCTCCAGGGGGAGTAGACATGTGCATATGATGATAAATGATTTGTATTGTTGTACGGCAGAAACCACAACATTTTAAATCAATTATCTTCCAGTTGAAAAATTTTAAAAATTTTTCAAAAAGCCTATAGTAATGAGAAACAAGTTCAGGGTTATCTCTGTTAAGAAAAAGAAGGAAGGCTAATTACTTTACAATATTGTAGTGCTCTTTGTAATTAGTCTCCAATTAAATAATTATTTTTTTAAAGAAAAATAATAGAGGATAAAATAAGGGTATTTAATAGCATCTGTAACATTTTTAATTATTAGGGAAAATGTTTGAATCACAGATAGATCAAGCACAGTGATAAAGAATCCACCCACCAAAGCCGGAGACGCAAGAGATGCAAGAAGCTCTCCTGGAGGAGAAAAGGCAACCCACTCCAGTATTCTTGCCTGGAAAATCCCATGGACAGAGGAGCCTGGCGGACTACAGCCTATGAAGTTGTAAAGAGTCAGGCATGACTGAGCAAACACACACATACACACTGGTGTTCATTTCATTTTCTCTATCCTTTTGCAGGCTTAAAATGCCTTAGAATGATAAAAGTGTGTGACTTATTTCAAAATGTTTATATATAGGTACATAGAAAAATACATATTGACGATATAGAGATGTGGGTGATATAAAAGCATGTAAAATGTAGAAATTTGGATCTTTGAATCAATCAGAAATCTGTAAGCTTGTGATCTGCCTTTTCTAGAGACGTTCAGATTCTAAAGACTAAAACTTAAAGAAAGAGCGCGGTGTTACTCTCGTGTTCTAAGCCATTCTCGCAGAGAGGAGCTTATAAACGAATTCCTCATGTGTTAGTGAAATGACCTGCCGTCAGCCTTTGAGGCATTTAGAACCACCCCAGGAGCCTAAACGCGGTTCACGCACGAGTCCGGGCACCCAAGCGTGTGCCGTGGGCCCCGTGTTTACCTGCTGCGTCTCTAGTGGTAAGGACTGCGCCTTCTCTATCTTTGCATCCTGTACAAATATCCCTTTTACCTAACTAGTCATTTCTCCATAAATGTCTGTGGAATTAAATGAAAGAGGGTATGTTCTGAGTTTCTACCAACTGTAAAAAAAAAAAAAAAAAAAAGCTAAAGCTGTAATTTGTTAAGCAACTACTATGTTCTGAGAACTATATTAATACCTTTATATGCATTATCACAAATGCACAGAAAAGCTGCAGGAGAGCTATGGTTAGCTCCAGTTTCCAAGTGAAGAATGCAGATCATTTAATTGGTCACTTTTTAATTGGGTACCAACTCTGTGCTAAGCGCTATTCCTAACGATAGGGTCTGGCTATAAACACTGAACACTGAAAAGTCCTCTCCTTGAAAAGCTTACATTCTTAAGGTGAATGACGCACAATAGGCCAATTAACAAGCCAATGTATAGGACTGCATGTAATCATAATAACAGACTAGAAAAGCTGGGAAGGAATGAATACCTGGTGAGTTTCTACATGGGGGTCTACATAGGCTCACAGGGAAGGCTCCCTGCGGTGGCGTTTGGTAAGAACCTGGAGTCTGAGACGAGGTAGACCATGGGCCATTTCTGGCAAAGTGTCCTGAGCAGGAGGTGCAGGGTGTAAACCCCCTGAAGCTTGGATGTACTCGGTGGGCGCAGGAAAAGCAAGGAGGGCGGTGCAGCTGGGTTAGAATTAAACGTGGGACAGGAAAGTAGATGAGGCCAAAGAAAAGCCACAGTTTCAGGTTCCAGGGTCTTAAATGCGATTCTGAGTTCACTGGACCCATTAGCTGCACTGGACGTGGAGACTTTGAGCGCAGCAATTATAGGATCCAACTTCAGAGAACCACTTGGGCTGCCAAGTCCAGAATAGACTCGAGAAGTAAAGAACCCGCAAGTCCCTGCACTCTAGGTTGATAAACAGCTCTGTGAGTCCGGCCTGTGCCTAGACTGGTCTGCTCAGAGCAAAGAAGCCTTGCTCACTTGGTCAGCAAATCTGTGTTGAGCCCTTACCGTATCCCATATGTGTACTTGATGGTGGGCATGCAGGGGTGACACAGAATCTCTTTGCTCAGGGCACCTAGTCTAGTGAATAAGAAAATACCAACATTATTCCAACCTTCACCCCTGTCTTCTGAAGAGCAGGCATACCTTTCTGAAGGGAGATCAAGCGGGTATCCCCTCACATCTTGATGGAAACATTTGTGTTATGTGCTCCTTCCTAAATAGCAACTTGTAAGAGAGAGAGAGACTTATATAACTGGCTTAGGTCCGTGGTTCTCAACCCTGTCTGTACATAAATTACCTGGGCAATTAAACAAACAAACAGCAACAAAAACTAATTAGATTGGAATAATATTGGAAACTAGCTGAATAAAGATAGAATAAAGCAATTTTTTTAAACAGCATTGCAAATTAAAAAGAGTGCTCTCTGCCCAAGTCCTGTTGCTTATAGCTCCGATGGAAGTGGACGGACGTGCGTTTTTTAATTTAACTTTGTTCAACCTGCTGAAACAGAAGCATAGGGGCTCCAAAGTATAAAGCACAAAGCTTGGATTCACCACAACTTTCTACCCTGATTCCTCAAATATTTAGAAAACAAATTCCCCGCATATAAAGAAACTCTCTTCCAAGTCAGTCACGGTGGTAAAATGCCTGCAGACTCATTAGCTCCTTCCTTTCCACAGCTGTGGAAACACTTAACTGCCCAGCACACAAAATCGCGGGGAGCTGAACAGCATAAAAATGATAGCCTGTCAGCCACCCCTTCTTTGAATCAAGATCCTGAAATAGTGAAGGACAGGCAGGCTGATGTGCTGCAGTTCATGGGATAGCAAAGAGTTGGACATTACTTAGCAGCTGAACAGGGGCTGAGAACCACTGGCATAAGCCAGTTATAGAAATTTATCTCCCTAACAAGTTATTATTTAGGAAGAAGCATGCAGCGCACTTCTTTCTAACAAGATATGAGGGGGTTCCTGTTCCAAGCAACAGGACTTGGGCAGAGAGCACTCTTTTTAATTTGCAATGCTGTTTAAAAAAATTGTTTTATTCTATCTTTATTCAGCTAGTTTCCAATATTATTCCAATCTAATTAGTTTTTGTTGCTGTTTGTTTGTTTAATTGCCCAGGTAATTTATGTACAGACAGGGTTGAGAACCACGGACCTAAGCCAGTTATATAAGTCTCTCTCTCTCTTACAAGTTGCTATTTAGGAAGGAGCACATAACACAAATGTTTCCATCAAGATGTGAGGGGATACCCGCTTGATCTCCCTTCAGAAAGGTATGCCTGCTCTTCAGAAGACAGGGGTGAAGGTTGGAATAATGTTGGTATTTTCTTATTCACTAGACTAGGTGCCCTGAGCAAAGAGATTCTGTGTCACCCCTGCATGCCCACCATCAAGTACACATATGGGATACGGTAAGGGCTCAACACAGATTTGCTGACCAAGTGAGCAAGGCTTCTTTGCTCTGAGCAGACCAGTCTAGGCACAGGCCGGACTCACAGAGCTGTTTATCAACCTAGAGTGCAGGGACTTGCGGGTTCTTTACTTCTCGAGTCTATTCTGGACTTGGCAGCCCAAGTGGTTCTCTGAAGTTGGATCCTATAATTGCTGCGCTCAAAGTCTCCACGTCCAGTGCAGCTAATGGGTCCAGTGAACTCAGAATCGCATTTAAGACCCTGGAACCTGAAACTGTGGCTTTTCTTTGGCCTCATCTACTTTCCTGTCCCACGTTTAATTCTAACCCAGCTGCACCGCCCTCCTTGCTTTTCCTGCACCCACCGAGTACATCCAAGCTTCAGGGGGTTTACACCCTGCACCTCCTGCTCAGGACACTTTGCCAGAAATGGCCCATGGTCTACCTCGTCTCAGACTCCAGGTTCTTACCAAACGCCACCGCAGGGAGCCTTCCCTGTGAGCCTGTGTAGACCCCCATGTAGAAACTCACCAGGTATTCATTCCTTCCCAGCTTTTCTAGTCTGTTATTATGATTACATGCAGTCCTATACATTGGCTTGTTAATTGGCCTATTGTGCGTCATTCACCTTAAGAATGTAAGCTTTTCAAGGAGAGGACTTTTCAGTGTTCAGTGTTTATAGCCAGACCCTATCGTTAGGAATAGCGCTTAGCACAGAGTTGGTACCCAATTAAAAAGTGACCAATTAAATGATCTGCATTCTTCACTTGGAAACTGGAGCTAACCATAGCTCTCCTGCAGCTTTTCTGTGCATTTGTGATAATGCATATAAAGGTATTAATATAGTTCTCAGAACATAGTAGTTGCTTAACAAATTACAGCTTTAGCTTTTTTTTTTTTTTTTTTT